>PVKU01000292.1:0-570692 GCA_004027475.1 Anoura caudifer | reverse complement strand
TGGGGAGTGAGACAGACCACACAACCCAGGGCCACCTACAAAGGACTTCCTGTAAGACTGTCAGCTGATTTCTCAAAAGAAGCCTTGCAGGCAAGAAGGGGCTGGAAAGAAGTATTCAAAGTTGTGAAAAGCAAGGACTTAATCCAAGACTACTCTATCCAGCAAAGCTATCATGTAGAATGGAAGTGCTTCCTAGGTAAGGTCAAGTTAAAGGAGTTCATCATCATTAAGCCCTTATTATATGAAATGTTAAAGGGACTTATCTAAGAAAAAGAAGAAGATCAAAACTATGAACAGTAAAATGACAACAAACACAACTATCAACAACTGAACCTAAAAGACCAAAACCAAATTTACACACTAAGCAAACAACAGGAACAGGAACAGGATCACTGAAATGGAGATCACACGGAGGGTTATCAATGGCAAGTGGGAAAGGGGAGGATGGGGAAAAAGTACAGGGAATAAGAAGCATAAATGGTAGATACAAAATAGTCAGGGGGAGGTTAAGAATAGTATAGGAAATGGAGAAGCCAAAGAACTTTTATGTTGACCCATGAATGTGAACTAAGGGAAATGATGGTGGGAGGGGGTTACAGGGTGGGGGGACATAAAGGGGAGAAACCAAATGGGATGACTGTAATAACATAATCAATAACATATACTTAAAAAAGAAATAACAATTTATTTAAATTCAATGACTTTATATTTACAGATTCCTTGCATTCTAAAACAGGATTCACAGTAAATTGAACTGGGGCTTTAAAAAAATGTCCTGATGACCCCTGTGGCTCGGTTGGCTGGGCATCTTTCTGCAAAGCAAAAGTCACCACTTGTCTCCTGTCCAGGGCCCTTGCCTGAGTTGCGGGTGTGGTCCCCATTCAGGGCGCATATGGAGGCAACCTATCCACGTTTCTCTTTCACATCATGCTTTCTCTCCCTCTCTTGGTCTCTCCCTGCCCCTCTCTCTAAAAATAGATAAATAAAATCTTAAAAAATAAAACAATGCCCTGATCCTAATTGTTAGTAATGAAGTCAGTTTCGAATCTTTCGATTCTTTCCAAATTCCTCTGTTTATGCCTGCATGTTGTTTCCTAAAATGGCCTATTTGTCAATTTTTCCATTAAGAAACTTCAGCTTTTTTTTAATGCAGGAAATTAAGTCATAATTTGAGCTTATTTAGGTTGCCAATACATTTTTGGATAACATAACTAACCAAGGCAACCAACTAGTCAGCCAATCAATTACAATCGGTCAATCAATTACACATGTATACAGATTTCCAGAACCACTTATAATTTTAACTCTGCCATCAAAGAGTTTGCAATACAATTTGGCAACTAAACTGACAATTCAAAAAAATCGGGTCTCAGCGTCACTTTTGGGGTTTGAAATGCAGACAGCAATATTTATTTAATACAATACACACTTCAACCTATAGGTACACACAGGCATTATCCATACACTCATTAAACCAGTCATCCTCTCTATGCCTGGCTCTAGGCTGTTGTGAGCCAGCTGCTCCTACCAGGCAGTATAGGGAGTAGAACAAATACAATCCATAGTGCCGATGATCTGTTTACAGATAAGCAACTTTCAGCCGAGAAAGGATCTTATACAACTGAGGGAGACAGTCAGCCAGACTGGAGTTTGAAATGTGTTACCTAGGCCAGCGCTTTTCAAGATATGTTTCATGGAATAATGTCAGCACATTGTTTGTTGTTGGTGTGCAAAGATATATTCAGAAAATGAACGTAGGTGTTTAGAAAGTTGCTGAAACTTACAAGCATATGTTCAGTTCGCTCATTTCAATCAAGAGGGTACACAACAGTTTGGTTCTTGAAATCACATGACAAGTCTTACAGGGACTCACACTACGTTGATTCGAAGATGCCCGCTAATGGTGCGCAGTAAGGCCTGGTTCCAGCATGGCATTTTAACGTTATTTTGCTAACCGCAATCCAAAGTGTTAAATTTATCATTTATTCCTTTTGAAACTAAAAAATAATTTAACTATAAATCTACAGAATAAATTGTTGAATCGGCTTCTGATGATTTGTTAATATAAATTCTGAATATACAGCATCATTTGCTTCATTTGGGATAAAAGCTTAAAGTAAATATTCTGAAATTGCCATAAAATCTTTTCTTCTGTTCTTGTCAACATAGGTCTGTGAGACTTGCTTTTCTACTATGAGTGTTATTAAAACAAAAGTAGATTAGATAAATTAACAAGTAAGAAGCAAGCTCATCTGTCACATTAAAAATGTGTGTAGCTTAAAGTATGTATGTTGGTATTTAATTTGGGAAATTGCTTTTCATTTGTAGTTTTTAGTCACAGTTATGAAATGATAAAAAAGTCACAAGTAAAACAGTGATTTTCTATTTTAGTCACTTATATGTATATTTTCACTGAATAATGTGGCTAGTTTTTGTGATTTAAAAAATTTTAATGTGATGTTTGTTTCAGTGATGTTAATTAATGTAAAATTAACATATAATTTTTGAATGCAATAATAAAAATTAGAATTGTATTTTGTATTTCCTTTTGAATTTGTTCTTTTTATTTAATTTTCCAGTAACTCATTTTTTATTGTATTTTCTGAAAGTATTAGACTGTGACTAATTAGAAGAAAAAATACAAAAAATGGCTCATAGCCACAAATGGTTTGAGAATCATTGAACTATGAAAACTTTCTGAGTCTCAGTTTCCTCTTATAGAAAAGTAAGAATGTCAATATTTTATGATTGAATAAAATCATGAGGAAAACTTTCCAAGACTAGTCATTCAGTAATGAAAGCTTTTATTGTATATATGTTTAGACTACTTTAATAATAATATCTAAACACTATGATGCAATGCACTGTTCTAAATTCTTTATATGTATTAACTAATGTAATCCCCCAAGTCCTATGAGATAACTAGTATTATCAGCTTCCTTTTATAGGTGAAGAAACTGAAATGCATTTTAATAGTCAGTTTTCACTAGGTAATGCTTTGAAACAAACAACCTCTAAATTCCAGTAGTTTATAATACCATATATTTATTTCTCACTCATATTATGTTTTGGTAGCTGTGAATCATTTTGCTTATGGCTCTTCTCTATGAGTCTTCTCAGTCCAGACCTAGGGCTGAAGAAGTAGCAAGTTCTTTTTAGGGACGCACCATTTTCTTGGTTGGGGGAAAGAGCCAGGGAGATGGTAGAAACCTACAGCAGCTCTTAAAACTTCTTGCTAGATATGGTATATGCCATGTTTCCTCATGTGCCAGAGCAAATACATAGTCAAGCTCAAGGTTAACCGTGTGAGGAAAGAGCCATTCTTTTATCAGAAGGGGGAATTCTTATTTGGGAACAATAACACAATCTACCACAGTTATACAACTTGTAAGTAATCATGCTAATATCTAAAGCTGACGGTGTAACACCAGAGTCTGCATTCTTCACAATAGCATCTTATTTCCTACTTCCAAAAGGGTAGAATAAAATGGAGAAAGAAAAATCCCAGCATTATGTCTCTTCCTCTACATCCAACATGGTATAAAAATTGATAATCACGTAGAACCCATAAAGCCAGACAGTAGGTCCTGGGACAAGTTCAAGGTCCCCCACATCTATTGTGTTTCATCATCAATGTATCTTCAACAAGAGAGATACCTTATTGGAAAGTATGGATGAGATAAATAATAAATGTCTGTGTCACAGTTCCACAATAATGACAAATGTTAAATTTTAAGACCAAATATCTACTATCCTAATTCCCTTAAAAAAGAAGATTTTGCTTAAAATAAAAGAAAGCTGAATCACACAGTGCATTTGTCACTTTGTACCATTTGCCACTCTGTACCATTAGGCTTATGTTTCCAGTGATAATGTCACTAACAATACATAGAATTTACTGTATTAACCAGATATTCTTACACTGTCTAGTATAATATGTAAATATAATGTAGTATATTTATAATTTTCTTTTTTGTGTAATTCAATGTGTAGATTGTTTGCCACCTAGTGGCAGTTGTTTTCAACTTAAATATTAATATTCATGGCCAATTCTAAACACTTTGATGATATGCTTTTTCTTTTTTAAGGGAAGATCTCAAAGTCATAAAATGTTTAAAAGTGTTGACAATGACATTTTTCTGCTCTAGCAAACTTAAAAAAATACCTTGCGTATTTGATTCTATTTAATCTTTGACAATGACAGATGAAGCAGTATATTCAGAAGTCATTTCCTGTTGCAAGAAGAATGTAGAGAGTGGTAAAATGACCATTTCCAGTTTTAGCAAATAATACCAGGATGTTATTTGGATGTGATGATTTTCTGTTTTGAATTTAACATTGCTTAGCAAAGTGTACACACACCATTGTAAGACTTATTATTATAAGCACATTTTAATCTGTGTGACTCTAGCGATTTGTTATCTCTGGTAGGCAAAATACCATAAAATCCTGGGCAGTGGGATTGAAATAATTCTCATGAGATCTTAATCCATATCATCAGACTAGCAAAAATTAGAATCTGGCTAATGAAAAATGTTGGCAAGGATTTGGTATGCTATAAAACCTCCTGCATTGCTGGTAGGGGTGTGGACGAGTGCAGTCACTCAAGCCAACAATGTGACAGCACTTACGTATATGTTTGTTCTACCTCCTCCTGGGTTTATAATCCAAAGTCTACCTCAGATGACTCCATAAGGGACACAGAAGAAGATGTTCATCATAGTGTTGTTTGTTCAAGAAGGAAGTTGGAAAAAGTCTAGGTGTCCATTACTGGAGAAGTGAATAGGCAAAAATGAATGAAATTTCACCATGAAATACTGCACAGCAATTTAAGGAAATAGCTATGTATATACTTAGCACATAATGAGTCTTAAAAAACATAGTGCTGAGTAGAGAGGTTAAGATGGGAATAAATTTTGCAACATAAACCTTTTTGTAAATGAAAATACATAATATAAAACAACAACCCATATTTTACACAAATATAAAATCCCCACATTATGTATTTAATGTATTAAATACATTAGAATGGTTGAGGGAAGGAAATGGAATTGAGAATGGTCATAAAAGGAAATAAGTGAAGGAATAAATTAATAACTAAGCTAATGGGAAAGGACTTTGCAGGGATCAATGATGATAATATGCCTTAAGGTGAGAACTCAGTGATGATGATCAACCCAATCTCTGAACATGAGGCCCAAATAATAATGATCTTGTGTCAAAATTAAGAATCATACTTAAAAGTTCTCAAAACACACAAACACACACACACACACACACACACCCCAAAATTTTCTCTCCTAAATAAAGGAGATATTTCTCCTAACTAGAGGAACTATTTATCTTAGCTAGATGACTTTTGTTTTGGGCTAATTGTAAACAGCCTGAGTTCATTTAGATTTCCAGGTCACCGGACATTGAGATTTTGAATGAAAACTGACGGTGAGCGTGCTCCACAGCCAAAGATGGTGGTGTCAGATCACCATCTACTCTCTGCTTTGAACTCACCGGGAGCATGAGTACATTAAAGCCTCAGAGACACCCTGAGTTAAACAAATAAACCTGTTGTCTGCACCCACTTATTGTTTCTCAGAGTTGTTGGCCAAGTGTCTTTGCTTCTATGAATGAAAGTCGCTAACATCTGCCCAGCTTGCCTTCCATGGCCACTTGGGAAGATGCTAATCTAGGCAGACTCCCTACCGCTTTCATTGTATTTTAACTTGTATTTCCCATTTTACCAGAGCCTTTGTAATGCCTATAACTTACACCAATTTCCTCAAAATATATACCCTCAATGGTAAAATGGTAGTGCAGGCTTATTGAAAAATTGTAAATGGTAAAGAAGTGTATTTATTCTTAAAATGAAATCCTACCATTCATCTTGATCTATACCTCCCTTCTTCCCTTCAGTAGTAAGTCTTAGGTACTCCTCCTTGTTGGTATATTCATATCTCATATCTTGTCCTTATTTTTTTTTGCAGCCACAGTGCACCCAGAGTAGGAATGTAAATAAGGCCTGAGGGCAGGTTTTAGTAACAACATCTTAGAACAGGGCAAACCCAGCCCACATAGAGTTGGGACTCAGGGACAGGCTGAGGGTCATGTGGCCCTGGGCAGTGTGTGAGGGAGTCAAGAAGCAGTTCTCAACAAAGAGGGGTGAGAGTAAGGCTGCAAAAAAGAGAAATAAAATGAGAAGCAATAGATATTAAGAACAGAGCAGAGAGGAGAATGACAGGAGCATAGAAGCAAAACAACATTAAATATAATATATGAATATTCGCCATATGCCAGGAACTCTGCTAAGTGCTTTACATACATATATATAATCTTCACAAAAAATTCTGTGAAATAGCCCTGGTTGGTGTGCCTCAGTGGATTGAGCACTGGCCTGAGAATCAAAGGGCTGTTGGCTTGATTCCCAGTTAGGGCACATGCCTGGGTTGCAGGCTGGGTCCCCAGTAGGTGGCACATGACAGGCAACCACATATTGATGTTTCCCTCTCTTTCTCCCAGCCTTCCCCTCTCTAAAAATAAATAAATAAAGTCTTCAAAAAAATCTGTGAAATAGGTATTAAAACCTCCATTATATCTCTGAGAAAATCAAGGATTAGAAAATTCAAGTGAATTGACAGAAGTCATCATAATAGCTAATGGTGGACAGAGATGACTGTCCAGTGTCTCACTTGAACAGGTGGGTCCCCAGCTGTCACCACAGCTCAGTGCACAGGCCAGTACACACACAGGTGAAGGAGGCTGTGATTGCTTTTACTTGGATGGCTGACTATGTGGCTCAGGATAAGCCTCAGAGACAGTTATTGTCAGTACCATAGGAAATGGGGGAATTTCAGAATGGAGGTGGGAAAGATGCTTCAATGCCCAGATCTTCTGAATGTAGAGGTCGTTTTTTAATCTTTTTCTTAAATTTTTTTAATCCTTACCCAAAGATTGGTGATTTTAGAGAGAGAAGAAGGGAAAGACGGAGAGAGAGAGAGAGAGAGAGAGAGAGAGAGAGAGAGAGAGAGAGAGAGAGAGAGAGAGAGAGATGTGAGAGAGAAACAGTGATTAGTTGACTCCCATACTTGCCTCCACCGAGGATCAAACCTGCAACCTAGGATGGTGCCCTGACCAGAACGGAAGCCACAGTCATTCGGTGTACTGGACCATGCTCCAACAAACCGAACCACCTGGCCAGGACTAATCTCTTTCCTTTTAAAACCCTTTGAAGAACGTTACGAAACCATGTGGCTTGAGACCCTTTAAAATCACATTCTTCTGCTATCATCTCGGCTCCCAGATCTTCCCCCCAAAATCATCACTGGCTCTTCTGCCTTGACAGGGTCTTCAGAAGAGGACTTCCCATCCTCCAGTTTCCCAGCATGGGCCGTTCTCCTAGCTGCACCCATCAGCAGCACCCACGTGTGTCTCATCTTATTAAACTGTGAGTTCCCGGAGCTCGGAAACCCTGACCTGCTGCCTGTGTGTGCAGTGCTTCACTGCGCTCTCCCGGGCACAGGCACTGGTGCCAGAGTAGGGGCTTGGAAATGTTTGTTGAATGGATAGTAAGACACTTGGCCACATTCAGGGAGGAAGAAGAGGCAGGAGTGTGAGATACACTTTTTTGGTTTCCATGGGAAAACAAGAGTGGGAAAGGCAAAATAATGTGAATGGACATATGCTCAAATGATTGGGACGCTAGCAGGAAGCTGTGCAGTTCACTTTACAAAGTGAAACAACAAAGAATTTAATTTTCCCATTTTTGAAATGTTTTTCTCAATCTTAGCTATAAAGAGGTGTGTATAAAGTACATAAATTATACTTCATATATATTGTAAATATATATGTGTCTTTTAAAAAGACACTTATAACAAGCATACTTTATGAAAGTAAAAGCATAAAAGGTCAATAAATATAAAGAGTAAACATGTAAAAGTATACTTATAGAGTATATAAAGCACAATTGAGTCCAACCATATACTCTTTATATATTATAATATACAATCCTATGTATGTAATGGCTACATAAAATATACTTTATACACCTCCATTGAGCTTAATCACTTATGTCAAAAAATCCATCTATTGCTGGTATGTATATCTATAGTCATTGACATATCATGGTTTTATTTTATAAAACACTTCATCATAAATTAGTCCCTTCCATATTGAAGGAAGATTTCCAGAACAAAAAGTTCCCACAATAGAGATGTCAGTGAGTCACCCCACTTTGGTGACTCATGACACTTTGATTTTATAACCTTTTTAGTAATAAGATAATAGTCATGCTTGAATTGTACATGCCTCCACAGACCCCCGAAGATCACATAGGCAGAGTGGAGCAGCAAACAGAGGCTTAGAATTTTAATTCCAGCTCTCTTACTCCTAAGGAGGTGCATTTGGGCAAGCTCTAAATTTTAATCTCTATATGAATAAAGGATCTACCTTAAACAGCTATTTTGAGGCTTAAAGGAGGTAGTTAACCAAAGAACCTACCTCATATTATGTTTTCAAAAATGTTAGATATATTTTTATCCTTCTGCTTTTCCTCCCAGTGATGATAAAGTGTCAGGCAACAGGCAAAAGAAGCATTCACATTCAATCAAGTTAAACCATGAATTTATATATGTTAGCCTATTTTTGATAAGTGAAGTGAGGCTTAGATTAGATGCCCACCTAGGTAGCACTTGTTAAAGGCAAAACTTGAACTTCTGTTTATCGTCAAGCGTTTCAGGTACTGTCTACTCTCACATTCAACCTCCCTTGTGAAGAGAAGGAAGGCAAGGAGAAATACAAGAAGCATGGAATTGCGTATTTTAAGTCCCAACTTTTCACAGTATCCTGGTAGGGTAGATCATATTGAATAGACGATAAAAGTGAGACACAGAAAATTTAAGTAAACTTACCCAAGGTAATAACAAAGGTAGAAAACATGAGTGGACAACATTGGAAAACTAGTATTTTATATTCTACAAGTCTCTGTGGTTTTCTGTCCTTGTCATGACTCATTTGACATCCTATGGTTTGTATGTTGTAACAATTTGCAACAATAAAAGGAAGATATATTGAAGGCCTATTTGTGCCAGTCTCCAAATACTTCAATTCAACCAACATTTACAGAGCCCAAACTGCACATGTTAACTAAATGTTTCCTCCATCCTACTCAATGCTTCTCTTGTTCTCCTTTCTGCTTATTGAAAACCTACCACTGGAAATTCAACTTGAGGATAAATGGTTTGTTCCTGGTTGAAATGTGAAGTCATTTTTTTCCATATCAGTATTTGTTTTTTTTCCCCACCATGTCAGTAATTTGTGCTTTAAAGTGAACTAGCTTGCCAGGTCTTTGCCTGCTTTTTTTTTTTTTTTTTTTTTAAATCACGGTGGGGAAGGAATGTCACAGGACTGAAAATGAGGATGGCCACAGATACACTGTGCAGGTCTTCCTCACAGGACACCCTGACTTCCTTCTGTTCTGAACTAGGCCTATTTAGTCCCGAAAAACAGTTCAGGATGTGGTGGTGTATGTACATGGTAGAGCACGGTGTAGTTATTAAAATCATATTTTCAAAGAAAATTTAATAAAATGATACAACACTCCTAATGTATCATTAACTAAAAAGAATAGTAACAAAAAATCGTATTTGACACAGGCATAGTGTATGAATCTTGTTGTATATGTAGACATAATCTTTCTTAATAACAAAGTGATATTTTATTGCATGGATGACCACAATTTATACATCTAAGGTCCAATTTATAAGTACTTAGGTTGTTTTCAGTTTTTTATTGTTATAAAACATTATTATAAAAAATTATTGCATGTATCATCTATCTCTGTGTAAATGTGCAATTATAGCTTCCGGATAAATGCTTAGAAGGGACATTCCAAAATCAAAAGGCAAGCAAGCCCTTTAAACATTTGATAAATAATGCCAATTATTTTACAAAAGTTTATACCAAGTTTTCTATTATTAACAGCCTATTTGAGTGCTTATTTCCCATGCATCCAAATACTTTTGCTTGCCAGTTTATCAACAGGCACTTGCATTTTTAAAATTAAAACCGAGGTTTGGCATATTTTTATTTGTTTATAGAGTGATAATACCTTTTCTTCCATGAACTACCTTTTGTGTCTTTTATCCTTTGCCAGTTTCTCTAGTGAGTTTTATTCTTATTGATTGCCAAGTATTTTTTTTTTTTAAGGCTATAAGCCCTTGTTTTTCATGTGTAGTGCATATGTATTTCCCAGGTTGGAGGAAGTCGGTGTCAGCCAAGTGAACATTGTGGAATCAGTGGTCTGGAAACTTGGCAACTGGACATCAACATACACAGTGATACATAATAAAGTCGGGGTGGCCCCAGAGTATAGAGGCGCAGAGCTGAAGGTAAGGCCTCTGAATATGTGCAACAATGTATTCTGCCCAACCCTCCCAGAACTTCTCAGAGGGTCTATGCCATGAAGTTCACCTCGTTAGCTGAGCTTCCAACTAATCAAGTACTTTGAAGGAGGCGCAGTACATTGAACTCAGAAGGTTTATTTAATAATTGTGACAATTGTTCTCAATGGCAGCATAGAGCAGAGGTGAGGCACACACTTTCAAGTCAGTCTTCCTAAACTCAAACCAGAGCTTTGATATTAGGTCTGGGCCAATTATATAGTCTCTCTGTGCCTGAGTTTCTTCACTCATGGTTGGTGAGAGGAAAGTAGTATCCCATATGCAGTACCCCTAGGTGTGAGAATGATGTGCTATTTTATGAGAACTGCCTAAGTTCTTATGGGCCTGCTTGTAACCAGTGCTCAGTAAGAGAGGGTTTCCCACAGGGCAGCCCAGGGGGCCGAGCAGCACATCTGATCCATATCCTTCATGGAGACAAAATACTGAACAGAACTACACCAAAAGGTTAACAGCAGATGTCTCTGGCAGGTGGGAGTATGGGAATTTTGTCTTCTTTTTTAAACTTGTCTGCATTTTCATTAATGAACATTATACTTTTACCATCTGCATAAAATATTACTTTTAATAACCTGTTCCCTCCCAGTAGACTTTGTTTATTAACCTCAACTAACTGATTCCTAGCAAGTTCCTCTGATCTATCAATCATATCTAGCTAGCTGATTAGCTGTCCAGGCATGACCTTTGTCTACAAAGAATTTATTAAACACTAAAGTAAAAACAGCTCCAGCGGAGGAAAAAAGAGAACATGATGTCAAAATACACATAAGCACGTCCTAAGATCCAACAGAGCTGCTGTATTTTGAGAACGACTTTGGCTCCAAACTTCCAGGAAGATGAAGAAAAAAAAGAAAATAAATTATCTCATTTTCTTTAGAGGAAAAAAAGAAATTCCCTAGAGAGATGAGCTTTTCCCAGATGAAGAGGCAGAGTGACATAAAGCAGGTAGTATTTCCAGAAATGGCAGCTTCCACCAGTGTTTCTTAAAATGTCTCTCAGTGAAAAGTAAGGTAACAATAAAATCCAGTTAACACAATTTTGTGGGTCAATAAAATAACATGGCCCAAGTACACGGTTTTTGGGTAGTCATCCATGATGAGAGTTAGACTGTGTAGTAAGTACATGGAGACATTGTTTACCCTTCAAAGGAACCCACTTAATTACCATTTTGAAACTTTACCTTAATGCTTGCATCTTTATATTCGTAACTCTTAATTGAGACGTTGGCTTGAACCATAAATTTCATATATGCATGGGTTATCTTGAGAACAAAATACTATTTTCCATTTTTGTTTTGTTACACCACACATAGTGTATTTGGCAATTTGTATTTCACTACCTGCTTTGATCCAGTGTCACATACATACGGCTTTTTATCTTTAGCTGTCAGCATATGAATTCCAAATGCAATTAATTTTTATATTTAGTTTGGACAAAATTAATTTGATGATTTGAATCATATGAAGCTTTATGAGAGCACATTAAGGTTAAGGTCCATTTATTTCATGAAATTCAGAAATGCTTCACTATCGAAAATTGGGATTGAAATACTCCTTTAACTTATGTCTTCCTATCACTTTACATATTTAAAAACACTTCAAATTGATGAGAAGTTATCCTCATCAGAATGCTTGATGTTAAAATTTAGTTATTGCTCTGATTTCCCTACATTGTGGGTTTTAAATCTGAAATTTAAAGTAATCCCCCAGTTTACTTAGGTATGATAAATAGGGAGTTAAGAATACACTAAGTCATACCTTTTTTACATTCGAGTTAAAGCAAATAATCATAAATTATAACTACTTCAATTACTTACCTCAAAAATGAATATTGCAATATTTTGAAAAAAAAAATCTATTCTTCCCTAACCAAGTAGAGGCAGAGGGAATCTTTTCTCCAATAGTGTTTTTTTTTTATCCTGTTGATATAAATCCAGGAAAAGTAACAACTTCCTAAAATATCACAGATTAGGGTAGTGAGAAACTTATCTTTTTATCTCTAGTGTAATTAGATAGGTAGATAGGTAGATAGATAGATATAGATTCTTTTTGCATCTATTTTATTACATGCCACTCTTTTATCAACTCCAATAACAGAGGCTTTTAATGCCTTGAATTGTTTTAACATTTTCTTGACATGGAAGACTATTCCACCATCAGAATACGATAACCTACACAGGGCCATACCTGCATTTATATTGATAGCATATTTAATTACTTTTATCACATGAAAACTGAAGTAATTTAAGATGTGGAATCAAATTTTGGGTACTGATACAAATTCTTTGTACTTTAATAACATTATTTTTACACTAAAGCCTTGCTTGTTAATTAGTTGCCCTGCGGAAACAGCTGGAGGGGCCCTTTTAGGGGTGGTCTTTTTGTAATAAGGCATCTCCGCCTCCCTGATAACTACCAGCCCTTAGAGGCAGCCGCAAAGGGAGACATGCGAAGCTCAATTTCAGTGCTGTAGTGGATGTGTAGTCTAAGCTTTTATTCAACGGAACAACTGATATGATTAAAATAATTTTTCAAAACTAAGGGACAAATATTAGGTTCTCATGAAATTGAAGTTTATTTTAAAAGTTAAATGAATATAATGATATTATCAATATAAGCAACTCCGTCAGTATTTTTCGAAAACAGGTCTGGAACAAAAAGTTAAAGATAAAAATGAAGGCCTCTCTAAGTAGAAAAAAAGTTATTTAGAAAATGAAGCAGATTTAACCATGAGACATAAAAGCAAATTATGACTGCTAGTCAAGATACAGAGCTAGACTAAATAGTGCTGAAATAAATGCAATAAGAACATTAATCCAAGTCATCCCTAAATTAGAATAATTGAAGGGTCTTACGTAATAACTTTCTGCTATATTATGATGAGTATATACTATGACAGCTAGCAGTTAGTGAGTACGTACTGTATGACAGGCGAGAAGTGCATCATCACTGGATTCTCACATGAACTCTCAGAGGTGGATGCCATTATTATTCACGTGTTACAGATGAGGAGTCTGACAGACAGAGGCTGAGCAGATCTCCCAACGCCGTGTGGTTAGTAAGTGGTACAAGGCCAGCATTTGAACCTGTAATCAGACTTCATAGTCAAATACCTTAATCACCACAACAGGCTAAACTGGCTCATATCTGTACTGACTAGTGGTATTTGCTGGTTATAACTTACTGCATGACAATGTAAGTAACTGCAAACCAGAAAGGTTAAGGGAATTATCCCAAGCCATTTAGTTCCTTGGCAAAGCGAAGAATCCTGGTTTCCCGGTCCAGTGCACTCCTCCAAACTGTGCTGCCTTTCACTTACATGATATGTGAGGAAAGCCAGAAAGAAAACTGAGAAAGATAATCTGGGGTAAAGTGACCACAGAATAATTAAACACGACTAAAGCAATTCAATCATTTCAACTTACATTGCCTGTCTGGGTGTCTGCCCCTCCCCTCCACTTTTCTGTTCATCAGGGCATTGAAAAAGACTCAGGATATTGATCTGGCTAAATTTCTTAGACACGTGCAGTTCTGCCATCGTCCTGAGCTACAGCTGTGGAGAGGACACCGTTTTGGCTCATCACTTGTGAGTGATGTTATTAGAAGCCTGCTGTTGTTCTGATCATAGATGAAGAAGGTAGAAGCCTTCTGAGCTATTCATCTGACATCTTTTATTAATTTTAAATTAACCTAGAAATTAAACCGAGTTACCCTTTTGGAAAGAAAAATTGGTTTGGTAATAATCTAAATAGTCACTAGCCTGCATTTTATTTCTCAGGTCGTGTCTTGAGCTGCTTATATAACCTTTAGAAAGTCCATAAATTCCTCCCAGTCTTTAGGTAAAAATTATGGAGCTTAATTTTTATCCTGCTTTCTGCCACTTAGCCTTGCCTAACAATTCTCCTCTGTGCGACGTGCTCCCTGTATAAGACAGTACGTAAGGAGCAGAGAAAGCTGAAGAAGCATGATTACACCCATGTTTAGCTGGGCTTTCCTCTCTCCCTCCTGAGTTCTGGGCCTTGGGCACTGCCCCTGTGAGGCCCACAGAGGCACAGTTGCAGGGACTGGGACCGAAGTGGTGAAAAGAGCCCCATCTTGCCTACACTGCTGCTTATCAGTCAGACACCTTTCTAGAGGACCATACTCAATACTCCACAGGCGCCTGAAAAACTGTGCAAACCCACATACGGACCTAGTAATTCCACTTTTAGTAATTTGCCTATGCAAAGATTCATTCACAATCATAAAAGAATTTACATCACAGCATCATTTAAAATAGTATAAGAGCAACCACTCCGACCAAACCTGTGTATGATAAAGTCCAGCAATAAGAAGTTTATTAAATAAAATAGTACTTCCAGGCCATGCAGCCATGGTAAATACAGAATAGTTATTAACACATGAAAATGGCAACAAGAAGTGTATGAAATATTACCTTTATTTTAAAAAATAACAAGAAGAGTTATATTCATACTCTGAAAGTTTATGAAGATTGTATCTGAGCAGTGACATTACATATATTTTAATTCTTTCTTGGGAATTTTCATATGCCCCCAATGTATCTAATTTGACACATTTTCTGGTGCTTTTCTCTAAGTATTGACTCCGGGTTACCGTTAAATTTGGTTTTTGTTTTTCTGGATTCCCACCCCGGCCAGGTGCTGCTGCCTTTCCGTCTGTCCTAGGTGATGGGGAGCCATGCCTGTCCTTCCTGGTCCACGTCTGGCTGGGCTTGTTTGGATTTCATTTTGGTCGCTGTGATTTCATCATGTTCTGTTGGTGGTCAAGGGGATGGCCTGTTAGGATTTTTCTCCTCTCAGTAATCTTGAGCATCTAACTCAAAACTGTGAGTTAAATGATTAATAATTTATTCAAAGCAAAACTTTGGAGTGACTGAAAAGAAGAGAAATCGTTCTCCAATGGGTTTTACTGATGCCATATATGTCCAGGTGCATTATGTTCTGGGGATGACCAGGCCTGTGACTGAATATTTACGTAAACATTGACAAAGAAACTGGTATGTTAAAATAAAAAAACCTAGGCAAAGTCTTGCTCTTTCTTTTATAATGAATGTGCTCTCAAAAGTAAGTGGGCATAAAGAACAAATTGTGACTTTGCACTTAGAAGGGACAAAGAACTTCTTATAAGATACATTTTTAAATTTTCTGATTGATGTTTGCATGTCAAAATACTACTAAACATTTAATATCTTTGAGAAGGGTACGGTAGAGCTTTTTTGGAGGAAACTGGCCTGAATAACTTCAGTTTTCTGTGGGTTCAGTTTTATGCAATTAGGTTTCACTTCCTGAAAATAGATTATTTTTTTTTTACCCATGATGAAGAAACTATGTCAGTTTATATCATAGCAATTTTCAGGCTACCTAATTTAATTAAGATTTCAAGCCTGACCTCACCTGGCATTTTATGAGAATTATCAGATTGTCCAGGAATGTCATTGCTAGATATAAACCTAAGCCCTCTCTACACACAAAATTTCCATGTAAATTAAAAAAAAAATTTCCCTATGTAGTACATTCTTCTTTAAAATTATATTTTATTGATTATGCTATTATAGGGGTCACAATTTCCCCCTTTGCTGCCCTCCTTCCATAACCTCTCACTCCGTTAGGCAATGCCCACACCATTGTCTATGTCCATGAGTCCTGCATATGAGTACTTTGGCTCCTCCATTGCCTACACTGTACTTGACATCCACACGGCTCTTCTGTAACTACCTATTTGTACTTCTTAATCCCCTCACCTCTTCACCCATTCTCCCACACTCCCCTCCTATCTAGCAACCATCAAAATGTTCTCCATATCCATGATTCTGTCTCTGTTCTTGTTTGCATAGTTCATTTTTTTGATTCAATTGTTGATAGATATGTATTTATTGCCATTTTATTGTTCATAATTTTGATCTTCTTTTTCTTAAATAAGTCCCTCTAACATTTCATATAATAATAGTTTGGTGACGATGGACTCCTCTTGTTTTTTCTTGCCTTGGGAAGCGCTTTATTTGCTCTTCCATTCTAAATGACAGCTTTGCTGGGTAGAGCAGTCTTGGCTATAGGTCCTTGTTTATCATGACTTTGAATATTTCTTGCCAATCCCTTCTAGTCTGCAAAGTTCCTTTTGAGAAATCAGTTCACAGTCCTTTTGGAACTCCTTAAGTGGAGCTGCTTTGATTCCTAGTGTTCGTAGTGTGGCCTAACATAGCAAATGTCTTGTAGGGTCCAGTGGCACAGGCTCCCCTATCACCCAAGATGGGTACTAGAGATGTGCCCTTTGTGTGGGCTGAGTACACCCTCCTCTTGTGGTTGAGCCTTGGTTGCTGTTGGAGGAGAATGGGAGGGATTTACCCAGGCCAGTCAGCTGTAAGAACTGGCTATGACCACTGACCACTAACCTTTGCCCTCTGGTGGATCAACTGTGTGGGGGCAGGATGGTGGTGTTCTGATGTGGTCTGTAGCTGTCCACTGGTGCACAGGCTCTGGGGTTTCCTGGGTAGTGCAGGTCAAGGTCAGCCCTAACCTGTGTTTTGCCTAGGGCTACTGTGCATGAAGTATAAAGCAATCTGAGATGGCTGCTACTTGTGCTGGGCCTAGAGATTCCCAGGAAAAGCCAAGCTATGAATCTATCCCAGCTGCTCTAGTGCCAGGGCTGGAGCTCACTGAGGCCAGCTGTTGCTTGTTTGAGAGGATTTAGGAAGTTGTGAAGCATGATCCAAGACCAGCAATTCATATGGAAAAGCAACTTGAGTGGGCCCAGAAGTTGGGTGGGACAGAGTCTTAGGGGATCTCCAAGGTGGGGCAAGCAGTGTTAGCCAGGTTGATTGAGTCTCAGATATGGCACCACCCTTCTGGCTCTGTGGCTCTGTTGGGGAGACAGTTTAGAAAAGAGACAATGGCCTCTGCCTGCTTTTCTATCTGGAAGAAAGCTCTCCCCTGCTCTTGCCTTGATGCCAGATAGTTTAGTGCCTTTCAATCTGCTACCCTGGTGATGGAGCTCAGAGCAGTGAGTCTGATTAAGTCTGTGTGTGGGTTCTTTAAGAGGAATTGCTTGGTACTCTATCTGTTTCTTCCACAATTGAATCCCCATTGGTTTTTGCAGCCAGAAGTTATAGGGACTTATCTTCCTGGTACTGGAACCTTGGGCTGGGGGTCTGTGTGAGGCTGGGACTCCCTGCTCCTGGGGTATCCTTCTTGAATTTTTATCTAACAGACATGGATGTAGGACCGGCCTGTTCCCTCCTAATGAGTCTGGATGGATGTGGTTTCTTTAATTCCATAGTAGTCAGACTTTCATTCAACTCGACTTCTGATGGTTCTGAGTGATGGTTCTTCTATACTTTAGTTGTAATTTTGATGTGGTTGTGCAAGCAGGCAAGCCATGTTTATCTATGCCACCATCTTGACTGGAAGTTCTATGTCAGTTTGTATGTATTTTACTCTATTCAGCTGAGTTGTTAGCCTCAGGAGCCTTTATGATTGAATTTCACAAGAACACCAGACTGAAAATGCAAATACAGAGCTTAGGACATATTTATAGAACCCCTACCTGCAACATGGCAGTCAGTATTATTGAATGGTTCTTTTCATGAATTTTGAATATGCTCAATTCTGTAACACAGTATCTGTTATATATCCAGTGGTATGTTAGGCTCATTTATTTTCAGATAGCTTTCAAATGCTTCAGATATGGTAAAACTCTAATGAACTTCACCAAATATCCTCCTATTCCCACCTGTTTGGAACTGCGTATTCATACCTTCAAGGGTAACTGAATCCTTCTACACATAGATGCTAAATTAACAATCACATTATCAGGGTGATGTTTTATCTGTTTAATTTCTAAGAAGTTGTAGAAATTATTTTGCAAATTGCTGCTACTCTTTCTCCTCTTTGCCTTCTTTTAAATTATTGGAAAGATACACTCCCCAGTGCTAGGCAGAATAAAATCTGGAGAGACTTAAAAATTTTTGTTTATTCTAAACTTAGATTTCATGAGGCTTTGAGTGGGTCTAAATTTGGTGAAAACTCTTCTTTTATTCTTACCATCAGCTTAGTTTGTTTTAGAGTCATCTGGACTTGATTTTCAGAGAGATGAACCTGACAATCAAAATTCAGCTGCACAGCTGCACAACTTGTTGCCAACCTGATACTTTACAGGGATGTGCATGTGTGTGTGCACATGCATGTGTCTTTACATGAGAAACAAACTGTACTTTACACCTTGTGATTATTTAATCATGTCTTAATGCTCTTAGTCCACCTCCCGGTACTGACTATGGGTTTGCACTGGACAGAACAGTGGAAAATTATCAGGAAATGGGTCTCAATGTTCCAAAACTTTTTTGGAATTATTTTTTAAGGCAGCAATTTATACAAAGACTCATTTCTTTCTGTAATTTATGGACCTGTTACTTTTGAAAAAATAATGACAAAAATCAGTTTTTCACAGTTGCTTACCCATAGAGTTGTTATTCAATAAATTTTAGTAAAGAGTGTGCTTAGAGAAGTGAAAGAATGAATGAATGATCCCATCCATAAAGATATTTGGAATTTTCTATAGTACAGTTTTGTATTCTCTTATGCAATTAAATATTTTCATGTTAAGAATAAAATTTTGTTTAAAACTTTTCTTTTAAAAGTTTATAAGTATGAAAAACATTAAAAAATTATACTGATTGCTAGAATTGATTTGTTTTTCTTTATTGTCCTTGGGCATCCTTTAAGCATATTATCTACCCAAAGTGTTAATATTTAATGATATCTGCATTAACAAATTTCCAAAATGGCCCCCAAAATGGCCAGCAATGATCCACACTCCCTGGTATTTGCACACTTGTGCCGTTCTCTCTTACAATGACTCTAGACTGAGCCTGTGTGGCCAGCAGAGTACAGAAGTGACAGGGCAGGACTCTCAGCATGGTAAAAGGCGTTGGACCTTCCCCCTGATCTCTTGGATCGTGCACGCTGGGGGAACCTGGCCTCTATACTGTGTGTGCGCTGCAGCAGCCCCTGGGAGAGGCCACATGGGGAAGAACTGAGACACCTTGTCCACTCGCCACACCTGTGAGGAAGCCACCTTGGAAGAACAGCTTTAATAAGCCCCAGTCAAGCCTTCAGATGACTGTCCTCCCCATCAAAATCTGACTGCAGCTACGAAGGGGTGCGCAGTGGCAACTAACAAACAGGGCTCTTCTTGGATTACTTACCTAGAATTTGTGAGGACAATAAACCATGATTTTATGCCACTATGCCATTAATTTGGGGTAATTTTTACACCACAATAATACCTAGAATAGTATTTAAATGTATATGTATCCAGCAAAATTACAGATTTAGTTCTCACTTTTAAGAGAATAGAAATTCAATAGTGATTCTAAGATCTAAGCACATACTTAGATCCTCCAACATTCTTCTATCGAATGTCTCTTTTTAGAAAAGCTTTTATGTTGAGTGGGTTCAATTCTGGGCCACTTAACTTCCTCACTGGCTTTTTGAGCCTTTAACTGCTTTGGTGGATCTACCTCTTACCCCTCTCTGAAGACAGGCTCCTTTCATAATCCATGTCTGCTGGTGCCCCCTGGTTTGGTGAACTGCATCTAGTGAATGAACGAGTAAATGAACCACTGAATAATGGTGCTAAATGTGTAAATCAGTGAAGAGATTTTGGTGCCTCACATGTGTCAGGGACTGTGTTAAATGTTTTTGCATGTTATGTCTGTGTTTCCCCTTTACTGCTCTGTGTGTGTGTGCAGTCTCTTTTTTTTGTAGCACTTCTCATGCATTTGATCCTAAATCCTATGTAGTCAGGGAAAAAGAAAGGAGTCTCACAGACAAAAGGGGCTTGTTAGCATTTAGAATCTTCTTGACATGATTTTCTTTTTAAAGATGTAATCAGTTTTGGGTTTGCGGAAAGAAAATCTGAGAACTACTCATTAACCAATAGCTTCAACTTCCCCAAAAGACACAGGCTCCTGTTCTCAAAGAGCTTCATTTTTATGAGGAAACTGGCAATCAACAAAAAGAAGAAAATTACTACATCTGTGCAGAGATGCAAATTAGGATGATACGCTCGAGTCGTTAGCAGGCTGCTCTAGAGGGCGGATGGCCCGAAATCTGGCCAGAGGGGCAGACATGACAGCGAGCATCACAGGCAGAAGAGGCAGAGTACAGGGCCACAGGTGGGACAGAGCTTGTCAGACTGGGGACAAAGTGAATGTTGATGGGCAGGAGGAGAGTGGACCAGGGTGGTACAAGATGTGTTCAGAGAAACTGGCCCTTTGTACAAAAGAGTAAGAAATCACAATCTTTTTCTCTAAAAGCAGTGAGAGGCCATGGAGGATTTTAAACCAGCGATTTGACTGATATTTCTAAAGTATCCTTCTGGCTGGTCTGGTAAATGGTGAAAAAGTAAAAGCAGGTTGTTAGGAGACTAGTACGGTGGGCTGGGCAGGGATGATGGTAGCTTGACCAGGGTTGCCGTGAGAGGGAGGAAGAAAATTGGATGCACGCAAGGCCTGCTTTGGAGGCAGATCCGGACTGGCTGAGGGGGTGCCTGTGGGGTCCGCTGCTGCATTCTGAGCATCAGCTGTTTGGGCACTACCACTTTCTGGCCTATAAAGCATAGTTTGTACTATCATTTTAGTTGTTCCCAGCCTTTCCCTTGTTGACTCACAAAACAGAAATCAGAAAAAATGAAAATGTTAATGATAAAAGCACCAGTCTCTGATGTGTAATATCTTGAGATATGGATGGATAGCTTAGTAAGCTGAGAAAAGCATGTCTTAGCCTCCATTGGTTTCCCAATGAAATTTAAAGTATTCAACAGTGTAGTCAATGTTGGGGAATAAAAGAAAATGAAGAATTTGTAAGATGGATTAATATAACTGTCTAAAAGAAAAGATACATGTTTAAACTTCTCTATCATGTTTAAATTTACTGTTCAACTTTTGTACATTCTTGATACTAGTTGTGTTTTCATGCTTTCAACTATATATAGTCCTTTATAAATATGACTTTAATAAGAACTTTAAATGAGGACTTAATTTTTTAAAAGATTTTATTTATTTATTTTTAGAGAGAGAGGAAGGGGGGAGAAAGAGAGGGAGAGAAACATGGATTGGCTACCTCCCAGCCAGGGACGGGGCCTGCATCCCAGACATGTGCCCTGCCAGGGAATTACATCAGCGACCTTTCGGTTTGTAGGATGATGCCCACTCCACTGAGCCAGGCCAGTCAGGACCAGTAAAGGACTTTGAATATTTGAATGTCACCTAGATACATGTATGCATGTATTAAAACATTTGAGTTCCTATTACATTCTTGGCATTTTCTTATGTGCTTCAGCCAGCCAGACATAGCATTTGCCTCCATAGGGTTTACAATCTAGTAGGGATAAAAATCTTATCCCCTTAGTGGGGATAAAAATCCGTAAACAGGGAACTACATTGGAAAGTGACAAGATGGGCAATCAATATTCAGGGGGCCATAGGAGCCCACAAGTAGAAACACTAAGAAAGCGGGTGACTTGGTTGAGAGAGAAGGCTCCCCTCAATGCAGCATCATTTCTTTCTCTAACACGGTACATGGAGGAAGTCTGATAAAGAGACAAAAATTGAACTTGTTATAAAAAATAGGCCTTGGCAAAGAAGTTGACTGTGGAAGCTAACATGGAGTGAAGATGAAGTAAGCTGGTATAGGGAATTAATGGCTGTTAGCCAAAAAAACGAAACAAAACAGAGATCTCGGATAGATTGAAAAGTGGTATTTTGAGGTTCGCAGAGGCTCCGCTCTGTGAGGTAACTGATTTCCCCTGTGGGTTCTGTGAGGAAACAAGTCAAAGCGGATTGTAAAACAGATTCAGAAATAGTAAAAATATACTTACTAAGTGAGAGGTATAAATCATTATGTGTCTGAAGAGGTATATAAAAGTTCACATGTGCTTTTGGTTTTGTTTTGTGGGAAAATAGTATATCATAGGGGAACTCACAAATTTTGACATTCACAAAAGGATCAGGCCCTCCCTCCTAGAAATATAAAGGCCCTTAGCACCTTTGGAGGGATATGATATTTTTCTCTAAAGCAACACTGTAGAAAGCCAGCATTTGGATTATGGGTCTCTCTTACCATCTTGGGAGTGACTTTCAAATATTTCAAATGTTATTTATACAACTAATTTAGTTTGCCCAAGTAATAATATACACACCCAGCAGGATCTGCTCTTTAAATGACTCCCTAGTTCATCTTGGATTCTACTTAAAAATTGCCTTTCTTACTAGCTTATTAGTCAGAAACTGAGGTGCTTATGATAGATCTCGTTATGCTCACAGGAGCCTTCTTTCTGGGGAGCTGAAACCCATCTGCAAAGTCAGAGCAGGGAATTCACATGCTCGGGGCCAACACCCAATTTGGAGTCTGTCAAGGCCTGAGATCACTGTTTGTATCAGGATATAAATTTAAATTTTAGGCCTGCAGGTAAAGTACTACAAAGATCATATTTTCTCATCTCCGTCTCCACAGAAGCTCTCACTGTGCATTCTATTGCTCTTCACCTCTCTTTTCGACTAATCGGTGAATATGTAGAAAATGTCTTTCTTTATATAGTTAGTTTCCAAGCTATTAGATGAGTAATTGTTGAATAGGGTCTTCCATGAATCTTTGTATGAATGGAATGCTGGTGTTGGATCTACCGGGAAGGGGCATGGTAAAAAATGGTACGTGAAGAACTTTCCTAAGGCTGAAAGGTACTTAGCACAACGAGGACAACAGAACCGACTTTTCTTGAAAGTATTTTCCTCATAAATCATTTTGTTGATGACTTCAACCATGCTAACAAAGCAACTGGAAGCTTATTTTGACTTGAAAAAGTGCCAAAGTTTGTGGAAATCCGGCTCTGTTACAGCTGATGGAAGAGGCTACCAGAGGCCATTAAAGCGCAGTCCCAGCCCCAGAGTATCCGCTCCTGCGCGTGCTGTGGCCTAAAAACCAGCCAACGATAAGGCAGTAATGCACACAGACAAGCATCACTATGTGTTTTTCCTAATGTTTTAGTGATTCTTGTTGATTTTCATTTCATTTAGGGGAGGAAAAAATGGCCGCAAAAAATGAAACATTCTCTCGGAGCACAGGGCTGCCTTCCCGCCGTGCGTCTGAGCATTCGTGCGCAGCCCTCCTGCCCCTGCGCCTTGGGACACGCTCTTCCCGCCCTGCACCGATCCCGGCACACCTGGTGTTCATCTTGCTGGTTGCTGTACAAGCAGCGTTCCATGTCTTCATTAAATTACAGTTAGGTCACTTTTATTATTTTTTAAATTGTAGTACAGCTTACAAAAATGAAAGCATTTGACACAGTATTGTGTCCACCAAAGCTCCTCAGATTATTTCTCAAATATCGGTTGGGTAAAATCTCAAATGTGTCCTGCCAAGTACCCTATTCTCCATGACTTTCAAATCCATGCGGATTTCCAGGGAAATTTAATCCGTATGTTTCTGATTGATTCACTCTTAAGTCATCATATTGTTGTTTTCAAAAATCAATTTTATATCCAAGAAACCCTGGGGGCATTTTTTAAAATATAATCTGTTTTTAGTCAAATTTTCCCCCAGTTGGAACATGGGAGTTGTTAATTTTCAAGTATGAAACATTGAGCTTGAACTTCTTCCCACCCCTTTTTTTAACTTTAAATTATTCTTGTAAGAGGTAAGTTCCAATCAGAATACAGAGAATGTAAAGTGACTGCACATTTCTGCCAGCAGCTTGCCAGCACCGAGGCTGATTCAGTCAGCGGAGCCTGCCGAACAAAGCCAAGTCCACCCCTTAATCGTCCTGTGTGCTCTGAGTCTCAGGGGAACTTCCCTCTGTTGAGTCACCCATTAAAAAAGTTGCGCTCATACATCTGAACCTGCCATTTTGTAAAAAGTGTGAGCTGAGGCATGTCTGAGCCCTTTGGGGATGATGAAGTGTCAGGTAACCATTATCTCTGACAGGGAGGAGTGAAGTCTGCACCCACCACAGTACTGTTTGTTTACTTTTTACACATCATTTTAGGGTCATCAAATCACATTACAGAGGACTTTAGGTTTCTTGCAAAAACACCAAAATACTTTGAGATGCAGAACACATTAACAAGTAAATAACAAATACACGTTTATGCATTGGCTTTTAGTGGAAGCAATCTGGTTGGGTTTTCTCAAGGGAGTTATTTAAATTTTAAATGGAACAACATCTCATTTAGATTTCTGCAAATGTGCTAGGGCACAGAAGTAATTTATATGTGCATGAAACTCTTGACTGAAGCACCTGGGTACTTGACAATAATTAAAATACAGAGTAGCCTTATTAACTTCTCCTTTTAACTTTCTACCTTTTTGCTTCTTCACTGATAGCGTGAGGATATTCTAGAGTAGATTGTCAAGTACCAAGAGGTCATTTCTCCCACTACCCTGATCACGCCTGACTGCAATGTGCGCTTACATCTTTTTCTGTCACATCCTTCAAAAGCTATGTGCTAATCTTCCATTGCACACTCACTGTCTATTTTCAGAATCTGTGTTTTTGTTTCTTAAACTTTCAGCCCCCTTTAATCCAACTGCCAGGGACTGAACACTTATCTCACTTTAATGCCAGCAATATAATTAAGGACACAGATGATAGAGAATATAAAAATGATGGAAAATGCTGTAAATCAGAAATTTCTACAGCATAGTTTCAACAATGACCTGGTATGGATAATTCCCATACTTACTGTCACTGGCCCCAGACCTTCATCCCTGGAGGACATAATTTAAATTAGTGGTTTTCATCACGTGGTACCCAGAAATGCAAACACTGGGTCCACCCCAGACCTAGAGAATCAGAAATGCTGTGAGTGGTCCCTGAATTCTGTGTTAACAAGCCCTTCCAGGGATTCTGATGCTTGCTGAAATTTTAACTGGCCCTGAAACTTAATGTGTTGGATCCAACAGTTTGCTTCTTATTTCCTATTTTATTTTTTAAATGTTTTCAAAAAATTAAGTTTACTGGGGCTGGGGGTAACAGTGGTTAGTAACATTACATAAATTTTAAGTATATAGTTCTATAATAATACATCATCTGTATAATGGTTGTGTGCTCACCACCTGCAGTTTAATCTCCTTTCATCACCATATATTTGACCCCCTTTACCCTCTTCTCTCCCTTAGCCCCCTTCTCCTCTGGTAACCACCATCCTGTTGTCTGTGCCTGTGAGTTTGTTTGGTTGTTCTTTTGTTGCTTTCTGTTTTACATGACACATATCAGTGAGATCACGTGGTTCTTTTCCTTTTCTGCCTGAATTATTTGCTTAGCACAATACTCTCAAGATCCCTCATATTGTCCAAAATGGCAGGATTTCATCCTTTCTTATGGCTCAATGGTATTCCATTATGTTAGAAATGTGTAAGAGATAGAAGCGGGAGGAACCGGATGATCTGATCCAAGTGCCTTTATCTGATGCTGCAGTTACAGGGAGCTGAGTTGGGATCTACTCCAGCCTAGCCCTGGGGAAAGGCAAGGGTGGGGTTTTTAAAAGAAAAAGTGTGGGGCTTGTAGGGGCATAGGGGAGGGGTTAGTGTCTTGTTCTTCTGGGCAGGTGCCTCAGGGTTTCAGGATGTGAGCCCGGACAATGGGTTAGGTAAAGGGCCACGTTGTTCCCAGGTACAGGAGGGTCAGTCTGATCACAGGCCATTCTGGCTGGTGCCAGATGTCTGCTGTGCGCAGTGGGAGAGAGTTTTGATTAAGCCTCTGGCTACCAAGCGAGTTGGGATAACTGAGTCATGGGCATTCCAGCGGGTTGGAAAACTGGCCCCACTGGGTCATGGGCAGTCTGGTGGGCTGGGAACCTGGCCTGACCCTTTCACATTGTACATCTGTACCACATTTTCTTTATTTGAGCATCCACCAAAAGACATTTTAGGTTGTTTCCATATCTTGGCTTCCATAAAAATGCTGCAAAAGACATAGGAGTAGACATATTTTTATGAATATAAAAATATATTCATAAATATATTTTTTATGAATAAATGTTTTCAAATTTTTCAGGTAGATACCCAGAAGAGGGATTTCTGGGTCATAAGATAGGTCTATTCTTAATTTTCTTGAGGGACCTCCATATTGTTTTCCATAGTGGCTGTCCCAGTCTGCAGTCCCACCAGCAGTGAATGAGGGTTCCTTTTTCTCCACAACCTCTGCAACACTTGTTATTTCTTATCTTGTTGATAATGATAATTTTAACATTCTTTCCTATTTTCTTAACCTTACCATTCTTATCAGTGGCATCACAATTGCTTTACTCCAATGTTGCGAAAAATCTTGAAGTCATTTTTACTCTTTTTAATTTTTTTCTTTTTCAGACCCCATTATGAAGGCTGCCCATGTTTGTAACTGCGGTGTTTTTAAAAATCTAGCCCTGGCTGGTGCAGCTCAGTGGATTGAGCGCAGGCCTGTGAACCAAAGGGTCCTGGTTCGATTCCCAGTCAGGGCATATACCTGGGTTGCAGGCTGGGTCCCCAGTAGGGGGCGTGCAAGAGGCAACTACACATTGGTGTTTCTCTCCCTTTCTCCCTTCCTTCCCCATTCTCTAAAAATAAATAAATAAAATATTTTTTAAAAAATCTAATTCTTCTTACTTATTCTAGGCCCACAAACATCAAATCCTAAAGCCTTTCCAATAGACTGACAGATTCCTCTCTGTAGTCCTTTATTTTATATTATTATTAAAATATTTTTCTTATATGCTGATCTTATCTGTCATGCTGCTGCTCACGTACAGTGCTACTTTATTTTGAACCAAAATACAATTTTCTTCCTTGTCCTTTCGGCCTCCACAAATCAGCATTCCTCCACTGCCTTAGTTTCATTTCTCATTTTCTAGCAAAGCAGATCTCATTAGCTTGTTCTCACTTCCTTTATGCTTTATGTTTCTCTTCTTTAGAATGCCTTCCCCTTCCCTTTCCCACCACTCTATATTCTCTTCTTATTGAGAATCCAATTCTTCTTCTTTGAATCAAGACACTAAATTTATCATTCAATATTTGCTTTTACTCTGTGACCACCATATTAAATTTGCCCTTACTTGTATGTTTCTTTCCCAGGCATTATTTCAAGTTGATAAAATGTATGTGTCCCTCCAGCTCTTTTTTTAAAAAATAACCTCATAATGTTCTTACACTCTGTATGGCCCATTTGAAGGCCCAGAACTGTGATCAACTAACTTTAAGGTAAGTAAAGTGAGAGACTGAAACTCACATCCATATTTGCAGTTATTAGTGATCCTGGTTTATGCTTATGGGAGAAAGGATGAAAATTACTGCCTAATAAAGGTTTGGATATTCATAAATCCTCAGCCATACCAACTGTTTTTTGATTCTGTGTGCTATTACTATTTAGAGGTGTTGTCCCTTATTGTGACTTTATCTTCCAAGAGAAAATTTATTGTTCCATAAGCCCATGAAATAAATGTGTAATTATACATGTATACATGTATCTTCTTTTTAATGTGGGCCCAATCCCAAAGGAAACTCCATTAAGGACATAAACAGAAAAAAAAATTACCTCAACTTTGATTGATATTTCCACAGCTCCCTGAAGTAAAATAGTTGTTTGTTCTTAATTGTTTTTTTATGATTTAGTGATATCTTGTAGAGTACTATGCCTTAATTTCAAAGAGGTAGTGACCAACAAATGGGCAAAGACCAGGAAAGAGAGAAATGTGTTAGAGAGAACCAGTAAAACTAAAGATATGCAGTGCCAGTCTCCTGAGATAAAGCCAGCTATGATGGAAGGAGAAGAAAGCATTAGTGGGAACTGGTTTCATTTAATCCTGACAATGGGGGCAAAGGAATTTAACTTTTTTACTTCTTATAAATAATTGATTTTGTTAAAGCAACATCTTTATCATCATCACTTAAAATTTTATTTGGATGGGATCCAAGATGGCAGAGGAGTAGGTGAAAACTACACTAACCTCCTCCCAGGACCAATCTGGAATTACAACTAAAATGTAGAGAAATCATCTTGAACAACCAACTGAACACTAGCTGGAGAGAAGCCTTACAACCGTGGACAGATAGAAGAAAACACTTCAGCACAACGTAACTGGTAGGAAGTGCAGAGAAGACACGAGAGGGCTGGCTGGGCTCCCACGGGAGGCAGCTGAGTGCCAGAGGGATATTTCAGGAGACAGGGGTTTCCCCCTGAGAATGGTGGGGTCCAAACCCCAAGCTGAGCTCTCTAGCCTACAACACCAGAGCTGGAAAGGAGCCCAGAAAACATCCAGCTGTGAAAAGCAGCAGGGGTTCTGTCTGCCAGGGAGAGATGGCTGGTGATGCAGAGAGTCTTTTAGAGGGCAAAAGCACAATTTTTTTGCAGTCACTTACCATGAGTGCCAGCAAAGGGAGGGTAGAGTAGACTAGAGGTGCTTGAGGAGAGTCTGGGGCTGGTACCTCTGGGGAGAGAACTGAAGCAACAGCTGCCAGGATCCACGTGCTGAGTCATTCCCTATACGGAAGAAACCATCTCACTCAGGCAGAGCACCTCTCTCTGAATGGCATCAGCCTGAGGGGAAGCAATAGCCCTGCCCACAGGAATTACTCTGTCACATCCTGTGGTGCTTAAGCCTGACCACTGATTACAAAGTGTTTAGATTGACAGCTGATCAGATTAACTACCAATTAGTTTAATGTCTAAGCCAGAAAATACAAAGCAGCCAAAATGGGAAGACAAAGAAACAGACTCCAAATGACAGAACAAGAGAATTTTCCAAAAGAACTAGATGAAAGGGAAATAAGCAATTTATCAGATAGAAAATTTAGAATAATGATTGTAAGGATACTCAACAGCATGAAAAAAGGTATAGAAACCATAAAAAAGGATCAGTCAGAAATAAAGAATGCAGCATCTGAGATAAATAATATACTGGAAGGAATAAACAGTAGGCTAGATCAAGCAGAAGATCAAATCAGTGCTTTGGAAGACAAGGTAGAAAAAAACAATCTGGCAGAGCAGCAAAAAAAAAAAAAAAAGAATTTCAAAAAATGAAGAGAGCTTAAGAAACGTCTTAGACAACATGAAGCATAAAAACAGTTGCATCATGGGAATACCAGAAGGAGAAAAGAGTGGGCAGGGGATTGAGAGTCTATTTGAAGAAATAATAACTGAAAACTTCCCTAATCTTGTGAAGGAAAACATCATAGAAGACCAGGAATCTCATAGAGTCCCAAACAAGTTGGACCCAAAGAGGTCTACACCGAGACACATCATAATTAAAATGACAAGGCTTAAAGACAAGGAGAGAATCCTAATAGTTGCAAGAGAAAAGCAGGTAGTTACATACAAGTGAGCACCAATTAGACTGTCATTTGATTATACATCAGAAACATTTCAGAAGGGAATGTTGTGAAATGTTCAAGGTAATGAAAAGCAAGGACCTACAACCAAGGTTACTTTACCCAGCAAGGCTATCATTTAAAATCAAAGGAGAAATAAGGAGCTTCCTAGACAAGAAAAAGCTAAAGGAGTTTGTTAACACCAAACCAATATTGCAAGTGTTAAAAGGGTTGTTTAAGAAGAAGAAAAAGAGAAAGAAAAAAAGAGAGAAAACCCCAGGGAAAAAGTGTAACAATAAAATGGCACTACATATATATCTATTAATAATCACCTTAAATGTAACTGGCTTAAACGATCCAACCAAAAGACAGAGGATAGCTGAATGGGTAAGAAAACAAGACCTATATATATGCTGCCTCCAAAAGACCCATCCCAGATTGAAAGATACACACAGACTAAAATCAAAGGGTTAGAAAAAGATATATCATGCAAGTGGAAAACAAACAAACAAAAAAGCTGGGGTAGCAGTACTTATATCTGATAAAATAGACTTTAAAACCAAGCCTATAGTAAGAGACAAAGAAGGACACTACATAATGATAAAGGGAAAAATCCAACAAGAAAATATAACCCTAGCACACATTTATGAACCAAACACAGGAGCACCTAAATATATAAAGTAAATCTTGATGGACATAAAAGGAGAATTTGACAGAAATACAGTCATACTTGGGGATTTTAACACTTCATTGACTTCAATGGATAGATCTTTCAGGCAGAAAATCAACAAGGAGACATCGGCCTTAAACAGCACACTAGATCAAATGGATTTGATTGATATCTTCAGTGCATTTCACCCCAAAGCAGCAGGATATACATACCTTTCAGTTGCACATGGAATGTTTTCTAGAATAGGCCACATGCTAGGACACAAAACAAGTCTCAATAAATTTAAGAAGATTGAAACATATCAAGCATCTTCTCTGACCACAATGCTATGAAACTAGAAATCAACCACAAGAAGAACACTGAAAAACATGCAAAGACATGGAAAGTAAATAACATGTTACGAAACAATGAATGGGTCAACAATGAGATCAAGGAAGAAATCAAAAGATACCTTGAAATAAATGAAAATGAGGACACAACAATCCAAAATCTGTGGGACAATGGGAAAGTAATCCTGAGAGGGAAATTCATAGCATTACAGGCCTATCTCAAAAAAGAAGAAAAAGCTCAAATAAACAATCTAACTTCACACTTAAAGGAACTTGCAAAGGAACAACAGACAAACTCCAATGTGAATAGAAGGAAGGAAATAATTAAGATCAGAGCAGAAATAAATGAAGTAGATTTTTTAAAAAAATACAAAAGATCAATGAATCTGAGAACTTGTTCTTCGAAAAGATAAACAAGGTCGACAAACTTTCAACCAGACTCATCAAGAAAAGAAGAGAAAGGACCCAAATAAATAAAATCAGAAATGAAAGAGGATAAATGACAACTGACACCAAAAATACAAAGGATTGTAAGAAAATATTATGAACAACTGTATGCTAAAAAACTGGACAACCTGGATGAATTCCTAGAAACATATAATCTTCCAAAGATAAATCAGGAAGAATCAGAGAATCTGAATAGACATGTTATACCTAATGAAATTGAAGCAGTAATCAAAAATCTCCCAACAAACAAAAGCTCTGGACCAGATGGCTTCACAGGTGATTTTATCAAACATTCCGAGAAGAACTAACACCTCTCCTTCTCAAACTATTTCATTAATTCAAGAGAAGGGAAAACTCCCAAACTCATTTTACAAAGCCAGCATTATCCTAATTCCAAAATCAGATGAAAATACTAGAAAAAAAGAAAATTATAAGCCAATGTCACTGATAAACATAGATGCTAAAATCCTCAACAAAATATTAACAAACCAAATACAGCAATGCATCAAAAAGATCATATGACATGATCAAGTGAGATTTATTCCAGGAATTCCAGGTTGGTGCAACATTTGCAAATCAATAAATGTGATTCACCACATAAACAAAATGAAGGATTAAAAACCTCATGATTATATCAATAGATGCATAAAAAGCTTTTGATAAAATCCAGCACCCATTTATAATAAAAACTCTCAGCAGAGTGGGAATAAAGCCACCATATCTAAACATAATAAAGGCCATATATGACAAACCCACTGCCAGCATCACACTCAACAGAGAAAGACTACAAGTGTCCTCTTTAAGATCAGGAACAAGACAAGGATGTCTGCTTTTACCTCTCTTATTCAATGAAGTACTGGGATTCCTAGCCACAGCAATCAGAGAAGAAAAAGAAATAAAAGGCATTCAAATTGGAAAGGAAGATGTAAAACTGTCTTTATTTGCAGATGACGTGATACTGTACACAGAGAACCCCAAAGATTCCACCAAGAATCTACTAGAACTGATAAATGAATTCAACAAAGTAGCAGGATACAAAATTAATATTCAGTAATCAGTTGCATTTTTATATGCTAATAACAAGCTAACATATAGGGGAATTAAGAAGACAATCCCATTCACAATTGCTTCAAAAAGAATAAAATACTTAGGATTAAACCTAACCAAGAATGTAAAAGGCCTGTAATCGGAAAATTATCAGACACTGAAGAAAGAAATTGAAGAAGATACAAATAAGTGGGAGTACATACCATGTTCATGGATAGGAAGAATTAACAATATTAAAATGTCCGTACTACCCAAAGCAATTTATAGATTCAATATAATTCCTACCAAAATTCCAATGATGTATTCCACAGATCTAGAACAAATATTTAAAAAATTTATATTGAAACCACAAAAGGCCCCTCATAGCAACTGCAATCTTGAAAAAGAAGAACAATGTTGGAAGAATCATGTTACCTAATATCAAACTATACTACAAGGCCATAGCAATCAAAACAGCCTGGTACTGGCATGAAGACAGACACATAGATCTGTGGAACAGAATAGAGAGCCCAGAAATAAACCCACACCTTTATAGTGGATTATTATTCAACAAAGGGAGCAAGCACATATAATGGGCTAAAGATAGTTTATTCAATAAATGGCATTGGGAAAATTGGACAGATGCATGCAGAAAATGAAACTAAACCACCTTCTTACACCACACAAGAATAAATTCAAAATGGATCAAAGACTTAAATGTCAGAATTGGCACCATAAAAGTTGTAGAAGAAAACATAGGCAGCAAAATCTTGGATATTGCTCATAGAAATTTTTTTTATCAGATATACCTCCCCAGGCAAGGGAAACAAAAGAAAAAAATAAACAAATGCAACTTCATCAAACTAAAAGTTTCTGCATAGCAAAGGAAAGCATCAACAAAAAGACAACCCACAGAATAGGAGAACATATTCCCTGATACATCTGATAAGGAGTTAATATTCAAAATTTATGAATTACTTACAAAACTCAACACCAAAAAAGCAAACAATCCAATTAAAAAATAGATGAAGGGCCTGAATAGACACTTCTCCAAAGAGGATGTGCAAATGGCCAATAGACATGAAAAAATGCTCAGTGTCAGTATCATCAGAGAAATGCAAATAAAAAACATAATGAGATACCATCTCACACCTGTCAGAATGGCTATCATCAATAAAATAAAATAAAATAAAACAAGTGCTTTTGTTGGGAGAAAAGAGAACACTCTTGCACTGTTGGTGGGAACGTAGACTGGTGCAGCCACTGTGAAAAGCAGTATGGAGATACCTCAAAAATTTTAAATGCATCTGCCTTTTGACCAAGCAATCCCACTTCTGGAAATATATCTGAAGGAACCCACAACACTAATTTGAAATAACATAAACACCCCTATGTTCCTTGCAATATTATTTACAATCTCCAAGATATGGAAGCAGCCCAAGTGTCCATCAGTAGATCAGTGGATAAAACAACTATGGGACATTCACATAATGGAATACTACTCAGTTGTAAAAAAGAAGAAAATATTACCCTTTGTGACAGAATGAATAGATCTGAAGAAATTATTTTAAGTGAAATAAGCCAGTCAGAGAAAGACAAATACCATATGATATCACTCATATGCAGAATATAATGAACAAACTGATTTAATAAGCAAAACAGAGACAGACTCATAGATAGGGAACAGCTAGTAGGGTGGGGGGAGGTTAGGGGGTGGAGGGATTGAACAAAAAAGAGAAAGGACTCGGGGATGTGGACAACAGTGTGGTGATTGCTGGGGGGAGGGTGGTGTAAGGTGACTAAATGGTATGGAAAATATATAATGAAGATTATATATTTAAAAATATATATTTGGAGTTCAGTCATTAACCCCAATCTTTAGATTCCTATGATTAAATTTGTACTTGCCCACAATTGTTGTTTATGGAGCCAAAACCTAAAAAGTTCTAAAATTACTTTTATCACTCTTCTGGTGGTAGAAAAGTGCTTGATCTGAACCAGCTTGCTGGCAGAACCTTACCTGAATTGACATAAAATTATTTACCTTTTTTAGTTATCCACTTGGAGTGAATATTCATGTTTTGCCACTTGAACAATGTGTTTGAATACAGAATAAATTTCCAGACCCTTTGGGTGTGTGATATGACATATTATATTAATCCTATTGCTTATCTAAAATTCAAAATTTTCTGAATTTAGAAACATCTGGCCTCAAAGATTCAGGTTTGGTGACTGTGGACTGAAACTCATTCTCCCACCAGCATCTATGAGGAAGAAACTCAGGTACTATTGTCTTGAAAATCTCTCTTTAAAGCCTTCATTTCAGAATGTCTCTATCTAGTAGCTAAGTTCGGTTTTACTAAAAAGAACTCTGGATACAAATGATACAAAGGGACTGGAAATACTTTAAAACATGATAAAATGTCAAGGAGTGCAGTTCGGAATCCAAGAATGAGTAGAGTTTTCCATGTTTTATTCCTTCACTTCCATATGAGTGTGCTGAATAAAAAGAAATATGTGTATGTACTGGTACATATACATATATACACATTCATATATACTATGTACTGGTGTACACATTTTATCAGTCTAATGGCAAACTTGGAAAACAGAATTCGAGTTACTGAATGTGCATGGTGTTTGTCTCCACATCATGCCTTACTTTCAAAGTAGATCATAATAGTCATTCAAATAAAAGATGTTTATTTTTGTACTTGTAACCACACTCACACACAATCTCCGCCCCAATATACTCTGTTGGCCACCTAATTTTTCTAATGTGATAATAGAAAATTAAAATTTTCTTTTTTTTAATTACCATTTGTCACAGCATGGATGGACCTGGAGGGTATTATGCTCCAAGAACTTGTCAAAGAAAGACAGGTGAAAAGTAATGATCTCACTTCTTTGTGTAATCTAAAGAACAGTATAAATGAACAAAAAAAACCCAGAAAATTACTATTTTTCAACATTTTATCCACTGGAGTGGTTGCAGTGAAATTAGTGTTGGCTTCCTATGTATTCAGAGGATAAATCTTGGGTGGTTACTGTTGCACCGAAGTCCATTGGGATCTGAGTTGTACACAAAACATTGAATGTGTTGAGGGGAGAGGAAGTGAAGCACGGGATCTGCGCTCTGCACTGCACTACGCCTCACTTCCGGGGAGCTCTCCCTGCCCTTTTTAGGGGAAAAAGCTGGCCCATTGCTGTTACAAACAGGGCAAGGCACAGGCTCTGACCAGTCCAATCACTTACTGAGGGTCCACTGTGCCAAAATCTGAGGCAGACACCGGGAGCTGTTACAAAGTTATTAGCAGGCGGAAGAGGGAGTCTTTCTCTGCGAAAACTCACAGTGTAAGCAGAGACACAGGGCAACTGTAAATTAAAGAAATCCTCTGATGCTTATCACTAAAAGAACACTGATAGTGTTATTAACATGCCATATGAAACTCAGATTTAAAAATATTTCCAGAAGAGAAATAGTAAATCCTGGGCTTATTGAAAACATTCTATTTTGCAGAATGTACTCTGTATGAAAGTTAGGATGCTATAACTGGGAAAAGGACCACAAAGCACAGGTAAATTCCCATCTACAAGAGGGTGCCAATCAAAAGAGGAAGGGCCTCTGAGATATGGTCAGGGAAAGACTGGACCATTCCAGACTGAGCCTTGGGGCACAGAGAGAGCTCCAGTACTGCACAGGCAGCTGGAAAAACATCGCACTGGCTGGAGAAAGGCTGCCATTTTAGAGCATGGAATCTTTCTGTTTTCCAACAGTCAGAATTTTTGTATTGCTTTACCATGATGTCAGAGGGTTTAATGATTTCTCTTTCTGGAAGTCTGTGGTCTTGGGGAAGGAAACATAGGGGACAGGCCACGCTTCACCATGAATGGCAGCAGCATGCTTCGAAGACAATCTCAAGACCTCCTAACTGAAAACGCATGTTTCTAATTTAAGTATGAGACAGACATTAATCATACAGCCAGAGAGAATTTCAAGTCCCTGCCTATTTGCAGCAGTGTCTAAAAACAATCAGCTCATCTTTCAAATTTGACCAAACTACAAATGGTATGAGAACTCAGTTTTCTAATAAGGATGTTCATTTTGGCACTCAGTAGCTTACGCATGGCTCACAGATGGCTTCTGTCTCATTTTGTGTAATCCAATCATCCTGCTCTATTGCATCTCACGCTTAGTCTTCAAGAGTAATTGAAAAGCTCACAGTGACAATTGTCTCTGTTTCCAGATGTCGTCGACATAAGGAGTGTGGCTTTCACCACTTCATTGACATAGGATGTGTACATGGCTCTCCAGGTCAGAGTTGCTCCAAGCAAGGTAAAGAGAAAATTTTTCTTTGCATTCTCTCTCTGTTACTGCCTAGCACTGATGTAAGCAAATATGTTCTATAAATATTCTCTCTTTCAGTAGCAATTTGTTTCACTTTTGGCTAGGTACCATGCAGAAAACATTTCGCAACTCTCTTGCTGGTATGGGAATGGCGACCACAGAATGGCACCCACGGCCCAGGAAGGATCTAAAATGTTTAAATAGTAGCGATTTTGAAGGGACCACGTTACTCACAGACGAATTTCTAGTATTAGCACCTGTACTTCAGCTCTTGTTTTCTGAAATCATGACAGTTTGTCCTCAGTCTTTTTTTGTGGCAAGAGGCAGCTTTTATTTTTCCAACTTCTAAAGGATGCACAAGATCTTTAGAGGCAAAGTATTAAAACATTTTTAAGCTGTAGGTGTGTTAGTTTATTTTCCCCCTCAGGCTAGTAGTGTTCATCTTTGTATTTTATTTCAGCATAAAAATATCCCCTTTTAAAAAATCAAAACACCTAAAACAAGGAAATATGCAAAGCCTCAGAGCAGCTGAATGAATTCACACAGGCTTCAGGCTTATACAGACCTGGCCTGCAGGGAGTGACACTGGAAAATCAGATTTTTACTTAAAAATTAAATTATGATTTCAGATTAATGCTGCATTCATTTTAGTAAAACATCAGCACTGTGTGCACTTTCTCAAGTTTTTTTCTGCTCACTGCCATCCTCACAACACACATCATCAGTAAGAATTGTGACGTATGGCAACAGCTAAGAAGCATTTTCTAAATCAGTAAAAAAAAATTTATCAGGGAAAATATTTTAGACAAAAACTTATTTTTAAGAGGATTTTAAACTGGTTATAATTGATGTATAGTTTTGGTATTGAACTAGCAATATAACTTTGCTGGAGAGAGAATAATTAAAAGATAATATCCTTTCCTTTAAGTAGCTTACGTAAAGAATGGGGACTAAGGACTCTATATTTAGTCTGGGCTTACATATGCACACCTTCTGGGGAAAATGTTTAGGTAATTGCTGCAGTTTCTTCACCTTTTTAGAATCCCAGAGTTTTATATGTGAAATCACAGTCTTAAGAACATTAGACCAATAGTGAATATGTCGAAAATAGGTGAGTTGTTGAAATTTCATCTGGACTCTTATGATAGATCCTTGTAAGTTATGAGTTAACTTTTCTTAAGTCCTGTTCAGTGTCAATAATATCAGCACAGGAATCAGTGATATGGTCATAAATTAATAGTAATAGCAAAAAGTGACCTTTGTCTGAAGAGAGTTCCAAGACTCCACAAATATTTATTGAGTGCATGCAATGTGCCAGGCATTGGGCTAATTAAATCCCCCCATCCTTACATTTTAAATGAGAGAAAAGCTGACTCAAGGGAAAGAGTCATGGCCAAAGGCCATTTAATTAATTTGCTGTCTGGGGAAATTGCACAGGAACTGGGAAGAAAGCCCAGGTATGAGGACTGCTACGTTGTTGCTCAGAATACAATGCATTGTTGTTCGGAACTCCAGCAGAATACGCATTTCATAACTGCATTAAACTAATATAAAATTACAATTGTAAAACAAATGTTGCAAGTAAAAATGTCAGAGGCACAACACGTTCCTGCATTTCCTAGCGATTGTTGACCTGAACTGGAGAATTCACCAGTGCAGACACTTTCAGAGGAAAAGCACTGTTAGTAAACTGGATCCTGTGCTAGGATACTACAGGTCGGGGAGCCGTATTTCATGGATACACTAGGAATTGTCCAAAGAACCAAGCAGCAGGCTTTCACGTGGGAGAAATAGAGGGCAAGTGATCTGCTAAGCACATACAGTACTTATGCTGGGAATTTCACACATGTGCTGAAAACAAAACTCTTGCAAGATTTTACAGATAAGTAGAACAAAATGCAGAGTGTAAGTGGCCAATGTCATACCTTGCCAGTGAGGAACTGGAAAAGAAATCCTAGTGTTATCTCACCCCAGGGTCCACATTTTAAACAAATAGACTATAGACTAAGTGGATTTTCATTGTTTTTCTTCTCTTCATTTGTTATTATGTAGCAAATATATGTATTGAACACTTACCAAGAGCTATGCATTATTTTTGTGGCAGAAGAATCAAACTGATTAAATCACTATCTCTGTCTTTGAGAGTCTAGAGAAGTGGGCACCTCCATAAACAAGTATGCCACGACACAGGTGATCAAATCTGTAAGACAGATGCACAATGCTATGGATGCAAAGAAGTATGGCAGGATCAATTTTGGCCTTGATTTGGGGTGAAGTGCAAATATAATACTGAGCTGGACTTTGAAGAACATTGTATTCCCTCTGTGGAGAAGAGTAAATGTGTTCTAGTTAATGGGAGCATTCTGCTTTGTAAAATCATGTAAGAGCTCCCAGGTTTCATAGACTAACTACAAGAGGTTATTGTAAGAGAAGCAGGCCCAGGTTGCACAGGGGAATTCTCCTAAATCTGCAAAGGCCATATACCCCCAATGCTACTTCAATTATTTCTAAGTATAGAAAAGAAAAAAGAAAAACCACAAGATACTTTTATGAAACAAGCATTCCATTGCCATCTAAACTTTGGAAAGATAGCACAAAAAATAAACTACAGATCAATCTCACTTAAAAATATGGAAAAATACTAGATGAAATATTAGCAAACATGATGCAAGAGCTCATTATAAAAATAAAACATCACAACCAAGTGATTTTTCCCCCCAAATATAAGGTAATCTACTAACATATTTACCATGTGTGTGAATCTCAGTAGAAAATCACATGATTATATTTATAGAAGTTAAAATGGCCTTTGTCAAAATTTGACAACCATTCCTAATTCAAACATTGAATAAAGTAGAAACTGATTATTCATTCTTTAGTGTTAATATGTATCTAAAACCACACATACGCATATACCCCCCCACACACACATGCACAGTGTGGCTGTAAAGCCACTGAGTTGCCTAACAGAGAATACTAGAGGCATTCACAGTACAGCCAAGAATAAGGAACAGACATCCACTAACTCTATTACTATTTAAACATATACTAGATGTACTAAGTAATCAGACTAGACAAAACAGTAAACCCATAAGAATTGAAATAGAAGTGAAACTTTGTATTTAGTGATATTGTAGCGTATTTGGAAAGTCCAGAGAATCAATAAAAACACTATCATAAAAATACAGAAAAGTAATAGAATATTAAAACAAAAATCAGAATATTTTACATACACAAATAATAACTAATTAGGTGATGTAATAGGAGGTAAAACTTTGCTTATGTTACTAGCAAAAAGAATTTAAGAATACATTTAACAGAAAGTGTATAGTATCTATTTAAGAAAAAATGAAGTATTTTCAAAAGATACAAAAATATATTCAAATAAATTTGGAAATTTTTCTTGGTTTTGGATAGCATAACATTATAAACTTGTATTTATTCCCATCTTAATAATACATTTAGCATAATCCCAATAAAAATAATATAAAGTTGTTTTATGGAGCTATTGAAGTAGATTTTGAAGTTTATATGACAAAATAAACATAAAAATAACAAAGAGAACCCTGAAAAAAGAACAATGGGGAAGGAGTGTACTAAAAGTTACTCTAAAGCTTTCATAATTAAAACAATGTGGTATTGAGTCACAAATAGATAGGAGGCCAGAGAGATCAATGGAAGAGGATAGAAAGCTCACAAATAGAAAAAATGCAAATGGCAATACAGTGATGGCATAGAATGCCAGGCTGTGAGAGAGACCAAGGAAGCACAAAGAAGATAATGAGGATGTGTAAACTAAACACAGACGGGATCTCGTAGTTGCTCAGACTGGTCAAATTCAGGGCAATTTTAGCATCAAGAATCATGATATTAATGCATTATAGCATAAAGGAAAATATAAAAGACCATAGGTTACCAAAAATAAACTAACAAACAATAAATACAGAACTTCAAGAGTAAGAAGGAAAATATCTTTATGGAAGACTGTGTATTAAATAAAGTTTATTCCTTACTCTAGCTGCTAAGGAATTGGGACATTCCTCAAATTTTCATTAATAAAACCATATTTTAAAAGTTTGTAAATATGTTCACTGCTTAAATAAATTCACTGAGAATTTTTATTACAAAATTATTATTGAAAAGTAAACATGCAAATATAAATATAATAGTATTACAAATTTCATTCATACATCACCTCACGCCACAATTATCAATCAAGTTCAATCTTCTTTCCCCTATATGTCCACCTATTTTCCCTCCTTTTTATTTTGAAGCTACCAGTCATCATGCCATTATACTTGGAAATATTTCCATAAGTATCTTTAAAAATAAGGACTCAAAACTCCACAATATCATTATAACACCCTAAAATGCCAATAATTCTTTAACATCATCAAATATTAGTCAAGATCAAGTTGTCAAATGTCTCATAAATGTCATCATAATTATTCTACACTTTCTTTGATTCAGGATCCAAATGCATTTTTTAAAGAATAAAAAATTTGGTAGTAGCTAAATCTAGACTGTTACAGATTCTGATTCTTAAATTCTGGATTTTCCTAAAGTGCAATAATAATTGTTTCATACTGAAGTTTTGTGTCCTGTCATTTGGGTGGTATCTGAAGTGTTTTTTCTTTAGTAATTCAATACATTTTTTTAAATTTTTGTATTCTTGTTCAATTACAGCAATTACAGTTGTCCCCATTTGCCCCTCCACCATTACTCTCTCCTGCCCTACCCAAGTCCCACCTTCCACATTCAATCCTGAAGGGATTCTGAAGGCCTAAGAACCTGTAGTCCTGGTTTCCTATGGCCCTCTTAGGCCCAAGAGTTTGCCCATTTTAGACAGTTGAAGTAAATAAGTTCATGGTAAATCTGTACATTTGGTCCATTTGGCCAGGTAGTTGTGTGCTCTGTACCACCTCTTGTCTTCTAGCTTCTGGTGGAGGGCTGTGTACCCAGGGCAAGTAAAAGACTTGGTAAATTTGGTGACTTGGTCATTCAGAGAAAAAGAATACTTGTGAAGTGTTAAAATATTTATTGAACAAAATAATTTTTTTAAAGATCCAAAATGGAAAAAATAAACTAAAAAATTCCCATGTGACATACTGACATTTTTATTATATTCACAAGAATATATTCTAAAAGATTAATGGTAAAGTGCAGCACATTTTCAATTATTTATTGCCTTTTTAAATGTTTAGGCAGGTAAACTCCCTATTTTTATATTTTGTTCATGTTTCTATTGGTTTGTCTTGTTATTGTAAATATCAATCCTTTGCCTGTGATACATATTACAAATATTTTCTCCCATTCTATTTCTTGGCATTTAATCCTTTAATGCATTTGAAGTTTAGGCTGGTGTTTGGTGCAAGACTAGAATCTAAAGGAATTTTTCTACCTAGAAGTTAAACCGTTTTCACCATGCTATTTGTTGAATAACTCACCTTGTTCCCATTGATCTGCCATGCTTTTTCCTTAAGTCTCATAAGTGGTAGGGTCCACTTCAGGATCATCTATTGTGTTTCAGCCAATTGTTCTATGAATTCTTACACACAGATTTAATTACAGTTGTGCTATTATGTATTTTTTGGTTCATATGTTTCAAAATTTCTTAGCCACCATCATATTTTTACTATTTTGACAACTGAGATTTAGAATCATTTTATCAAGTTAAAACATTAATATTGGCATTTAGGAAGTTCGTTGTGGTAGATGGAGGGTAAGTGGCATGGATCTATATGTGGCATTAACCCTTGGTGCAAATGTGAAATATGCCAGCCCGCCCGCCAGCAGCACTTTCACTGGGGCCCATCCCACCTGTGCGTCTTTGAGCAAAGCCGGGCCAGCCAGTACTATCAAGTAGTTATTCATTGTCTCTGGTTTGTCTGACTTGTTACCAACAACCGTAGGAAGAAGCCCAGGCTCTTGGATCTCACACCTGTTTTCTCTGCAGGTTGTTTTGCAGAACCTTCTCATATGCATCATCCTCTTCTACACTGTGTACTACATGGTTCTCAGCATGGGATGCATGGTGCTCCAGTAAGTAGCACGTTGCCTTCACACAGAGTTAGAAAACTAAAGTTGACCATGAAAGGAGTTTATATTTAACACTTGACATGTATTTATGAACTAGAGGATGCAGACTTTTAAAAAATGTATATCTTCTCACTTTGGTAAAAGTGAAAATGAGCCAATGTACCATCATTGAAAATGATAAAAGTAACACCCATGAAGTGCAGTGGATAGAACCAGGGAGGACTCATCTTTTTACCTCTGGAGAATCGTCATGGAAGAAAGTGAAGCTTCACTCCCTCCACCTGTGTTGGATCAGAAGATGTTTGAACTACAAGAGAGTTTAGAGATAATATACATTCAAAGGAAATATTTTCTGTATGTACTGGAAATAGCTTTGGACTGTGAGTCAGGAGATTTGCATTCTGGTGCAGGTTCTTAAAATCTTCCTGCTCGTCTTGACCAAGTGACAGAGCTTCTCTGATTTCACTTGTCTTCATTTGTCTAATGAAGGTCATAATCCAAAAGGGGGTTATCGTGAGGACAAAGTAATCCATGTAATTTTGATACCATTTTTACTTAAATGTGTAACCTTTCCCCTGCAGGAAATTTCTTTGTCTTGCTATGGTTGCATTTTGCCTCTTCAAATTTAGGTTGTCAATACATTGATTTACTTGAAATACATTATGTATTTTTACAAATAATTCCCTAGAAATCTATTGTAGATACAATTTAATTTTATTTTGTGAGCAAGGAGCTAGGCTTTACCATTTCAATATGCAATTTAGTGCCAAAATTAATGATATCAAGTTTTGCAATGGGAAGAATGTTATGAAGCATACTTGCTGGCAAAGCCCACTGAGGAAGCTTCTGGAGCTTCCTCACAGTCGCCTTAGCTGTCGCCTGGGACTGGAGATGGTGAGGCTGTGCCTGGCTCAGAGAAGGGCTGAGAATCTTCAGGGCTCTCTGAGCATGGGGTTTCCAGGGTTTGTAGTTAATGTGAGTCAGAGGCCAGGGATTTGAAGTAAAACTCCAAAAGGCAGCTAACTGACTGATCAGCTGCACACAACTGCAAACATAGGTACAGCAGAAGATGTGTACTTAATAGACTCAGATTTTAGAACAGGAAGGGATCTCAGAGATTAATCGTTTCAATTTACAGATAAGAAACTAAGCCCAGGGGGTTCAGTGACATGCCCAAGCTCACAGTGAACAACTCCATGAGGATTAGAGCCTGGTTCTTCTTTCTAAACCCTGTGCTCTCGCCACAGTATCGGGTTCTCCTCCCACATTTGATGGAGGGGACTTCCAAGATTACAGCTGAGATCTTAAGTACAATGAAATACACTTGGTGGACACTGTGGACTTAATTGGACAAAGACAGCAATGTAGATAAAGAGGTTATTTGGCTGCCATCCAAGTCAGCCAGCTTTTAAATGTGCCACAAAGAGGGTAAAGCTAATGACATTGTTGTATGTGAAGAGTGCTGTGCAAACCTTGAGGTGCAAAGTTATGAATGAACTGCCTCCTCCCGAGTAAACTGTTTTCATTTGCAACATCTTCAGGGTATATGAACTCAGTGTCCTGGCACCGTTTGACTTCAAAACACGCCCCTCATGGCTCAACACAAGTTATAAAGGTAATCGGTTTTCATTTTGAATCTTTATCAGTTAGTAACTAAATACCTCCAAAAATCAAAACAGTTTTCTGCTTTATAAAATGTGTTTAAATATCAGGCCTTTCTGTCAGCCATATGTATCTTAAACTGGATTTCACAATTTAATGTGGAAAAGTGCTACAAAACATTTAAAAAAGCTTATTCCTAAAAGAATGGCATGGAATAAGAGGAATAAGTAGATAGTGCTCTTATTTGAAATTTTATTTGGAGGCACTATGGGTAAAATTTTGTGCATTAAGTATTTTTCCATAAAAAGGGAAGAATGACTTGATGTGCAGATATAGAAAAATGATTGTGAGGTATGAAATGGAAAATTAAGATTACAGAAGAATTTGTATAATATAGTTATTCATTTTTGTAGAATAGAGTAAAATACATGGTGTCAGTACTAAGAAATTATGTAAAAAAACTGTTTTTCCAGCTGGGATGACAGAGGTCTCTCATTTTCTGCTTCACAAATTTCTGCTATGTTTGATTGTTCTCCCCCAAATAGTATAAAACTTGTTGCAAAGGTAAAATGATAAGAAAAATGTACTAAGAAGCAAAAATTCTTTTTAAGCTTATTATTTTTTTTGAAGAAATAATTATTAATAGCTACTATGTTCATAAACCTTATGTATATTAATAAGAACACCTCTTGGTATTGAATATGTGTCACCCATACTTGTCTTAGGGGCATTCATGGTGAGTTTGCCCCATCTTTAGAAAAATTAGATTGGAATGTTATTTTCCATTATAAAACAATGCATATAAATTAATGAAAGTTTATAAAAAGCACACAATTTCAGAAGATGATTTGACTTTAGGTGGTGGGCACACAATGCCATATACAGATCATGAATCATAGAAGTGTACACTTGAAACCTATATAATTTTATTATCCAATGTCACCCCAATAAATTCAATCAATACACACACATGCACAAAGGCAAAAATTACTGTAAAAGTAATGAGAGTTAAGTGTATTCTTTATTATTGTAAAAAATAAACATTTTCAGCAAAACAGAAACAAATAAAGTACATACAATTAGAAAAGGGAAAAAGAAGAAAATCAATTCCAAACTTACTTTCCAAATATCATTTCTCTTAACATTCTGCTAAATTTCTTTCTACTTTTAAGAAATAAACTGTGGGTTCTTTAAACATTAGAAATTACTGGACATCTTTTTTTTGGAACATGTATGCAAAAATACAAAAATGGCCTGCAACCAAAGAAATCAGATTTCAAATGTGATTTGTATAGGAAACTGGGTCTGCTGGAACTACTGAATTCAAATAAAATGCTTTAAAACAACCCCCTCAAACGGGCAACATTGTTCAATCAACAATGACACCTGGAACTTGCTTGCTTGGTGTCTTGCTCATCCAATAGGCAATTGCTGGCTTTCTGGTTAATAAATTACTTCTGCATAATAGAATATAATGTGGGTTTTTTTTTTTTTTTTTGCTTCTAAAAAATATGGAGTTTGCCTGCCTAGATTTATCAACTCCTGAACTATATGAACGTACCAATCATTTGCCATATTTAAAGAGAAAAGAGGGATGATATTTATGGGAAGTGATAGTATTACAAAGGGCACTTGGGGGTATATCACATCTATTTGTCACTTTACAGTTTGATGAATCTTCTTTCAAATCACTACAGTCTTAAAGTTCCATATCAAAAAGAAAGGCAAACCTTTCTCATGTTGAAGGCTGTCAGAGAACCGTGATCCTGACCTGTGTGTGGTCCTGGCTCTTTGTGCGTGTTCAGGGAAACCAGTCTGAGACAGATGGCGGATGGAGAAGAGTGCCTCCATCCACTTGAGTCCTTTATGAGGCTTCTTTCATCCATGGCTATCGGTTATGTTTCCCAGGTGACTATCTGAAGGTGCCGCTTTATTAAAAGATACAAAAGAACTTATCTCCAAGTTAGGTTATGATTGGTACCAAAAACACCTTATAGTTCACTAGATTTTTACATTTTTTTTTTATTTTTTGAAAACTCAGAATTGAAGTTTGCATTAGTTTTTCAATACATCTTAAAAAGGAGACTTGCAATCCAAATACAGATCCACATACTATGGTTACATTGTAACTTTTCTTTATTGCCTTCTACCTTCTAAAAGGTTGAGTATAAAGAATGTGAAACAGAAATTATATATTGTTACTTTTCCATAAGTCTAATGATTATTAAAAGATGGACTATATTAAAAGTTCTTTTCCAAATCTGAGGATTGTTAGAAGGAATATTAAGAAAATTCCTACCGAATTTATTTTGCTGAAAGACTTGTAATGGTCCTGTTACTAATTGTATTTCAGAATTAATAGTTACTCTTTTCCCAAATAGTTATATTCTTCTTTTTTTTTTTTTTTTCAGTTCTTTTAATCTCAACAGAAGTCACCTACTTCGTTTGTGGATTGCTTTTCGTTCTTATTGTGGAAGAATGGGTGTGGGATTATGCTATTTCAGTAACCATTCTCCATGTTGCCATCACTTCAACAGGTAAGCAAAACAAAATAAACAAAACCTTGTTGTATGCATATTGTATTCTGATGGTGAAAGATCTTCACCCCCCTCCCCTTATTCGACCTTCCCACCAAATTCTTCTGTCACTTCCTCAGCAAGGTATTGCTTAGCTACATCTTCCAATTCAGAACTGTACTGAAATGTGGGTGCTTCCTATTCTATTTCCACATTCAACTTATTAACTTGTAGAGAGTTTGCCTCTGTTAAGAATACTGTCTTACAAAATCCTCCCTAAGGCAGAAATTGACCAAAGACTGGGAACTGGAACCCAAGACCTGTACTCAAAGGCTTGCAAACTTTTCAACACCAGATAGTTATTTTAGAAAAATTACTGTGTTCTTAGACTGAAGGGTTTTTATTTCTACCTGTGATCTTTGGAGTCAGGAGAAAATGGATTCAAATTCTCATCCTACTTTTTTATTAGGTGCTTAGTCTTAGGCAAATTACAGTATTGCTTACATTACTAGTTGCCTCCTCTACTAAATGGGGGTTAATTAGTGAAGTTTCAATGAGAATGATAAATTATGTGACACAGTGTCTAGCATATAATAATTTCTGAGTAAATGATATCTTTATCCATTTCTTCAAAATTTATACTTCCATTGTAACTTTTTCTCCCTTATCTAACCATTATTTTTTTTTAAAAAGCATACTAATCAAAGTATGGATGGTAATCAACTACAAGTTGTTAACTCAAAGTTATTATTATTAACAACTTAAATCACTCATATTTTTAGTTCCTTGGTCTATTCAAGCTTTAATCAGTCTTCAACCTAAGAACACACAATTTTCAAATGAATTGCTATATTCTAGCATCACTGCTATTGGAAAATGCCAGAATCTCCATACTCTAGCATCAATTTCCTGAGGCATAAAACCTTGTAGTAACTTGGAGGACCATTGAACTCCCACCGTCTTCGATCTCTAATTTGTGTTGGGGCTGAATATTTCGTGGAAGATAACCACAGGATATTCTCAAAAGGGCTTGGGAAATAAGGTGATTCAGTCTTCAAGGCTGAGATAAGCAGTTGATTCTGGATCCGGAAAAGTTACAAGTTAATTGTCTAACACATGGAACACAGCAAAGGCTTCACAAATATCTCTCAACAGAATGGAGTTCACAGTGAAGTGGCTTGGAACTTCAGAGAGAGGCAGGCATTGAGGGTGCAGGATGGTCTTAGGACCATCATCGATGTATGTCCCTTCAAATCAACTGGGTGAGCTGACCTGGGACTTGATAATTATAATGTCATTTCTAGGAGAGAAGTTGCGACTATCGGACTTGACAAATGACCTTTTTAGACTATGACTTAAGGGCAAATGTAGGGGTACCTGATTTCATGGATGGAAATAAAACTTCTGTGTTTTATGTGGATATGTTTTGCCCAAACAGAAGTATTTCTTCATGAGTAACAAAATAATATATGTTTTGAAAATGAACACTTTTTTTTTCTATTGCAGTTATGTTGGAATTCCCTTTGGCATCATATTGGTGGGCAGCTTTAGGTATTTATATATATGTTACCTATATAGATTTTATATACACATATATAATATTTGTGTAATATAAATATGTATTTGTATATAAACTGGGGGCACACAAATGTTTTTAGATGGGTCAGGTAACTGAACCAGAAGACTGATCATAGGCTTTATCATTCTAAAATCACAGGTAATAAAACACTGGATATATTTTTGTGGCATATTCTTTTGGGTCTCTTTCTAGATGAATTACATCACTGTCATTTTAGTAGTCCAAGAAGAAGAGAAACTACTTTCATATTTTTCTCTGCCCACAAATTGAACAACTGAATTCATCAATCACATACCTAGCAAGAACATTAGCCAAGTGAACGCGGACTTTTCTAAAGCTTTTTCTTCGTGTTAAGCCAGGTATTGACCACAAAATATTTTTTAAGTTTTCTCTTTTCAGTAAATTTTGCAATATTTTTTATTTAATTAGTGTCCTTCTTAGTGATGAAAAATGGAAATGCAGCATTTTGTCACATTCTTTTCCCTAAAGCCAAGTGTTCATAGTACCAGCATTATCAAAACTTGTATTGCTTACCAATCTCTTCGCTAGAGTTTAGTTCTCTACTTACCTTGTGTATCCATAAGTCTTAGATGTACACTTTTCTCCAGTATTATCTAATGCATACAAGAAACATGTGTAGAAAGTCTTATCTTTTTTATCTAATAATATTTTATCTTGTCTAAATTGTTCAAAGGGTAAATTTTTAATAAATTGGAAAAAAGACACTGAAAGATGTGCTATAAATATAAGCGGAAATTATCTGTTTTCTATGAAAGACAGGAACTTCTTTGGATTTTATTGACAATGCCACAAAATTCACTGAGCCCTAGAGAGCTAAGTCACATAACAGACGTCACGTTGATGTGAAGGAGAGTCAACCCTAGCATAATAGGATGGCCAATGGAATTTGGTAAAACAGTTTAGTGACTACTTTAGTCTCGATAACCAGGGTTGGATTAGTCAGAGGAGAGTTCTCAAATGATGTCTGAGCTCATCTTTTTTTTTGTTTTTCCTTGAGTTAAAAATTGAGATGAAAGAGAATAGTGGCCCAACCTCTTGAAAATTCTGTCTCTTGGTCTCGCAGTGGATGTGTGTCTGTGTGTGAGGAACTTGCGTGGGCCTGTTAGGCCTCTGATTCACTAAAGGCTCTTCCCTCAGGAAGCTTTGTCTTTCTTTGAAGTCATACTCTTACTGCCATACAGGGAACAACAGGTATATGAAAGCCCTGTAAGGCGGGATTAATATTTTAAAACAAACTGGAATTATTGGGCCAATGAAACCAGAGCTAAAGGCATTTTCATATACCTAAATAGCTCAGGTAGGTGAAATTCTGGGTGTTTATTGTTCCTAAAAATTTGGCACAAGTCAGAGATAATTGCCTATACTGAGAATCCATGCTGCAGAATATAGTATAGCAAAAACATCATTTTCCTTAAAATTAAGTATTTGTTGTACATCATTAAAATCATTGTTAGCCCCCTCCCCAGGGTTTAGTAAACTGGCATTAAGCTTAAAGGATAGAAAAAAGGCAGATAGTAACTTCTCATAGATGAGAAGACAGATAAGTGGGTAAAACCAGGTCATGGTTGTCAAAAGTTTTTGAATTATGAATATTTGTATTCTTCATTACAGGCTTTTTCATATAAGCCCTAGTTATGAAGCACCTTGTTTATGGGAAAAAAGTTCTAACCGATTTTATTGAAACAAATTTCATTGTGTTAAAGTTGATTTGACCCAACATGCAGAGAAATCAAGGGTCAAGAGATGTGATTTATCTACTGAAATAGAAATATTTGTTAGTGAACTGGTTGAGTTTTGAAGCCTCTAACTTCTCAGAATGATTCTGTTTTTTTAGAATTTCATATTTAATAGCAATTTATGACAACTAAGATTTCATACTAGAAACATCGATGAAGATTGTACAGTTTTACATAATGGCTTGCTATGCAGACAAGAAAAATAAGTTTAATAATATGAAAGGTATGGAAAAATGTGAAGTGGAAAAGATTATCTAAAAATTGGGGTTTTAGTTGGAAGCGTTTGTGTTAGACAATAACTGTAAACTTTTACTGTAAAGATGTTAATAATAACTGAGTTGGCTGCCTGATTACAGAGTTTCCTACATATTTAGTGACAAAGCATCAAAAATATCCAGAAACAGGAAACCCTCGTGTGCCCTTTCTGTTGGTGTTTTAGCCGGTATGAATGTAACTCAGCTAGAATGGAAGTGTTTGCTGAAATGTTAACAAAAAGCTTAAGAACAGGACGACTGATTTTGCTGGCACATAAAATAATGGTGGCTACAGAGAAAAGCTGGCGACCTTGTGTTGCTATTTATTCTATGCCCTGATCAGACTAGCAACTAGATAAGCGGAGTTTTTCTAACATGCCTTAAAGCTATTATGGTTTGATTCAAAGACCTACTTTTTTTTTTTAGCTATTATGATAAGTTGTTTTTGTTTTGTCTTGTTTACTTTTATACAAAGGTGGCTTCTGTTGAAGTGTTTATTTCTTTTATGTTGTAACTATTTTTGTTTCTTTTAAGCTGTGATAGCGATGGTAATGAATGGCTTTCATTTTATTCAACTTACACAAAACAAGCCAGCATCTGATCAAAGTATTACATAAACTCTTCCTTGAACTAATTAAAGGTGTTGATGATTTACTCCTGCAGTCCGCAGAATTAGGACTGCGGTCACTACAGTTGTCATTACTTTTCTGTGGTAAAACTACTACTGATATGTGCCTTTCTACATAAAACATGTTGCCTAAGGATGTCTGCTATTCATTTTTAAGAGTTGTCCAGTGGGAATATTGTCTGTTTATGTGTGAATATGAAAGTGCTTATTTTGTTTGTTACTGTTGTTTTTTTTGTTTGTTTTGTTTTTTAGTTTTTTGTTCTTCTCAGTAGTCTTGTGTTAGCACTGGGTAACCTTTGTCTCCAAAGCCAATCAAATATTAAAGACTATGAGGGTCTTTCCTTTTTTAATTAACATGTCATTGTTCATCGGTTAAAACTTGATCAGTGTTTTAAGAATGACTACAGTGGGCGTTGGAAACAGACTTATCATTATTGATTTGGGGTTTCCTAGAGATATAGTTCACAGTTAATTGTTGAGCTCTAATACAACTGACGCTTTAAAATTGAACAATAGTTTATTGTTTTGTAACAATGTCAGTTGTTAAACCTTGACATTTCAATTAAAACATGAATTGTAGTTATAACAATGCAAATTCAGCAGTTGCATTTGTAGTTAAATTATTTTAACAAGTAAATTTATTTAATAAAAAATCTGAAAGCTATACTTAAAATATTTCCAAGTGAATAACATGTTTTCCTTTTATAATTAGAGAGAAAAATAACTTATAAAATATTTTTAAATACCAACAATGCAAAAGAAAGACAGGTCTGAAGAGCTAAAAGAAGAATTGAGAATTGTGAATTCCTTGGCATGTGATTTGACTTGATTGCCTTTGAGTTTCTAAGGTTTAAGAACTGCCTACTATTAACTTGACAGAACTATGCACCTATTCTTCCCTTACGGAAGTTTTGAATTTCAACAATTTACCCGCACAAAATATATACCTACCATCTCTTAGCTAAATCTATAAACTACTCTATTTCAAATGCTATGTCAGTTTTAGGAACATTATCTTAGTCAGGACAATTGTTCTTATTCATCATCTCACTAATGAATTATTCATTATTGTTAGTTAACCAAAACTTTCCTTTCATTACTTGCAGGATCCGGCTTAATTTCAATGATATGTGGAGGCCAGGCTTTGGCATACTATTTGTTCAAAGACAACTTTATCTATCCAGAGCTGGATGGTTTTTAACAGAAAGGCTGAATTAGTTTGCCTCAGATTTTCTATATTATTATGTACATTGTGTCAGAGTTAAATTGTATTTCTTGCTCGTACCTATATTCAAGGTTGAATTTATTCAGGAGACTTTCTATCTATGAAAAGAAAACAGAGAAGTTAATGGAGAGCAGAAGAATCCTAGTCAAGAATCGAGCAGAATGTTGCAAACTCATAAACGCAGTGTTCCTCGTAGTGTGTTCCATCAAATGTTAGTTCTGAAGATGTTCATGATGCCATGCAAAGAAAACAAAAGTTTCCTTTTTAAGTACATTTGTGGAATCCTGAGTTTCCAGTAAAACAGACTTATTTATTTCAGGACTTCTTAAAATCTTTAACGTACTACTGTAAACAAAGCACGTACGGTTTCTCAAACGTATTTGACTAGGAACATACCTTAGGAAATGCTAATGCGTCTGTGGAAAGTATAACACAGAAGAAGGCAGATTCAAAACTACAGCAAATCCCTGCAACCAGAATTCGATTCTGTTATTATCCTTAGTATTTTTTTCTGTGTTAGAGTATTTCTTATGAAATCATTGCTTTTAAAAAACAGTATCTATTTATTTCCTTAGATTATGATCTTCTAAGAGTGTTTTTCACAATTTGTGTACATTTGAGTCACCAGAGGTTCTTGTTACAATGCTGATTTTGGTTTAGAAGGACTGGGTGGAGGCTGAAAGTCTGTATTTCTAACAATTCATGGGAAATGCCTGTGTTTCTGGTTCATATTGCTGCTTTAAGTAGCAAGGTCTAAGGGCTTGGGACCATATATGTTTTCAGGTTGTATAGCTCTATATTGCCAATCCTATGCTTTTTATATCATTGTTGTCAATAAATGCTTGTTGAATCACATTACAAATGAGGAGAGTTAAATTTGTATGTCTTAAATATTTACCACTTCTTATATAGTTTAAATATCTCCTGATACAAAAGAAGTGCATACCATGTTTACAACTAAAATATAAGAAACATACCCCCCCAACATACACACACACACACACGTGTGCGCGCAGAGGCTCACTCCTACACTCCCACACACAAACATTCTGGGAAACAATTAGAAACCAAACAAAACCATCTCTAGATTTTTTCCCTAGATGACTATTTTTACCCTAAAATCTATTTCTTTCACAAAGATATGCATTTTACCATTAAGATATGTCATGCTAATTGTATGCTGCAGGTGACATCCCCAAAACTACCTTGTGTTGATCAGTGACTGATGAGGTAATTTAAGTTTCTCATGGACATGTAAGTATGAAAATAATGAAGCTGTCTCTGTTGCTTCCTTCTCACATTTACTTACTAACACACAGTCTTCTGTCCATTATTCTCATTCTTCCTGTTAAATTTCTCCGAAATGTTCAATCACAGATGTATCAAAAATATAACTCATCTAAATCAGTCCAAGGAAAGTAAATTTTAATTACTAATAAAGATTATTTTTGTCTTTAAAAGAAGGCAACATAAGATAGCTCTGAAAGGGTCGGCATTACGACCTTTCATTCTCCAGTTAATACCCATTGACAACATTCAGAAAAAAGTGTCTCATTAGAAATACAACCAAACTGAATCCTGCTCTATGGAAAATGCAAATATTGAGCAAACCATGAATACACTAATGCCAAAGTCTATCTCTATAGAAACCCACACATAGAAGGAATTTACAGAAACACTAAAACTGCCTAAATAAATTTGACAATTAAAAAAAGATTTGGTTGATTAAGTACTTTTTAATATAATGAGAATTAAGTTATACTAGTAAATTAGAATACAATCTCTCTAGACTCAGAAGACCTTAATGTCTTGTCATATTGCAGTGTAGCTTAATTAGCATGTTTATTTTTAGGATTAGGAATCCATCTGCTCAGGTAATTACTATTGTGTTAATCCTCTTTATTTTTTTCCTCCTGATCACAAGAATAATCTGTGGTTTTCTTCTTTTATTCATTAAAATGATTATTATTATCTACTTGATGATACCGCTTGACAAAAATTAAAAATACAATTAGGTTGCATATTTTAGCTTAAAAATAATATGTATCACACATATCAACTAAATATTCACTTTGGTTTTTATTGCCTAAAACCATATATAAACTTCTCAAAGAGTCAGGCCCATTTGATTTATTCTTTTAGTGTCTCACATGGAATCATAAGCTGGTAGGACCCTATCTGGTATTTTGATACATATATTTCATATTTTTTAAAAAAGGTAATGCTTCTATATTACACATAACCTTTTCATAAGTATGCTTTATAAATCAATTCACATATTCCTTTAATGTTTATTTAAAATAATTATTTTCTCAGTGAATGAATAGTATCTTTACTTTCACTGACAGTGAAAATATGTGTGTGTGTGTGTGTATACACACATATATATGAGGACTACTATTATATCTGTGATCTAAACTTTAGACTCTTATCTAAAATTTTATGGGTTCTGTTCAACCAATTTACCTTTGTAGTTGAATTGATCAGGTCAAAAGCAGTTTGGTACCACTCTAGAGGTACAGAGATTATCATATAGAAGTAACAAGATATAAATATATACTATGAGATAGAAAATTTTATGACAAACATCCTAAGGGAAAACATAGTCACTTTCTGAAGTTGTTCCATAAACTTTAGAAACCTGAATTGCTAGCTAAATAAATCTATACCAAAAGCATCAATAGATATGGCTGTGGTAAAAAAAAAAAAAAAGTCGCAAAAGGGAGGAAATACAATTTGGTTCATATGGATAAAGGTAATTCTTCAAAACCAAAATGCAATTCTTCAAATTAATATTTATACTACAGAAAAAAAGCCTCATAAAAGATGTAAGAATTTGGAAATATTTCACATTTTTAATATAGGAGAATAAAGTTACAAGTTTTCCAAGTGTTATACATTATTTATGTTAGCTGTTTCTTTTAGATTTTTCCATATTCTATCTAAATGTTCCTAGTAGTTCAGTAACAAGAAGGCCAAATCACCTTTTAAAAACAAAAGAAGTGTCTATTCAGGTCCTTTGCCCATTGTTTAACTGGATGGGTTTTTTTTTTTTTTTTTGCTGTTGAGTTTTGTAACTTTTTAATAAATTTTGGATATTAACACCTTATTGGATGTGTTGGTGAATAAGTTCTCCCATTCTATGGATTTTACCCTTTGTAGCAGCACGGATGGACCTGGAGAACACTATGTTAAGTGAAATAAGCCAGTCAGAGAGACAGATAAATACCATATGATCTCACTTATATGTGGAATCTAATGAACAAACTGAACTAACAAGCAAAATAGAGGCATTCTCATAGGTGGAGAGCAGGTTGACAGCTAAGGTGGGGGCAGGTTATGGGGTGGAGGGATCAAGCAAAAAGGCAAAGACTCATGTCCATGAACACGGACAATAGTGTGGTGATTGCAAGGTGAAGGGGAGCATAAGGGGGATAAGTATTAGTGGAAAAAATACAATAAAAAATAAAAAAACAGAAGGAATTATCACCTATCTTTCTTGTTGGTGAAGAATATTTACCCTCCACCCTAGGCCCAGTACTCCAAATAGGACAGTCATTTGCAATAATTACAATAATAATTGAGTCATCTAGTTTAAGGAGTAATAGAGACCTCCAAAAGATCTTTCTTTAATTGCAAAAGACAAAATATTATTACATTAGGGTAAACTGGCAGATACCACCTTAGACAAATGAACCAGATTAACATTGCTAGTAATGGGACTAACCAACAACATGTACCTTCTTGAACAAACATAAATTGAGAACCCAGCATCACTTCTGTGGCACTGCTGCCAAAACTGAATAATTTGAATCTAATTTTAAGAGTACATCAGACAAGCCCAACATTAGGGGCATTTTACAAAATAGTTGGGCTATACTTTTCAAAAATGTCAATATTGTAAGATTTAAAGAAACATTCAGAAGTGTTTCCAGATTAAAATTTAAGCTCTGGCTGGTGTGTGTCAGTAGTTGCGTGCTGGCCTGTGAATCGAAGGGTCACTGTTTTGATTCCCAGTCTAGGACATGTGCCTGGGTTCTGTGCCACATAGGTCCCCAGGAGGGGGTGAGCAAGAGGCAATCACACACTGATGCTTCTCTCCCTCTCGGTCTCCCTTCCTTCTGATCTCTGAAAAATAAATAAATAAAATCTTTAAGAAAAGAAAAAGAAAATTTAAAAGACACAATCTGGGCTTTTCTTTTGCTCTAACAGAAACATTAGAACAATTGACAGAATCTCAATACTGTATATTAATAATTGCATTGTTTCAATGTTAATTTCTTGATTTTGATCATTGTACTGTGGTTTGTTTTAAAAAAATCCTTGGTTTTAGAAAATATCATCTAAAGTATTTAGGGGAAAGAGAGCATTGCACCTGCAACTTACTCTTAAGTGGTTCAGAGAAAAACTGTTGTGTATGGCGTGTGTGCGCACAAGCACATGCCTATATACAAAGACTGAGAAAAGGGGAAAACAACTGTAGAAACTGGGAACATTTTGGGAATCTGGATGAAGGATACATGGGAATGCTTTGTACTATTCTTGCAACTGTTCTCTAAATTTGATAAGTCAAAACAGAGAAAAATTAATGAAAGAGAGAAAAGATGGAGAATCAGAGAATTTAAAGGGTTTGTCCAAAGTCATATAAAAGAGGCAGAAAGTTCTCTGGGACTGAAAGTCATGTTCTTTTCACCATCCCTGTTCCTCTTTACTTCTACGATGACATTTCATTCTGTAACCATAGAAATATGGAAGGGGGAATGGACTGGGCTAGCAGCTGGGTTGCTAATTCTTAGAGAACGCGCTTGAACACTTTGTGAGTCGTACTGGCATTCTCAGGCAGCCTGCACAGGGGACAGGAGCATGGCCAGAGCTACAGACACTGTGTTGGCAGTGAGCTTTGACCTCTAGAAGCTTTTCTACCAAGACACAATGTCTAGTCAGGAACCATTGGGACTGGCATTCATTTCTCTAAGGAGTTTGGCTAGGTGTGAGTGCTTCTTCTGGCCAGGAGCAATATCCATTCATGATCATAGTAGTGGCAGGGCCTTGACTGAAGTGGGGTTCCAGTCCGTGGTTTGGGGTAGAGTGACGTGGTTCAGCTTTACATAGGGAGAGAGAGGCAAAGGCTGACAGGTTGGCAGGCAGATTCAAGTTCAGGTTCGACTCCAATACTCTTTGGGAATGAGAGTACAAACCAAGAACCCCAGACTGAGGAAGGTGCCACCTCTGTGCTTCCTGTGTGATTTTCCATCGTTGTACTTGACATCTTTGAAATTGCCACTGAATTTTCAATATACTAGCTGGCCAAAAAATTAATTTGTTTTTTTTTCCCCCATAAGATGGCTCTACTAGTGCCTAGTTGTTTTTAACTTCATTCAAAACAATTTTGTCAGATTGTATTGTGACAGCTGTCATATCAGTGTGCATATAAAAAACTTATCAAAATGGGTGAATTTTTGTGTAGCCATTTTAATATCGAAGATGGAAGAAAATAAACAACATTTTTGGTGTATTATGCTTTATTATTTCAAGAAAGGTAAAAATGCAACTGAAACACACAAAAAAAGATTTGTGCAGTAGATGGAGAAGGTGCTGTGACTGATCAAATGTGTCAAAGGTGGTTTGTGAAGTATCATGCTGGAGATTTCTCGCTGGACAATGCTGCACCATTGATAAAGCAGTTGAAGTTGACAGCTGTCAAACTGAGACATTAACTGAGAACAATCAAACATGTGGAAGATAGCCAACATAATCAAAATATCCAAATCAATAAAGTTATTGGTGAAAATGAAAAATGTATATTTTATTTTACGGAAAAAACTATGGGGACTTTTTGCCAACCCAATATATGCTTATCTTGTCCACTAGATTCAAGCAACTTAAAGGCAAGTCTCTGCTTTTCATTGAACAAATATGCATTAAGGCTAGTGTTGTGCCAGGCATTGTTTTAGGTGCTGAAAATACATCAGGGAACTGTTCTCAGACAAAATCTGTATCCTCATGGAGTACACTTTCATCACCATTATCATATTCAGCACACAGTACCTGGAACATAGTAGGTGGTCAGTAATAAATGAGAGGATGCCCAGTTGCAGTGGGCACTTGTGGTGACTAGGAAGAAAAACTACAGTGTCATGGGCATTTAGAGACCCAAGGTGCTCAACTGATACACTGGAAACTGAGCATAGGTCGGAAGACTAATTCCAGTCCCCACTCTGGAGATGATGGAGTTCCCAGGTCTGATATATTTGGGACAGCCTCCGGATCTGGAGGTTCAGTCTGCAGAATGCAGTGTTTACCCCCATCGGTTGGTAAGTGCTCTAAGAATTGTAGGAAACAGCTCAGTACATGGTAGGCTGGCCGTAGTTTCCAGAGTTGAATGTCAAGGACAGGAGGGAATACTAGAAAGCATGTACTCTCTCTTCTTGATTTTTAGAAATGTTGTTTCTTCCACTAGAATACTTTTCAATACGTCAAGCCTCTTATGTTTACTCACCACCTTCTTTTACAGCTACTCAGGCTCATCCTTTGCCTGGTAACTCTGCTTGGTCTCAGCCTGCATGTCCCTTCCTTCAGGAAAATCTCTGTTATGCCTTCCTTAAATCAGACTCCTGAATAGAACCCCTTCTGTGCATCCACACAGCTCCCTAGTCTTTTTCCATCAAAGCATTTGCCATATGACACTGGGATTGGCTACATTCCATACTACACTATAACCTGTGAGGGTGAGAGCAAGTCTGTCTTGTTTACAGCTGTGTCCTGAAGTCTAGCACAGAAGTTACCCTAAAATAGCTGTCAAGAAATAGTTACCAATTAAAAAAATCATATTTCAAAAAATTATCTGACTTAAAAATACATTCTCAAATCACAAAGGAAAGCTTACTTCATTCTCTAAAGGAGTAGTTATCAGTCTGCCTCTTGGAACACTGGGGGTTCCATGGAGATGCTTAGGGACTATGACAATGAGGACAGGGGAGGTGGAGTGGCCAGGTCAACTTTTTACTGCTTTGTGTAGCAAAGGAATATTTTTGTTGTTTTCTAAAGCTATGCTCTCCTATATTCCAGTACAGGGCATGTGTGCACACAGCCGAACCCTGTTTTGGGCTACATGAATAGTGTATTACTTTCCTACCTCTGCTGTAACAAATTACCATAAACTTAGTGGGTTAAAACAACACAAATTTGTTTTCTTGCTTCTGGAGGTCAGAAGTCTCAGACAAGTCTCCCCAGCTCAAATCAAAGATGAGGCTGGGGACATCTCTGGGGACCATTGTCCAGCCTCCCAAAGTGGAGCTCCCTCTAAAGGTATGCGAACATGTGCATTTTCTTGACTGCACATTGTCAGAAAATTGGAGTCCATCTTTCAAAAATTATCCAAAAGGGCCATGGACTCTTCTAAAACATAAATCACTAACCTAGTTAATTTAATAAAGAATCTATTTCAATTCATTTACATACATGGTTTCAGAACCCTATCCAAATGCACAAAATACCACTAAAATAGATTAGTGTAAACTAACTAGGGAAGGTAATTTGGCAAAATATATCAAAGTTGAAAACACACATATACTTTAATTCACAAATTCTACTGCTGGGACTTTTTCTTACAGACATAATTGCAAAGACAAAAACTGCAAAAGGAGATCAGTTGTATGACTTATAACATTTATGCAAGAGAACATGACACAGTTATTATAAAGAATGAGGGTGATGTATAGGTGTGTAGAAAGAAAGGCATTCAAGATAAATTCTTATGTGACAAAAATTCAAGACACAGTACAAAGTCTAATACCTACTTGTACTTTCAGAATGTATATATGCTGGTTCCCAAACTAATTTTTGGTCAGGATATATAATAAACCATTAATAGAGAGGGATGGCAGAGGCTAGAAAAGAAGACTCTTTTGTGCTTTTCTACATCTATATTTTCTATGGTGGGTATGTAGTACCTTATTTTATAAAAGGTCAGAGGCAGTTAATAATAATAAATTATAATTATAGTAAGAGTGGGATCAGTAATGTTCACATGCTTCATGCAATTCTAAGCACTTTACATGGATACTTTTAATTCTCACATCTCTCTGAGATAGGAACATTATCATACCCTCTTTTTATTGAATGTATTGGGGTGCCATTGGTTAATAAAATTACATAGGTTTCAGGTACACAATTCTGTAATGCATTGTCTGTATAATGGTGCTGTGTGTTCTCTCCTTCCATCACCATTTATCTCCCTCTACTTTCTTCTACCCTCTTGGCGATGAGGAAATTCAGGTTCGTGAAGGTTAAGCCAGTTGTTCAATGTCACACAGCTGGTAAAGGAAGAGTTCAGATTACATTCTGGTCTATTTGACTTAAACCAGTGCTCTCAACTGTTGCTACTATTTTTGTTTACTTGCTTATACTTTTTCATGTTAAAATAAAAATCCTGGTAAAGATGATCACATATGTTTTAATACTGGTTAAAACTTTCTCAAACGTTAAAACTAAAACTATTCTTTTTCCTAATATGTTGTAAATCCAAACAGAAATAACTATATCAAAAAAGCTCTGAATCTTTGAGGTTTAATATGTTCAAAATATAAAAATATATTTTTTAAATTTTTAATGAGAGGCATTACTCAAAATGACAGCATGTATAAACATTTACAAGAAGGACAATAAAGAGTAGAAGAGGCGGGGGAATGTAAACAGGAGAAGAATGAGAAAGGAATGAGAAGAAAATTTACGAGATTCTGCTAACTCTGGTGATTTACGCTTTAAGAAAATGCTTTATAAAAGTAGTCTAGGCTATCATTTTTGACAGCCGTAATTTTTTCCATTATATGTGCTAAATAAATACTCTATTTCCATTACAGATAGGATGAGGCTAGGGTGTTTTTCAATGAGCAGATGACGCCACTAAGTTATATGGAGTTTTATTGCAGTTACTTCCACGTTCCAGCACCACTCATTTTTTTTTTTTTTTTTTTTTTTTTTTTAGGGAAAGAGTAACAAATATAAATGAGTAACTCATTGCCACTCTGCATTTGTATGTAATCTAAAAATAATTTGCACAGACTTTTTCCTGGTGAAAATTGTATCTTGTTCTATTCACTCTGTTCAATGTTTCATAAGGGTTCTGACAAGAACCGGTGATTTAGGGATTATCTTACATGCATCCTTCACTCTGATATCCTTTGCCCTGGCTGACTCTCTTAGGTATATTTGCTTGCATTGCTGCTTTCCAAACGATCCCAGTGTGGTAGTAAGTGTGGTTATCAGGTAGTTCTCCAGGATCCTTTGGGTAAATTAATGAACACACATGTGGTTAAGTTAATTGGTTGACTTGGCAACTGTTGTCCAGTCTCTACAGGGCTATATGGAGCATATAAACATATAAACATAAACTACAAAACTGTTTGATAAAACATGTACCCCATCTTGATAAAAAAATCTTTAAAATAATACATATCTTTAAAAATGTGTTAAACATGACTATATTAAGTATAACTGAAAGGAAAAAATTCAAGAAAATGTAATAGTATTATTATGGCACAAATTTGAGTGTTTTGATGATTGCTAGTGATGTTTGAATGAGTAATAAAGTGAAGATACTCCATAATCCATGAATTATTACATACTTATTCCATATAGTTGATTCATCTTGCCTTCATTTTAGGAAAAAATACTAATTATGTTGTTAAAATCAGGATTATCTCATAATTTGTATTCTATTAACAGTAATACCATACAGGTCACTCTAGTTTGTAGATTGGTGTTTATTTAAATTTGGGGAAACTGTTCAGCTGAGGAATAGCTAATGAAATTGTTAAAAAAAATTGCAATATGTATACGTGGGGATGAAAGAAAAAATTTACACAATTTAAACATTATTAAAGAGAAATTTGTGATGTATTTTTCATATAATACCTACAACTTACATAGTGATTTTCACTATCCCCTACAGTAATTTCTTCATTAAATCTCCATTTGTATAAAATTGCTGGGATTCCATTTGATTTACTCAAGTTGTAGATCTAATAAAAATAACATTACTTCATTCTCATTGTTTTGATCAGTAATTAAATCTGCTTTTAATAAAGAATTTATAATGTCCTGTTTCCAAATTTTATGTAGGTCACATTCAATATAAATCTCAGTTTTATTGTTTCAAGTTCTTAAAAACTTCAGCAAGTTACCTCTTTGAACATTTTGTTTCTTCATGCTTCTTATTTTTTTCTCCCTAGCCCTACTTTTGCATTTTCTATTGTTAGTATGATCTCCATATGAACTCATTCTCACTAATCTAAAAGGTTAAGAAATAAAATGCAATTATATTCAAAGTAAACTCAGTTTAACTGTATTTTCATTAAAAATGTAAATTAAACTTCTGTTTATATGTTTTCAAAAATGTTATGTTCTAAAATATTCAGGAAGATATATTAAAAATTAAGATGCAAAATAAAATTATAATCAATAATACAAATTTTAATGTAAGTTATATAAATGAATCTAAACTTATTTATTTTGGGGAAAGTCATTAACATTTTTTAAAATACTTTCACAAACACAAACTTTTTTGCAATTTCACTATTTAATATCTGCTTAGTCATCATTAAAAAGAATCTAGATTATACTTTACTCATGCTATGTCGAGACTCATGTATCTGTAGATATATCTATAAACAGAAAGAAATATGACAGTGATATAAACTGTTGAATACTGTACGTTCCCAAGGTACTGCGTGCAACAATGAATGTAGACTAGGAAAGTGAGAACAGAACATGGATGCTCGATACTACTTCGTTAGGTGAGAGTCTAAAGCCCTGCCTGAGAGGAAGGATTTAACAAATTGACTAATTTGCCTTTTCTGTTTCCTAAGTCTTACGCACTCAGAAATCTTCCCTGCACTCAGAAGCAGTGTTAGTGACAACCCAGAAACCCTGACAACATTCAGTGGTGGCCAGCATGTATCTAGGAAGAGAGGAGCAGAGTGTTTCCCCGAGGATGAAAAGTGTTACTCCAACCAGCACATGCTCGGGATAATGGGTTCTGCCATGTCAGCACCGAGAGCTGCATGAATCGTAAGTGACTGAAGTGCCCATGAATTCTTTCACAGAATTTTGTGATAAGCGACGCCTTCTGAACAGCAAGGCCCGGGGCAGAAGCCTTTCTTGCCCAAGTCCTATTAGAGGGTGACTGGAAATCCTGTCCCCATAGCATGACCCACCTATGACTGGAACCCCGAGACCTTCATCAGGCTGCTTTCCCCAGAGGTACACTAATCAATCACATAGAGCATTTGGGGCCAGACATGATAACAAGTTAGCTCTTCCATAGTGGTAAGAGCTTACCATCGGTATTTCTGTGTGTCTCTGATGTACCAAAAACCATGCTCTTTCTGTTATGATGCAACTGTCTGTCTGCCATTTCCTGCTGAAAGATTTTGGGTAAGTTATTAATTCTCTGAGTCTTGGTTACTTTAGTTCTAAAGTAGGCTCAAAATAACTACTTCTTATGGCCCTAGCTGGTGTGGCTCAGTTGGTTGGAACACCATCCCAGACACCAAAATGTTGGGGGTTTGATTCTTGGTCAGGGCACATACCTAGGTTGTGGGTTCAGTCCTTATTCAGGGTGTGCACTTGATGCCACTAATTGCTGTTTTTCACATTGATGTTTTTCTCTCTCCCTTCCTCTCTCTCTAAAACCAATAAACATATTTAATTTAAAAAAAAACTTCCTACAGTTGTTACGAAGATTAGAGAAGTTGATGAATCATCACATAAACTGCTCATTGCCTGGTAGATACTATTGTCATTATTCCTATTGTAGAATCTATCCCTCCACTCTCCACCCCATTGTTCAACCGATAAACTCTATCAATTCTCCCCAACATACCCTCAGATAAGAAAATAGATGGGTATGTTTTTAAAAAGAAATTCTATGTCCCAGAAATTTATTCTGCTTCCCCCAAACTTTGTAAGAAACAGTGATTGCCAGTCGATGTCAGCCCTGGACCAGCTCAGCTTTCCCCTTCTCCCTGCCTACACCCTGACTGTCCCCCATTTTTGCAGCAGCTCCTTCAACTCTACAGGACACACTACTTTAAGTTCACTCACACAACCTCTTGTAGTTGGCCCTCAACCTGCTGAACAATCCTGTTAAGTGTCCTTGTTAGCTTGGTGACTATTTCAGATCCTGTCTGCCTCAGTCATATGTTCTATCCCTCCTTATTCTCAGCAGATAATCCTGCCCCGTACAGTGCAAATAAATGTATAAGATAGGAACTGTTAAAAGTCTATAAAATCATCTTCATTGTGCTCATCATTGTCTCCACCTTCTCTCCTTATTTATTCTTATTTTTTCTGCTTGTGCTCCTGATCACATTTCCCTCAATGTCTCATGGATTTTCCATCATAAATTATTACACTTTTGTACTTCAGTTTCTGTCTTTGCATTAGATCCTTCCAATTGATACTTAATTATATCCATGACCAATATTCCTTTCAAATAAACAAAAAGAAACCCTCTCTAGGCCTGTCCCCTGCTAGCGCCAATGCTCTTTCTTGTCCGCAAACCCTACTTCTTGAATGAGTGGTCTCTAGTCACTGTCTCACTTTCTCCAACTTTCACACATTCTTCAAGTCATTTCTACCAGGTTCCAGTGCACTAAAATTATTCTCACCAACATCCTCAAGGCCAGCTCCACAGGGCCAAAGCCAAATTTTCAAGATGCTGATTGATCTCGGGCAGCATCTAATATTGTTGATCCCTCCTTGCTTCTTGAAACACTGTCTTCTCATGGCTGTCGTGGTATAGACTTTATTTTCCTTTTTTCCATCTACACAGCAGCTTCCTGTCAGTCTTCCCCGCAGCTCCTCCTCCACTCACAGTTCTCAGTCTTGTAGGGTGGCTCTTCTAGGCACTGTCTACTTACTCCTCACAGTCTCACATGGTGATCTGATCTACTCCCACTCACAAGACAGGACGCTGTCAGGGGTAGCACAAACCATCTTTGGAAGGATATTGTCGGCTCACCTAAATGGAGAATCTGAAGGATAGGGTTCAGCTCTATCCAGGAAGATGACTAATGATAGTTAGAATCTGTCCTGCTTTTGTTTAGTTGAATTTATTAGGGTGACGTTGGTTCATAAAAGCATACAGGTTTCAAGTGTACAACTCAATAAAACATCATGTGCACTTTGCATCGTGCACCCATTGCCCCAAGCAAAGTCTCCTCCTGTTCCCATTTTCTCCCCTTTGCCCACATCCACCTAGCCTCCACCCTCTTCCCCTCCAGCTATCGCCACACTGTAGTCTGTGTCTATGTATTATATATGTGTGTGTATTTTTTCTTAATCCCTTCACCTTCTTTCATCCAGCCCTTCAGCCCCTTCCCCTCTGACAACTGTCAGTCTGTTCCATGTATCCATGCCTCTGCTTCTATTTTGTTCTTCAGTTTATTTTGAATTTGTCCTGTTTTCCATGTCCCTTAGCCTTGCTTTCCACAGTGCTGTCATTCTCAGCTCAGCTTTCTTCCATAACGGCCAGAAGAACCACTGGAAGCTCTAAACTTCCACAGCCCATGATTCCAGAAAAGAAAGATACCAACATTCTCATTCTCCCCAGAGATTTCTGTTAACACACTTTGGTGACATGCTCACCCTGAACTGAGTACTGAGGCCCCATGATAGGGAACTTCAAGGGTCCCACCCCTGCTGTAGAAGTAGAGCAGGGTGAGTCCCAGCCAGAACATATGAATGTCCTCACAGGAACTCTGAGGAAAAGAGGGAGTATTGGGTCCTGACTGGTGGGGCTCAGTGGGTTGAGCATCGTCCCACAAACTGAGAGGTCACTTCCCAGTCAGGGCACATGCCTGGGTTGTGGGCCAGGTCCTCATTTGTGGGCACGTGAGAGGCAATCAATAAATGTATCTCTCGCACACAGATATTTCTCTCCCTCTTGTCCTTCCTCCTGTCCCCTCTCTCTAAAAATAAATATATAATATTTTTTTAAAGAAAGGAATATTAGGCAAAAAACAAAATATGCATCTACGGCCTTTTTTAACTACTGTTTGTCAGTAATTTGACTGTCCATATTTCAAGTTTAATTATGGGTCTTCAGGTCCAGAACTACATATCCGGCAATCTCTCCTAGCCCCATCCCATTTGAAAAGATATATAGGTCAATTAAATTAAACTGTTCTAAAAGTGAACTCATCATTTACTCGCCCCAAATTAGCTCCTTCCCTTCAATCCTCTTTTTCAGCAAATGCCACTGCCATCTATCCAGTTGCTCAAGCCAAGTACCTAGTGGTCATCCTGGATGCTTCCCCCACCACCCCAGCCAGATAGCCACATCTAAACGATTTTCAGGTGCTGTGACTCTTAAATAGTTCATCTGTCACATCACATCAAGCAGCTTTTCTGACCATAATGATATGAAACCAGAAGTCAATTAAATAGTTCTTCTGTCCATTTCTTTCAATTTCCTCTACTATGACCCTAATTCAAGCCACATTGATTTTGCATAGAACTTTTTTAAAGTTTTCTAATTTATATGCTACTTATTTTCTTCTCCTCTTTATATTTATTTTTTTAATATTGAAGTTATGCATGTACATAAAATGACAAAAGTTTACAAAGTTTGTTATGAAAACACCAGTCCCCTATTCACACTTCCTTTATTTCCCTACAAACAGCTACTGTCACCAATTTTAGCTGATTATTTAGGTGTGTGCCTTTTAAATGATGTAATGTGTTGCTACATTTTGATATTTTTTATTGTAGGCATTTCCTGTTGACTTCCCACTGGGAAAGATAAGAAATTAACTCGCTTTCTTCTGCTCCCTAGACACATACATACTATGCCATCTCCCTTCCCCCAGTATATCTGTGTCATCATTTTGGCTTGATATTTTGGCTTGATTATCAATTTTGTACATTATTAAAACTACATTAAAGCTATTCACAGCTGAAGATATTATTGATAGCCTTTTTTCTTCTTATCATTTAATATATATCTCTCCTAAGTGACTTCCTTCTGCTTTTTTTTCTCACTGTTTTTTTGGTCTGTGTCTTTCACACCAGAGGCTCTTCTCAGATGCCTGCTCGTACCTATCTGTCTGCACACATTGAAACAGGGGATGGTGAGAAGCACTCAGTCCATGAGTGGGGCTCTTAACAGTGAGCTTCATTGTCAGGTGATCAGACTGGGCAATTTCATCGTCAATGTTGGTAGTTTTAAGATCTTCCTCTGGTCCAGGAAGTTACCCTGAAGGAGAGACCATTTTCTGCCTTGTGAACAAAGGTCTGGCTTCCAGCACTCTAGGAGATCCAGTATCCAGTCTGCTTACATCTCATTGGCCCATTTTTAGCAGGTGGTGCCTTCCTCTCAGTATCTCCCTGTCCAGAGTTGCTTTTTCCGGAGAACAAGCCCCCAGACTTCCCCCATGTGGGGGAGGGTCAGTTATCCAGCTACATGGAATGGAGGGGTGGTTTGACTGCTGGTTAGACTAGTCCTCCAGTTTATTAAATGAACAAATGGCGCTCATAGCTAGCAAAAATGCAGCAAAAGGCTAGCCTGAACTGGAAGGGGTAACCCTGAGGACAGCCTACGATAAGTCAAAACAAAATTATGACACCAAAATACCAAAGTTCTAAGTCAGAGGAGATGAAGGTGATGGAGAAAACAAGGACAAAAGTTGCAGATTGAACAGAAAGTTTGTTATATGGGGGAAGAGAATGTAACGAGACTCGAGATGCAGAATGGATTAGTAAGTATTTTCTTCCCGCTGCAAGAAGGGCCATAACAGCTACTTTGTGGAACTGTTGTGACAGTAACAGATTGTGTAGCCTGTTTTACATTTTAAGCTTTGAATAACTGGTAGTAGTATATCATCTTTAGCTGAGATATTACCCCATGCACATTTTTTGGCAACAGGCATATTTTTAGGTTACAACGAAGAACACATCTGGAAAATACTTATGAAGGGAGATATATGCTTCTGGAAACAGATACTGGTAGTATATTTTAGTGGGAACTTGTAGACATCTGTGTCTGAGATGACTCATTATGTTTCCTTTCCTATCTGTTGCATCTCCAGTGCAGATTCAAACACTTGACAAGGAAGAGTCTAGATAGCGTGGGTCTTAGTGTTCACATCAAAAGGGTGGTCCAAGCAATAATAATAATAATAATCAGCAACAATAATAATAGTAATAATAGTACAACCCAAAGTTCCATACATGAATTCACACCTAAAAAGGGAACATCAATAAAATGTGAAAAAAAAGCACTATAACTGTGTGTGTGTGTGTGTGTGTGTGTGTGTGTGTGTGTGTGTTTAATGGGACTGCTCTTAATTACTAGAAATGTTGAGTCACCTCAAGTCAGTATTTTTATACTTTACTTGCAAGTCACATTCTAGGTGCAGTAATAGTTTTCAAGGGCCTGAAGGGAATGCACGTCAAAAGCCTTTCTGAAATTCACTCTCCTTCCCAGACATCACACGTGAGATTAGGCAGAAAAGACAAAAGATACTGAAAACCTTCATCTCTCGAAGTCCCCGCTTAGACACAGGCAAATTCTTAACATAGGACCTTAGTTCACTCCAGTTTTGGGACAATTTGTCTTTTGAATTAGAGCAAAAAACATAGGTTATTTTTTTGCTGTATTATTCAATTTATCATGACTATCCAATGCTTTGTTTACATTTTAGTAACATAATACCTTATTAAATAATGATCTCATTTCACTTTAGAGAATTTTTTAATCATCTGTTAATGAATAAAGAAATGTTGCTAGTTTAGTAAATGTTCAAAAATCAGTTACAATACTTATGTTATTATTTCATTCAAACAAAAATGATAGAAAAGAAATCAGATTACATATTTTTTTTTTAAAAGGGAAAGATGCCAGGTGGTGATGATATTGATGGCCAGTATATTATCTGCCTTCTTGACTTTAACTGCTATTGTTGTCATCTATATCTAAGTTCTATTAATTTTAAATCTATATCAATTTTATTAATAAAAATAACTGGGTTCAGCTGAATTTTTAGTAGTATTTAATGCATTTCTGATATTTACACTCAGACAGCATTGAACATTTTATATCATGTTGAAATTTGCCAGTTTCATCCAAAAAATAAGCCAATAAAGGAAATAACAGTGGTCTAAAATAAAGAATTTCTCACTGTACACAAATGACAACACTTCGTTCTTATCCAGCATGATCACACACGAGTGTATGGTAGTAAAAACCTCTACCAGAAGTGTCAGAGGGGAAACTGGCACTCTTCCTTCTGTTTGTTTTCACATTGGTAATGTGGTGACCTTGATTTAATTCATTCTCAGTTTTAGATGATAAACCGACCTTGCATTTCAGGGCTAAACTCAACTTTGGTCATGATGGCCTTTTATTTTTTATTTATTTAGTTTGCATTGTTGTTCAATTACAGTGGTCCCCATTTTCTCCTATTACTCACCCCTGCCCTACCCATCCCCCACCTCCTGCAGATAATCCTCCCTTTCTGCTGTTGTCTTTGTCCATGGTGGCCTTTTAAAATATTGTTGGGTTCTATTCTCTACTCCCTAAAACACTGGCAATGTCTTGGAGAACATGAGAATGTAGTTTTCTTCATTTTGGTAAAGTCTGTCTAATTTGGGGGTCAGGATCATGATGATATTATCAAATCAATTTAGGATGCTTTCCCTCCTCTTCTAATTTCCGGAAGTGTTTGTGTACAATTGAGATGATTTTTATCTAAGTGCCTGGTAGGATTTACCAGAGAAGCTTTTGAGCCTCAAGTTTTTTTGTGGGTACATTTTAAACTATGATTTTTATCTCTTTAACACCTATATGGCTTTTCACATCATTTATTTTTTCTTGAGTAAGCTTTTTCAGCTTTTGTGTTTCAAGGCAAAAACTGACTTCATTTTAGTTATCAGATTTATTGCCATTGTATTTTCCATAATGATTCCTTGCTGTCTTTTTAATATCTGTAGGGCATAAAATGGTGTTCTCACATTCCTAATATTGGTGATTTGTATCTTCTCTCCTTTATTTTCCTAACCAATGTATTCAGAAGCTTTATTGATCATTTAAAAAATTATCGTAAAGGGACTTTTAGGAAAAAGAAGATCAAAGCTATGGACATTAAAATGACAACAAATTCACAACTATCAACAACTGAATCTAAAAAACAAAAACAAACTGCAAACATTTAGAACAGGAACAGAAGCATAGATATGGAGATCATTTGGAGGGTTATCAGCGGGGAGTGGGAAGGGGGAGAATCAGGAAAAAGGTACAGGGATTTAGAAGCATAATTGGATAGGTACAGAATAGACAGGGGGTGTTAAGAATAGTATAGGAAATGGAAAAGCCAAATAACTTATATGTTTGACCCATGGACATGAACTAAGGGAGGAGATTGCTGGAGGGAAAGGGGGAACCAGACAGAAGGGGGCAAAGGGAGAAAATTGGGACAACTGTGATAGCATAGTCAATAAAATATACTTAAAATAAAAAATAAAAAAACAAGCTTTTGGTTTCATTGATTTTTCTATGCTGTCATTATTTTTATTTTACTAATGTCAGCTTTTGTCTTTATCATTTTCTTCTCCATACTTTAGGTTTAATTTGCTCTTCTCTTTTCTAGTTTCTTAAGGTGGAAATTTAGATAAATGGTTTGAATTTTTCTTCTTCTCTTTTACTGTAAGCCTGTGATAAGTTATCTTCTTAGCACTGCTTGTTCTGCATTCTATAAGTTTTGATATGTTGGTTTTAATTTTTATTCCATTCAAAATATTTTCTACCATTTTCTTGTGATTTCTTCTGTTCCATGAGTTATTAGAATACATTTTACTGCTGTTTTTCAGTGATTGATTTCTAGTTTAATGTATTTGTGGCCAGACACCAAAATTTTGTAGAATTCGAATCTTTTTAAATTTACTGAAACTTGTTATATAGCTCAGAATGTGGTCTCTTTTGGTGGCTGTCCCTGTGCTATTGGAAAGAATGTGCACTGTTCACTGGGTGGGGTGCTCAGTAAACCTTCATTAGGAATAGCTGGCTGATAGCGGTGTTCAAGTACTCTTTACCCTTATGATGACCTGTCTGTGGCCTCTATCAAATGTTGAGAAAGGAGCGCACTGGTGGTTTTGTCTCTTTCTTCTTTGAGCTTTATCATTTTTTGGGGTGTATTTTGAAGTTCTGTGTCTAGATGAATATATCTTATAATTTTTACATGTTCCTGCTGAACATATTAATGCTTATCATTAAAAAATGTCCTTCTTTATTCCTGATAATATTTCATGCTCTGAAATCTACCTTGCCTAGTATAAATTATTGATTCTAATTTTCCTTTGAATAATGTTAGCATGATATGTACTTTTTATCATTCTACTTTTCACCTCTCTGCTGCAAGTGTCATTCATTGTCTTTATAGTTAAAGCAGGTTTTCTCTTGCAAACAGTATAGTTGTCCCTTGTTTTTTATTGAGTCAAATGATTTTTAACTGTATGATTTCTTTCATATGCGAGATATAAAACAAATTCATGGACATAGACAGCAACGTGGTGGTTGCAAGAGGGAAGGGGCGGTGGGATGGGGACAGAGGATGGTTTGGCTTTAGGTGGTGGGCACACAGTGCATTACACAGATCTAGTATCGTAGAAATGTACACTTGAAATCCATACAATCTTATTACCCAATGTCATCCCAATAAATTTAATTTAAAAAAGAAAAAATAATTTTTGCTCTTAAATGGAGTGCTAGGTCATTTATATTTAATTAAATAATTGATACATTGGTCTAAACCTACTGTTTTGCCATTTGTTTTCTGTTTGTCTTAATCTGATTTCTGTTTCTTTTGGTCTACCTTTTTGGATTAATCTAGTAATTTTCAAGATTTCATTTTATCTCTTCTATTGATTTATTAGCCTTAAATATTTTCAGTATTTGTTCTAAGTTTACAATGTAAGTATTTAATTTGTACCACTCTACCTTCAGATAACTTCTTACAATGGTATACTTCCATTTCCTCTTTCTAGCCTTTATTGAAAACTTTTTTTGTCATATATTTTACTTCCACATGTGTTATTAATCCCATAATATGATATTTTGCTTTAGATCATTGATGATCTTTTGAGTGGGTTTTTAAAGGGGAAATAGTATTTTATATTCACCCACACTTGTATAATTTCTGGTGTTCTTCACTCCTTTGTATATATCCAGATTTCCATCTGGTATCATTTCTCTCCTACCTGAGGAACTTTCTTTAACATTTTTTGTAGTGCAGGTCTGTAATCAATAAATTCTTTCAGCTTTTGTTTGTCTGAAAAGAACTTTCCCTCCCCCGCCCTTCACCTCACATTCTTCTTTCTTTTTTACAAAAGCTATTTTCATTGGATAGAAAAATCTAGGGTGGGATTATTATTGTCCCCCTCCCACCACCCCCTGTACTTTGAAGATATGCTTCCATTGTCTTCTTCTTTTTAAAATTTATTTTAATTGCTGTTCTTGTACAGTTCTCTGTCTTTTACTCCCATCCCAGCCCACCGCCCCAGCCCTCCCCACCTCCCTTCCATTTCCACCCCTCTAGTTTTTATCCATGTGTCCTTTATACTTGTTCCTGTAAACCCTTCCCCTTTTCCCCTGAACTTCCCCCTTCTCTCTTCCTCTGGTGACTGTCAGTCTGTTCTCAATTTCAGTATCTTTGGTTATGTTTTGCTTGTTTGTTTGTTTTGTTGATTAGGTTCCTGTTAAAGGTGAGATCATATGGTATTTGTCTTTTACTTCCTGGCTTATTTCACTTAGCATGATGCTCTTCAGTTCCATCCATGCTATCACAAAGGGTAGGAGTTCCTTCTTTCTTTCTGCTGCATAGAATTCCATTGTGTAAATGTACCATAGTTTTTTGACCCATTCATTTAACTAATGGGCACCTGGGTTGCTTCCAACACTTGGCTATTGTAAATTGTGCTGCTATGAACATTGGGGTGCATAGGTTCTTTTGGATTGGTGTTTCAGGGTTCTTAGGATATAATCCTAGCAGTGGAACTGCTGGGTCAAAAGGTAGGTCCATTTTTAGTTTTCTTAGAAAATTCCATACTGCTTTCCATAGTGGTTGTACTAGTCTGCAATCCCACCAACAGTGCACTAGGGTCCCCTTTTCTCCACAACCTCACCAGCACTTGTTGTTTGTTGCTTTGTTTATGATGGCCATTCTGACCATTGTGAAGTGGTATCTCATTGTGATTTTAGTTTGTATCTCTCTGATAGCTAGTGATATTGAGTATCTTTTCATGTGTCCCTGGATCCTCTGTGTGTCCTCCTTGGAGAAGTATCTGTTCAAGTCCTTTGCCCAGTTTTTAATTGGGTTGCTTGTCTTCTTAAAGTGGAGTTGTATAAGTTCTTTATATATTTTGGAGATTAAACCCCTGTCTGAGGTATTATTGGAAACTATGTTTTCCCATACAGTTGGTTCTCTTTTTAATACTGTTTTCTTTAGACATGCAGAAGCTTTTTATTTTGTTGGGATCCCATTTGTTTATTCTTTCCTTTATGTCCATTGCTTTAGGGGACATATCAGTAAAAATGTTGCTATGTGAAATAACTGAGATTTTCCTGCCTACGTTCTCCTCTAGGACGTTAATGGTATCATGGCTTATATTTAAATCTTTTATCCACCTTGAATTTATTTTTGTGTATGGTGTATGTTGGTGTTCGAGCTTCATTTTTTTGCACGTAGCTGTCCAGTTCTCCCAACACCACTTGTTGAAGAGGCTACTTTTACTTCATTTTATCTTGCTGCCCCCTTTGTCAAATACTAATTGACCCTAGAGACTTGGGTTTATTTCTGGGCTCTCTGTTCTGTTCCACTGGTCCATGTACCTGTTTTTATGCCAGTACCAGGCTGTTTTGATTACAGTGGCCTTGTAATACAGTTTGGTGTCAGGTATTGTGATCCCTCCTACTTTGCTCTTCTTTCTCAAAATTGCTGTAGCTATTCGGGGATATTTATGGTTCCATATAAATTTTTGAAGTGCTTGTTCTATGTCTGTGAAATATGCCATTGGTACTTTAATAGGTACTGCATTGAATTTGTAAATTGCTTTGGGTAGTATGGACATTTTGATGATGTTGATTCTTCCAATCCATGAACATGGTATATGTTTCCATTTGTTTGTGCCTTCCTTGATTTCTTTCTTCAGTGTTGTGTAGTTTTCTGCATACAGGTCTTTTACCTCCTTGGTTAGGTTTATTCCTAGGTATTTTATTTTTCTTTTTGCTATAATGAATGGGATTCTTTTCTTGATTTCTGCTTCTGCTGTTTCATTGTTTGTATACAAAAATGCCTTTGATTTTTGGATATTGACTTTGTATCCTGCTGTTTGGCCAAATTCATTTATTAGGTCGAGCAGCTTTTTGGCCGAGTCTATAGGATTTTCTGTGTACGCTATCATGTCATCTGCAAACAATGATAGTTTTGTTTCCTCCTTTCCAATTTGGATGCCTTTTATTTCGTTTTCTTGTCTAATCATTGTGGCTAAGACTTCCAATACTATATTGAATAGAAGTGTTGAAAGTGGACATCCTTGTCTTGTTCCTGATCTTAGTGGAAAAGATTTTAGTTTTTGCCCTTTGAGTATGATGTTGGCTGTAGGCCTCTCATATATTGCCTTTATTATGTTGAGGAATGCTCCCTCTATTCCCACTTTGCTAAGTGTTTTTATCACAAATGGGTGCTGTACCTTACCAAATGCTTTTTCCGCATCTATTGATATGATCATGTGATTTTTGTCTTTGCTTTCGTTTATGTGATGTATTACATTTACTGATTTGCAAATATTGAACCATCCTTGCATCCCAGAGATGAATCCCACTTGGTCATGGTGTATGATCTTTTTAATGTATTGTTGGATGTGGTTTGCCAATATTTTGTTGAGGATTTTAGCGTCTATGTTTATCAGTGATATTGGCTTGAAGTTTTCTTTGTTGTGTCTTTATCTGGTTTTGGGATTAGGATGATGCTGGCTTCATAAAAAGAGTTTGGGAGTCTTCCATCATTTTGGAGTTTTTGGAATAGTCTGTGAAGGACAGGGGTTAGCTCTTCCTTAAATGCTTTGTAGAATTCTCCTGTGAATCCATCTGGTCCCGGGCTTTTGTGTGTTGGGAGTTTTTTGATTACTGCTTCAATTTCATCTGCTGTTATTGGTCTGTTCAGGCTTTCTGCTTCTTCTTCATTGAGTTTTGGGAGATTATATTTTTCTAGAAACTTGTCCATTTCACCTAGGTTTCCAAATTTCTTGGCATACCGTTCTTCATAGTAATTTCTTACAATCCTTTGTATTTCTGTGGTGTTAGTTATAATCTCTTTCATTTCTGATTGTGTTTATTTGGGTCTTCTCTCTTTTTTTCTTGATGAGCCTGCTTAAAGGCTTGTTGATTTTGTTTATCTTTTCAAAGAACCAGCTCCTGGATTCATTGATCCTTAGAATTGTGCTTTTTAGTCTCTATGTCATTTAATTCTGCTCTGATCTTGGTTATTTCCTTCCTTCTACTTGTTCTGGGCTATCTTTGTTGTTGTTCCTCAAGTTCTTGTAGGCATAGGGTTAGGTTGTTTGTTTGAAATGTTTCTATCTTTTTTAGGTAGGCCTGTATCGCTATGAACTTCCCTCTGAGGACTGCCTTTGCTGTGTTCCATAAGTTTGGGCTTGTTGTGAGTTCATTTTTGTTTGTTTCCAGAAACTTTTTTGATTTCTTCCCTAATTTCATTCTTGACCTATTCATTGTTTAATAGCATGCTATTCAACCTCCATGATTTTGAGTGTTTTGTTTTTTTCCCCTTGGGCTTGGTTTCTAGTTTCAGTCCCTTGTGGTCAGAGAAAATGCTTGGTATGATTTCAATGTTCCTGAATATGTTGAGGCTTGTTTTGTGTCCTATCATGTAGTTTATCTTTGAAAATGTTCCATGTGCATTTGAAAAGATTGTGTATTTGGTTCCTTGGGATAAAGGGCTCTATTATATCAGTTAAGTCCATTTCATCTAGAGTGTTGTTCAGTGCCACAATATCTGTGTTGATATTTTGTTTAGAAGATCTGTCCATTTTTGACAGCGGGGTGTTAAAATCCCCTACTATAATTGTGTTGCTGTCAATATCTTTCTTGAAGTCCTCTAAGATTTTCTTGATGTATTTAGGTGCTCCTATGTTGGGTGCATATATATTTATGATGTCTATGTTTTCTTGGTGGATTGTTCCCTTGAGTATTATGAAGTGACCTTCTGGGTCTCTCTTTATGGTTCTTCTTTTGAAGTTTATTTTGTCTGATATGAGTATTGCTACCCTGGATTTTTTTCCTGTCCATTTGCTTGGAAAATTTGTTTCCAACCCTTCACTTGGAATCTGTATAGGTCTTTTGTCCTGAGGTGGGCCTCTTGTAGGCAGCATATGTGTGGGTCATGCTTTCTTATCCATTCTGCTATTCTATGTCTTTTGATTGGAGCATTTAATCCATTTACATTTAAGGTCATTATTGATAGGTACTGATTCATTGCCATTTTTGTACCTATGTTTCTCTCTCTCTCTCTCTCTCTCTCTCCCTTCCTTTCCTTAAAGCAGTCCCTTTAGCATCTCTTGCAGAACTGGTTTGGTAGAGGTATATTCTTTTAGACTCCTTTTGTCTGGGAAGCTCCTTATTTGCCTTCTATCTTGATTGAGAGTCTTGTTGGGTAAAGTAGTCTTGGTTGCAGGCCTTTGGTTCTTCTTATCACTTGGAATATTTCTTGCCATTCTCTTCTGGCTTGGAATTGGTTTCCATTGAGAAGTCAGCAGCTAACCTTATTGGGGCTCCCTTGTATGTTACTTCCTTTTTCTCCCTTGCTGCCTTTAAGATTCTCTCTTTGTCTTAGAATTTTGCCATTTTAATTATGATGTGTCTTGAAGTGGGCCTCTTTGGGTTCCTCTTGATTGGGACTCTTTGTGTTTCCTGGATTTGTGTGACTTTTTCTCTCATCAAATTAGGGAAGTTTTCTATCATTACTTTTTCAAATAGGTTTTCTATCCCTTGCTCTTCTTCTCCTGGAATCCCTATTATATGGATATTATTACCTTTCATATTGTCTTGCATTTCTCTTAATCCCTCTTCATTCTTTCTCAGCCTCGTTTTCTTTTCTTGCTCTTTCTGGGTGTTTTTTTCTACTTTGTCCTCCAACTCACTGATCCCATCTTCTGCTTCATCAATTCTGCTTTTCATTCCTTCCACTGTGTTCTTCAGTTCAGAAATTGCGTTCTTCATTTCCTCTTGGCCCTTGTTGATAATTTCTATTTCCTTTTTCATGTTTATATAGTTTGCAGCGAGTTGATCATAGCTTCCTGTAGTTTCTGGTAGCTCTTTGAGAGCTCATGGAGCTTCCTGACAGCTATTGCTTTGAACTCAATATCTGATAGTTGAATTGCTTCCATTTCATTTAGCATTCTTTCTGGGGCTTCCTCCTTTTCTTTCATTTGGGGATTGTTTCTTTGTCTTCCCATTGTTTGTGAGACTCTTCTTGTCAGCCTCAGCTTCTTAAATTGATCTGTTCTGGCTCCCTGGGTTTATGGCGTGAACTTCTGTGGTAGAATACCTATGAGATTCAGCGGTGCAGTCTCCTTTGGGTATCCTGGTGTTCACAGCTTCCACTGTTTCAGCTGTTGGGATGCTCCCTTTTGGGTCCAACTCTGTTTTTTTCACAGTTCCAGGTTGTTTTTTTGTTTTTGTTTTTTTTTTTTTTGTCTCACCTAGGATCATGGGGTGTGAGCTCTGGGCCTTCCACAAAGCCCCCTCCTCCAGTCGCAGGGCTGCTGATTGCAGAGCCGCCTCTGGTCCTGGTCCCAGGGCTGCCTCCGGTCCCTCGGCTGCCTCTAGTCACAGGGCTGCCCCTGTTCTCAGGGCCACCCCCAGTCACAGGGCCTCCCCCGGTCGCAGAGTCTCCCCTAGTCATTTGGCTGCCCCTGGTCACTCGGCCACCCCTGTTGCAGGGCCTCTCCCGGTCGCATGGCCGCCTCTGGTCGCAGGGTCACTCACGGTTGCAGAGCCGCCCTCGGCCCCAGTCCCAGGGCCACCCAGGGTCACAGAGCCACCCCTGGTCGCGGGGCCTCCTCTGGTCTCTCCTTCTATTGTCTTCTGATGTTGATGCCCTTTGGATGTTTGGATCTGCAAGAGTTCTAATCAACATTCTTTTGTATGTAATTTGCCTTTCCTCCTGGCTGCTTTGAAGATTTTCTCATTATGACTGGTTTTCAGCAATTTGATGATAATATAACATAGTGTAATTTTCTTTGTTTTCTTTTTCCTACTTGAAGTTTGTTGAAATTCTTGGGTTTATGGATCTGTAGTTTTCATTATATTTGGAAATTTATTGGTGTTTATTGGTGACTTTTTTCATGCCCCTGTCTTTTCTGGGACTCCAATTACATGTATGTTTAGACAGGTTGGTATTTTTCACATGTCACTGTGCTGTTTATCATTTTCTGTCTTTTATCTTCTTACACTTCATTTTGGATAGGTTCTGTTGCTCGCTCTTCCCGTTCACTATTTAAAAAAGAAAACCCTGCAATGTCTAATATGCTGTTCATTCCCACCAGTGTATTTTTCAATTCAGATATTGTTTTTTATATTTAGGAATTACATTCAGTTTTTTTACACTTCCAGTTTCTCTTACCATGATCATACTATCTTTTAAATATTACATTTATATCATATTTCTAATATCATATTTATAATAGATGTTCAGGGGTGGGGAAGAGTAGGTTCCCAGTTGTTTGTATGGAAAAAGACAGGCAGGTTGTAATTATTACAACAGCTTTTTAACTCAGTGTCTTGCATACTCACAACTGGAAACCCACTTTTGCCCACTCCTATATAATCTGAAGTGAAACATTGTTTCACTTCAGAATTTAGTATTGTGCTGGCAGTTCTCCAATACCTAAAAATAGTTTTGTCCTATAGTTTTCAATGTTAGATATTTATGGCTAGAAGTTCATTTTGATTCATTACATCCTCATGGCAGTAGAATTCCACATATTAATTTTCATGTTATTATTGTATTCCTTTGTATTGATGTTAGAGAAGCTTGTGTGGGAAAGTTTCTTTGCTGTTGTAAATTATAAGCTTCTAACATCTTTGTAGACACTTCATCTTTTGGGGTGGGTGGGGGGGAGTGTACACATAGGAGAGGAAGCCTGCTAGATAATTAGGCCTATGGTTTCTGAAGAGAAGGAATCACGTCTAGATGACTTTTCACTCACATCGTAATCGTAATGCATGGCACATAATTGGCTCCTCCAGTACTGCTGGTCAATGAACAAAAAAAGGAAGAAATAAAAGAAGGGACATAGAAGAAAACTATAGAATTATAAGTGCTATTCTTTTGTCAAATGATGGAAATATATTTTTAAGATCTTGTTACACATTGCCTTCTTACTCTTTAGAAAATAACACCCATTTATATTACTATCAGCCATAAAAGCATTTACTCATTTCCTTGGCAGCCTGGCCAACATTGAGCTAAATCATCTTCATGTCTGTAAGAACTGATGAACAGCAAATATCCAGAACCATGGATTTGTACACTAGACCTTTACATTTCTATGCCAGTTTTCTGGCTGGAATTAGGATCTCTTAATAAAAAAGTTTGCCTGAGACAAATTCTAGTTATTCGCACAATTATCCCATCCTATCTTTTTTATTCCCTGTTTTTCTTTGAAAGGTAGTAGTTGCAAAAATTCTATATTACTACATTGTTTATTAACCTAATATCAACATCTTATTCTTTTCACATGAGCCATTCATTGGCCATGAAGCCAGTAAATATTAAGGCATTTTGAAGAGTTTTTAAAGATGTGGGCAAATTAATGTGTTTTAAAATCATCCTTTTTTTTCTGAAAATAAGGCCATAAACTGAAAATCTTTCTGACACAAAATAACAGAAATGATGAGCAAAATATAGCAAATATCATTTTATCATATACAACTACACTTTAAAACAAATGAGAGAAAAATCCAGAGAACAAAAATATGAAGGTAACTGAACACAAAAAGAGTAAGTTGATACTTCAGCTTTCTTAGTGGGATATGCAAATCTTTATAAAACAGAGGCTTGGAAATTAACTGAACATAAATCCATGCTGAAATAGCATGTAGGACTACCTCATACAGAAAGATAAGGAGTTAGAAATTATATACACATGTGGACAAAGGTAGATTAAAAATTATCTGTCCTGACCACAAGTGGGTGACAAGAAAAACTTTTGGTCTCAGACAAGGCGCTAGATGAAAAAACAATTTCCTGTAAATTTATCATCACAAACCTGATCACAAAAGCTTAAGGTTTGAAATGCCATCATCTCTGCAGGCTGGGCACTACATACCAATAAATGAACATAAATTTTGGTGCTAATTATAATTTTGGCAGACTTCAAATCAGATCACATAGGATTATCATACATAAAGTCCTGGAAGATAAGGCCACACAACAAATTCACTGTTCATTGTACAGTTCTGAATTTTAACAAATGCATGGAATCATATAGTCATACCACCGAAAGACGGAATAGTTCCATTTCTCAGAAACTTCTATTGTGCTCCTCCTTTGTAGTCAGTGATTCTCCATGCTCCTAACCATCAGTGACCACCAATTTGTTGAGCATCTTTGTGGTGTTGTCTCTCCCAGACTGCCGTATAAGTAAAATCACACAGAATGCACCCTGTTGCATATGTAACACGCCCTATGGATATGCATCCATATTGTTGCAGCCATCACTACTCCAGTCTGCTTTTCGTTCCTAGTTAGTAGTCTGTAATAATTCTAACATCTGGTCAACTCAGTGTTGTATTGTTCAGATTTTTCTGGGTATTTTGAATATTATGTCATGAGGTTCCAGGTCCTATTAGAATCCTGTGGAGAATGTTGACTAAAGTCAGCGATCCGTAAACACTCAGACTAAAAGTTTTGTCTTGCCATCTGTGGGCTGGGGTGCCAGCATGAGGTCGTTTCAATTTTCAAAGCTTTGCAGTGTGTCGTGTCTGTCTGCCAGGCACGTGCACCACCATGGGCAAGTCTGGGAATGGATGCTGCTTTACATTACGGTTCAGTTCTCAAAGCCTCTGCTGTGTGTTTGTACACACACACCACGCACACTGCCATGGACTGAAATTGCACCCCAAATATAATTCATATGTTGAAATAACAATCCCTAGTGTGATGGCATTTGAATATGGGTTCTTTGGAAAACAGTTTTAGGTGAGGTCATGAGATTGGGCCTGCATGAAGAAACTAAGTGTCATTATAGGAAGAGACACCAGAGAACTAGCTTTCTCCGTCTATCACCTGAGAAGACGTTTGAAGGTGACCGTCTGCAAGCCTGGAAGAGAGCTCTCACCACAACCTGACCAGGCTGGCACCATGAGCTCTGACTTCCAGCCTCCAGTGGGTTAAGCCATCCAGTCTATGGTACTTTGTCATGGCGCCTAAGCTGACTAATGCATGCATCCTATTGATGCTGTTTCCCTGACTAATACCAGTGTCTTCCCTTTTATGCTCTGAAACAACTTAAATAACATTAAAATTCTCTGTATTCTGAACACTTAAAAGAATCATCTGCAAAATCATTTTTTGCTTGGAGTTTCTTTGATTATTTTCTGGGTTTCTTACGTGATTGTTTATCTGTTTAGCTTTTCTCTCTTCTGGGGTCAGTTATTTTTGAATTTGTAAAAAATCATCTATTTCACTCAGGTTTTCAATCTGTATTATTCTGTAAAATATTGTCATATAATATTTTATGCTCCTTTCTAAATTGTGCTTATATCTGCCATCATTTTACCCTTCACATTTAGTGTATCAGAGTGAGATTTCAAAATAATTTTAACTGGCATATCTGTTCCTGTTCTTAATACCTTTGGTTAATTCCTGGATAACATCTTTCAAATACTGATAAATGCTACTGTCCTCCTTTGAATGTTGTTGGTGCACAGTTTGCTGTTGTTAAATAATTTTTGTCTTTCAAATTCACTTCTGTACCTCTGCTCCTATTCTGCTATATTTCTTTAGAAATTCTTTTCTTTCTTCTTTCTGTGTTTTTTGTTTCTTGACACTTTAATTACCAATTTATTTGTTAAAGGTGAATGCTTTACATCTTTTTAGCAGCCTGTGTATTAATTTCATGAAACCAGGTAACAGAAACTGTGAAGACTGACCTTGATTCTCTTGCCTAACCACTTAATATATTTAAAATAGATGTAGTATTTTATGTTTAATATTAATAACTAAAACTCAGCAAAAAGTTTAATGATCTGAGAATAATGAGTTTTTGTGTAGTAGAGACAGATAACTTTATCTCAGTGTCTCTTCTTCTTTCCTTTTTAATAATATAAGCTCTCAGGTCATTTCCCATCCTACCTTGCAAAAAGTGGTGATGAGGGGACAATGGCTAGCCAATGGAATTGTGTGGAAGTGTACTATCATTTACTTCAATGGTACTAAATTTGGTACTGAATTTGGGCACACCTGCTTGTCAGACCAAGTGAGTCTTTTAGTACAGGATACTATATTTATATATGCAGTATTATATTTTGATAGATGTTTATTAAACATATGTGCTAGGTACTATGCTACACATAAAATATAAAGATTTTTTTTACCTTTGAAACTCATATCTGCTGCTCATGGAAGAGACGAATGAGTGAAAAGATAATTTCAATATAAAGTAATCATTTTTACAAAAGCACTGTGCCAGTCAGTTATCAATTTATTGCCTCTCAGCTCCAAATCCATCCTTCACTGCCTGCGTGTGATAGGGAAACATTTATCTCTTGCCAGCTGGCACAATGTTAAGCTTTGTCAGTAGAGGGCGCTGGAGGGACACTGCAGGTGGTAGGGATGTCTCTTCCTGGTTCTGTTGTGCATTCCAGCATTCTTGTCCCTGCTGGGCTAGCCTGCAGGACATCCAGTGGAACTCACCTTCACTGATTTCAGTGATTTCAGTGATTTTCAGCAGCACCCTGTAGAAGTCTTTGCAATGAGATCCCAAAGCGCCCCACTAGCCTTTCCAGAGGTAAGTGTGGCAGTGCCTCCCAAGGCAGTTTGCAGGTGAAGTGCTGCAGTCACCTTAGCTGGCTCTCCATGGGGGAGTTGGGTGGCATCTCCCCATTTCCAGGCAGCAACTTCCAGCTGAGTTCTGTGGGCACTGTGGCTAGCTTCACACTAGTAAATTCACTGGCACACTCTCAAGTGTGGGTTTATTACTGAGGGGTTTCTCCTTCCTTACTGGACCCTAACTTAAAAGCACTCTTATTTTATCTTAACCATAAATAAGCTAGTTGGCCCTAAATTAACAATGACACATAGAACACTATTTATATGGAGTTTTCTTATATGCTACAATACTCATATTTGCATGTTTTTCCTCTTTGCTTCATAATGTAGATTATACCTTAAATAATCACAGATTTTTGTAATTGACTTTTCACCCTAGGGAATCCCTATTAATTTCTTTTTTTTTTTCTGAACAATGTACCTGAAAGATCCATTTGCATATCACCTAAAAATAAATTTTGAGGAAATAGTACAGAGTGTATCATGCCAAAAAAACTTATTTTCCTAGTTAAAAAAATGAGCAAATTATAAATTCAACCCCAAAGTTCAACAGTCTATTGGCCTTGGGGATTAAGTTTGTGAAAAATGGGTTGTTGATCAGTCAATGCTCCACTTCACTGTTGCACAGATACTGAGGTTTCAGTATAGACCTTGTGTGTGCAGATGCGGAAGTTCAGGAGCCAGGTGAGTGAAGCTGAATTCATTGTTTCTTTAAAATAGCAATCATGGAATAGCATTTTACATCTTCTGGAAGCAAGTACTTGGGGATTTTAGAGGGGCATTATCTCTACTACTTTTTTAAAAAATTACTACTACAGCAGTTTGAGACAACACATTCCAGACTTCAGTTCAGTAACACAGCAACACTCCACTTGGATTCTACAGTGGGAAACATACAGTGGGACACAAAGATGAACCCAGTTCCTGCCCTTACGGAGTTTATTTTCCAGTGAGGAAGAGGTCATGCACATAACAAACAGAACTTAGGACAAGGCCAAACGAGTGACAAGTGAGGAGTGTGGCAGCTGTGAGAAAGGCCCTCACAACCCCCCAGCTGCAGGGAGTTCAGCTGACCCAGGCCCTGTTGCCCAGTGCTGACATCCATCACAGCTTTTATGCTGAAACCACGCTTCCTAGCGCTGCTCTCAGCCAACCGCTGACAGTGACAGCAGTACCAAGGCAGGCCACTTCTAGGAGAAGCCACACTCCTGTGATGGAAGACTTTGGCTTGAGATCCTACCAAACTTTTCTTAGAACTGTACAGCATCCAGCTTTCCTTCGTTCCTTCTCTCTCTTTACTCATCTCAGCTGGCTCTCCACAGGGGAGTTGAGTGGCATAGTTTTATTTCCCATCCAACCTCCCTGGACTCCCTCCCCATTTTTTTCAGAGATATTTCCTCTAGTAAAGATGTTGCACATTTAATTCCATCATGGTTCTATGTTTTGGAGGACTCAGACTTACACAGAGACAAGTAACATGTATGAAAATATAGACAGAAATCTTCATTCTGAAAATTCACTTTCGAGAAAGTATCTTTTAATTAGGATCCTGAAGGAAGAGTTGGATTTTGGTCGGAGAAATAAAGGACAGGGCTGGGCTGTGGGAGAGCAAATGACAGTTAGAGCAAGTAGCCCATTGTGGCCAGAATGTAAAACATAACAGAATATAATGACGACAAATGTACACAAAACAAGGGGGGTAATGGAAAGTTCTCAGAGATTGTGCTAGGAATTTAGTTAATTCTTAGTCATTTTAGCGTTCTGAATAGAAAAGTAGAAAAAACTTAGACAGGAGACTGCAAGGAGAACCCAATTTAAAGTGACTTTAAGACATCTGGTCAAACTGGCAGCATAGGCAAAAATGGCTCACCTCCTCCCACAACCACATCAAAATTACAACTAAATATAGAACAACCATCACTCAGACTAGCAGAAATTGAGTTGAATGGAAGTTTGATAACTATGGAATTAAGGAATCCACATCTATCCAGACTGGTGGGGGGGGGGCAGAGATGTGGAATGGGCTGTTCCCACACCCACATGTGCTGAATAAAAATTCCAGAGGGATATATTGAAAGTGAGGAGTCCCAGCCCCACAACCCATGGTTCCAGTGCCAGGAGGATAAATCCCTGTAACTTCTGGCTGCAAAAACCAGTGGGGATTGAGTCAGTGGAAGAAATGTTTGGAGTCCTCAGTCCCTCTTAAAGAACCCACACAGGGACTTACTCAGACTCACTCCATCTGAGCTCCACACCAGGGTAGCACCTTGAAAGCACCAATGGCATACAGAGAGAAAGTGAAGTATCTGGCATCAAGGTGAGAGCTGGGGGACAACTTTCACCCAGACAGAAAGGTGGACAGAGTCCACTGTCCTTTTTCTGAATCCTCCCCTGACAGAGCCACAGAGCCAGTAGGCCAGTACCATATCTGAGACTCCATCAACTTGGCTAACACTATTTGCCCCACCCTGAATATTCCCTGAGATTCCACCCCACCCAAATTACAGGCCCACCCAAGCTGTTATCAGAGGCTTTTCCATATGAATGGCTGCTCTACACTCATGCTTCACATCATAAATCTCCTCAAACAAACAACAGTCAACCTCAGTGAGCCCCCAACCCATGTACATTTTGCTAAGTGGACCCAGGCCTGGTACTAGCAGTAGCCAGCTTAGATTCACAGCTTGGCTTCACCTGGGAACCTTAAAGCCCAGCATGAGCAGCAGCCATCTCACATTGCTGTATAGCTTGTGTAGGGTTGTTCTGGGCAGAACACAGGTGGGGGCTGACCTTGGCCTGTGCTACCAGGGATACCCTAGAGCCCAGTGGATGGCTACAGACCATGCCAGAGCACCACCACCCTGCCCCTGAACAGCTGATCCTCCATGGAGGGTGGAGGTTGATGGTCAGTGGTCATAGTCTTTGCAGGTGAGAAGCCTGGGTATTACCCTCCCATTGACCTGCCAGCAGCAATTAAGGTTCAATTGCAAGAGGATGGTGTACTCAGCCCACATGAAAGGCACATCTCGAGTACCCAGCTTGGGTGCTATGGGAGGCTGTGCCACTGGACCCTACAGAACACCTACTACATTAGGCCACACTACCAAGACATGGAGTCAAAGAAGCTCTACCTAATACATAGAAACAAACACAGGGAGGCTGCCAACATGAGGAGATGAAGAAACATGGCCCAAATGAAAGAACAGATCAAAACTCAAGAAAAAAAACCTAAACAAAATAGTTCCAAGCAATCAATCAGATGAAGAGTTCAAAACACTGGTTATAAGGATGCTTTCAGAACTTAGTGAGGGCTTCAGTAGCATTAAAAAAGGTCCAGTCAGAAATGAAGGATACACTAATTGAAATAAAGAACAATTTATAGGGAAACAATCATAGAGTGAATGAAGCTAAGAATCAAATCAATAATTTGGAATATAAGGAAGCAAAAATAACCAATCTGAACAACAAGAAAAAAAAAGAATAAAAAAAATGAGGATAGTGTAAGCAGCTTCTGGGACAACTTCAAACATTCCATTCCAACATTCGCATCATAGGGGTACCTGAAGGAAAAGAGAAAGAGCAAGAAATTGGAAGTCTATTTGAAATAAAACTTCCCCAATTTGGTGAAGGAAATAGACATGCAAGTCCAGGAAGCACTGAGAGTCAAGTCCAAACAAGATGGATGCAAAAGACATATCATAGTTAAAATGTCAAAAGTTAAAGATAAAGAGAGAATCTTAAAAGCAGCAAGAGAAAAGCAGTTAGTTACCTACAGTTCCCATAAGACTGTCATCTGATTTCCCCAAAAAATACTTTGAAGGAATTGGCAAGAAATATTGAAAGTGATGAAAAACAGAGACTTGTAGCCAAGATTGCTCTACCCAGGAGAGATACCATTTAGAATCAAAGGGCAATTAAAGAGCTTCCCAGACAAGGAAAAACTAAAGGAGTTCATCATCACCAAACCATTATTATATGAAATGTTAAAGGGACTTATTTAAGAAAAAGATAAAATCATGAACAATAAAATGGCAATAAATACATATCTATCAACAATTGACTCTAGAAAGCAAACTAAGCAAACAAGAACAGAGACAGAATCACAGACATGGAGAGCAATTTAATGGTTGCCAGATAGGAAAGGATTGTGGAGGAATGGGTGAAAAGGTGAGGGGATTAAGAAGTACAAATATGTAGTTACAGAATAGCCATGGGGATGTAAAATACAGTGTAGGAAATGGAGCAGGCGAAGAACTTATATGCATGACCCATGGACATGAACCATGGTGGGGAGAGTGCCTGAGGGAGTGGAGGGTGCTGGGTGGAAGGGGCAAAGGGGGGAAACTTGGACAACTGTAACAGCATAATCAATAAAATATAATGAAAAAATAAAGTGACTTTGAACAGATTTTATTGGTTCACATTTAACTTAATTTAATGCTATTTTACAAGGACCCAGGTTTTCCACCTCTGCTCATCACTTTTCAAAATGAAAACACATCGATGGTCTGTTCCTTCCCCAAATCCCTGCAATGTCAAGGGCCCTAGCCAAAGAGACAAACCTTTTCCTTCTCATTGTTTATCAGCTTCATGTTGTGTTAATAATTGTCTGAGCTGATACTAGAACTAGAATTTATGACTACTGAGTGCTTCCTATGTGTCAGGAACTATTCTAAACACTTTGTACATTTATTCCTATAATGTTCTCAACAATTGTGATGGGTACCATTATTGTCATCTTTTTAAAATTAAGGAAACTGAGGCCCAGAGAATATAGGTTATGTGTTTCAAGTTGCTTAGCTGTGAATAGTGGCCAAACCTGGGGTTCTAACCCAAGCAGCCTGACTAAAGAGGCTGACTTTGAACCACTAGACTAATCCCTTGGTATCAACAGGAATGCTCTTGACACTCAAGCACAAGCTCAAAAGCTGTTATGCTCAAAACAATGCAACTGTTAAAATATTTTCCGTTCTTTTTTACCAACTGAGTTAAAATAGACTCTGTAAGGTGTGCACACCCCCAAATTTAACTTGGTAATGCAACCCACCCGAACTAAGGTGTTGAATGGGCAGTAGATAGTAATATCTACCAACCAGATGTGGGGCCAGCTTGTTTTGAGTTTCAAGTCTGTAGGGATTCCTTTGTCAAACACAATTTATAGTGGTTAAGTCTTTCATTTGGATTTCTACCCAAGGGGAGCATACCCAGGATTGCTACTATGTAAACAATGATCAGTTCATTAATTCTAAAATACTTTGAGGAAAGTAGGTTTTTTTCCCCTAATCCATTAATTTTTATTGGTTTATTAAATATGTGGGATGAGATCTGTGGAAGTGAATTCATAATTTGATTTTGGTAAAATTCTATTTTCTGCAATATTTTTGTCTCTAGATCAACAAAAAGAGCAGTGGTAATAGCTTTCCAGAGGCAAAATTAGTGTGAATTTTTTCCCTTTTGCAGAACTTTAGACTCTGAAGAAGTATTTTATGATGCTTCTTGGAAGAACAGGTACATTTACTGCCAAATAGCTCTTCATGAAAGACATACAAATACAGCAGAGTAAGTGAGATAATTCTCTTTCATTTGAAAAACACTTTCTTAATTATGTGAACTTGTTTGGAAGAATATGAAATGCTTTATATTTAGTTCTGTAAGAAGTTTGGCTATGACATTTATGATGCAATCATAGCCAGGAGTTGAAAGTTATATTAATATTGAATATAAAACCAATTTTCCTCTCTTCTTATATTTTTGATAAAGGAAAATGTTAATTAAAACTGATCACAAAAAATAATGTTGGCTTCTTTACACAGCTGATCGTTTCAAGCTGAAAAGACGTTCCCAGTAGCAATACGGGCTACATGCTTACTTGTTTAAAAATGAGACATCAGTAGATTTTCAATCTTTTTTCCCTGAATCCTGTTGTCAACTTGCCTGTTCTCTTTGTGAGTTAAAATTGGGTCACATACCCATTCCTTAACAGATGAATGGCAAGGGCGTGGCATTACCATTAGAGCAATCAGACCAGACAACTTCTCCTTTAGCAATTGGACTATTTGGGAAATAAATGGATAAATAAGTATAATGGGGGATCTGTTAGGAGAAAGTTGAGAAAACTCTGCCAAGGCAACCAACTATAATGGTAAAGAAATTTCATGAAAAGACTTTTAGGGACAGTATAGAAACAGAACTGAAGAGTAAGAGATTAAAATGTGCAGCCAGTTGGGAAGCAGCAGTTGCAAGAACTGATAACCAAAGTAGTGACAATAAAATGAATAAATAGATAGGTTATAAACCTTGATTCAAAAACACACACAAGAAAGAATCAGAAAGGTATAATGTAAGAGAATTCAAAGAGGCGAGACTTTTACAGGGGAGGAGTGGGACAATGAGGCGGTTAAAGCCTAGGTTTTGGCGTCAGGCTGCCTGGTAACGACGCCACCTCCAGCTTTAACTAGCCACACTTGCTTGGGACAGGTACTCCTGAGGAATAAGGCTGTAATCCAGATTGGCTAAGCGCTGTGAACTCTGGCACCATGAACTTCACAGCTGACTCCACTTATTAGCTATGTGATCTTGAACTCTCAAAGCCTTGCTTTCATCATCAGAGATGATATATTTTGTGTCCTTACTCATTACCAATTACTGTCTGTGGGCTTGTTTTCTTTTGACTTCAGCAAACATTATTTTGTACTATAAATTCAAAATGTACAATTGTGATATATGCTATAAAAGATACTTCTTGTGGTGATGAAATGTGATTTTTTTAAAAAAGAATTTTAGCTTGGCTTGGCAGAGAATGAGGTACCAAAGAAACGATAGCTGTGATTTTGTCATGAAGATGGGAAATTGTTGGCTCTGATGATTAGGACACCCTGGGGAGCCTTTGAGAATCAGATTCACTGTAACACTATAATCAACAGGAAAAAAAAAAGAGTAGCCAAATGAGGAAGTTGATGTAAGAAATCTCTGCTATAAAATATGGCAAGGGCAGATATGCTTCTACTTCTATTCAGGGTAGAGAACCCGGGATTAAAGACCACCAACAGCATTTATCAAGTTGGCCCAAATAGGTCTGCATCTTCCTGCCAAGTTATGAAATCTTTGACTTGGCTACATTGAAAAAATGACTTTTTCTTCTGGAATCACTTTCTTTAGGAAATGCTTCTAAATGAATTCCTCCAATTTTCTCATTGGTCACCACAATTAGAAGGAATTTCTCCTGTGCTTCAAACTAACCTGAAAACACAGGCAAACCAGCAATTGTACAGATAGATACATTGGTATAGACGCAAACAGCCAGCATTGTCTCTAAGCTTAAGGAATTTGTGGCTGGTGGTAGCTAGGGCATGATTTAGCTAAAGGCTGTCCCCCCAAAATGTGGTGATGAAAGTATGCACTCGAGACAGCACAGTGGAGGAGAGCCAGGAAGGGGTCTGGACTCTGGAGGCACTCAGGTACAAGGTAGTCAGAGGATACAGGGAGAGGGAGAGAGGGAGAGAAAGGACTTTCCTGGCCGAAGGGATTGGATCAATGGGCCAAGGTAGCACCTGGTATGGAGTCAAGAAACACCTGACCCCCACCCAGTTCACCCACGTTTTCTGTATGGACTCTCACAGGCCCTTCTCTCAAGCTATAGCTCCATGAAAACCTGTTAGGTTCATCTTGCACAGATATGGCAGAAATGATTAGCTAGAATTTCTCAAAATGAAATAATTTTGTTACCTGCAAACCATGAAGAGTCAGTGTCTCTGGCTTCAACAGCAGCAGAAAGAACATGGTTTGGATTTGGCTCAACTTGGCAAAGAACATCTTAGAGGGATGGAAAGAAAAGAATAGAATAGGGGACACACTCAACAACAACAACACAGAAATGAATATTATATTTAAAAGCCAATTTGCTTATGCATTGGACACTTATATGACAAAAATTTAGTGTATTCCTATTTCCAAACGCTTGCTCAGCCTCAAATGCAAAGCTGAGAAGCTCGAGTCAGAACTTAGGTCCATGTCAAATTCAAGAACTCCAGCCTTCCTGTGAGTGCCTTTTATGGATTATCTAACAGGCCCCCAATTTATTCTTCCACAAGCATTTATGGAGCAGCTGACATTTACCAAGCCTTGAGAAAGGATTTGGGTTTACAGTTACGAAAAAGCAGCATTCCCTGCATTCACTGAACTTCCCATCTGAAAGATTTAAATTTCAAAATGCCTGTTATAATTTGGATCCTTAACATTAAATTTCAAACGCTGCACAATTACTTTATAAAATACTTGTTTTACTCAGAAAATCATTGTCTATAGGCAGATTTCCCTTGCGTAGAGATCAATTAATTCGTGACACAATGCCTAGAGTTTCAAATACAGGCAATTCCCTACCTAATCCTTGAGCGACAGTAATTTGCTAGGATTAAAAGCCTTTCACTGCCTACACCACATACTTGACCCCAGGGGCCACTTAATTGTGCAGGGAGAGAGTTAAAGACTAAACACTACTATTAGCTTCCAAACATCTCTATAAACCTATCCATCAAAAATATTTACTAAGTGCAGTGCTATGTGTCATTTCCTTTCTATATATTTTTCTTTCCTCTCTCTCCCCTTCTCTCTCTTCCCTCCATCCTGCCCCCCCCCCCTTTGCAGGGGGAGTTGGGGACGAGGTCATCTCCTTGTTTTAGAAATTACCTCCGCTAAATCTCACACTGCCCACTTCTCCTTTCTCCCTTTCTCAAATCAGAAGAGAAGTCACCTTTCCCCGTCGAAAGGTCCTGGTGGAGCATGCTCAGTAGCTGGGGCCGCTTTTGGAGCTCGCGGCAAGCTTTGGTTGGGCTTGTGTGAGGCTTGGGGAAGCGTCAGAGATCCAGCTGCAGCTGATGATCCTGTTGCTGGAAAGCTGATCTTTGCCCAATAAGGAAGGCGCGGCTCTAGCATCCATCCTCAGCTGCAGAGGGCTCCCCCGGAGTCCGCCAGTCCCGCGACAATTTGCCTACTAAGTGCTGGACTCAACCTCCTGGTGCCCGCATTTCAGCCCGCTGCTTCTAGCAGCTGCTGGATGATTGAGCGGAAATGACAGGCTTGTGGTTAACCGTGACTGGCGCGTGAATGAAACTTCTAAATCAGAGAGAGGTGTGTCTCGGAAGAAAGTGCCCTAGGAAGATTTTTGCAGCATCTCAAATCATCGTTCCTTTCTTCACTTCTTGTCACCCTGGCAGTCCCTGCGCTTGCCCTGGGAAAGATGGTCACGGTGGTCACGAAGCTGGGGCATTGCTTTCACCTCCGGTAAGGAGAGCACCTTTGTGTGCTTTTCTCTTTTCAATGCGTTTATTAGCTCTGAAGTCCACAGATGGGAACGGTCTTTTGACTGTGAGCCTTGTTCCCACTTTACAGGTTTGTTTTTAACGGAGGCTGAGAAAAGGGGACTTTTTGTATGATTTCAAAAATCCTTTCAGGTTGGTTAAAAATAAGCATTAGTGTTCTTTCTTATCTCGGTTATTGTTGACCCTGCTCTGGACCAGCTTGATTAAATTTCAGCTTCTTTTTGAAAGATGAAGTTGAAAGTATTTTTCTATAAGAGTCCTGTCATATTTTGGAAAAAGTTACTTCATGTCCTACAGGCAAACAGATGTCATAATTGGTTCAAGATGAGTATGATTTCAGTTACAGCCAACAGAGAATAATTAATGATATTAAAATTCAGCATCACCCTTGATCAGCATTGAACTTGAATTGACTGGAAAGGAAATATTCATTCTACAGTCATCTGGTTGTTTGTAAAAACAAGTGTTCAGGGTTTACTCTTGAGATAAACAGGAGCTTGCAGATGTAAAGAAAAATGAAATATTAGCATCTCTCATCTTCCTTGGGGGTCGAGCAGGATAGCTTCTTCCCAGAGGCTCAGTTCAAGTGTAAAGAAACTTCTTCAGAATGCAGCTTTGTGCTGCACACTAACATTTTCGATGGCAGCTGTGAGCCAACATCTTCAGGTGGCTCTTCATGCAAAAGAAAAAAAAAAACTGAGAAAGATTCCTCTTTTTTGGAACATAAATGAAAGCTTTCAAATAAATGGATGTAAGTCTGTGCTACCAAGGAAAAACTACCTAAAATGTCATGAAATAATAGCTAGTTTTAATTACTATTAATTGGGCTGGAAGCTTTGAAAGGATCACTTTTCTAAGTAAATCCCAAATTAATAGGCAATAGTAGGTTCACAAGTATTGCCTAACATTTAGCAATTGTAATCAAATGAGGCAAAAAAATGTTTTCTTTCTAATGTGATTGTAGATTTATATCCTACTTAATCTAGATATAAATTTATTAGTAACAATTTATTTAAAACAGTAGCTATATGTTCTCTGAAACAGTAGTTTTTTCTTACCAAAACTAAAACAACAATTACAAATTACGCAGTGATAAAGAGGAAGATAAGAGACAAGAAAATAGTTAATGATGGGTGGTAAATATTTGACTGAAAAGAAGTTGGAATTTCTGGACAGATATGTTGCTTTTAAAGCCTTCTTTTAAATATAATTCAGTGTTTGTGATACATTCTCTTGTGTGCCCATTTAACTATGGCCAAGTGAACAAACTCTGGTAAGAAAGCGTGAGGGATCAAGCTGTGTAGAAGTAAAAATTTCTATTTTGAGTTTATTCTCTAGGGACTGGAACCCAAATGGGTTCAGTCCAATAGGCCTTTGACAGTAGGGACAAAGTCCTTTGAAGTCTCATTACTAGCCTGGGAGCTTGGAGAAATCCATTTCCTCATTCCTTTTTTAATAGAAGGACCTCAACTCCGCATTTGCAGCACCCCAGGTTCTGAGCTCTCAGCTGACCTGTGGCAAGACAAAAACTGCCCAGTGTTCTCTAATGTTAACCCTCTGGCTTCTGACCTTTACCTGTTCCTTCTGGCTCACCTCAAGCCCATCCCAAACCAGGCGGCCCTCAGTGCAGTTAACATAAGAAGCACCTTTTCAGAAGCTCTGAATGACCCAACATTTTACTAAGGAAAACTGACTTCCAAAACCTGTGTCTACTTGTTCTTGGTGGTCTTGTTCTGTGGAATGGTTTCTGGGAGGTGCTTTCCCCCCACATACCCAACAGCGATCTAGTTAGACTTAAAACATATTCTAATGCTAGGAACTGCAATTAGCAATCTCCTAGAATAGTGCCTTAACAATCAGGTGGGAGAAGAAAACAGGAAAAAAGTTTTCCCCACATTTGGATATCGAGGAGTGGGTAGACGGTTCTCCTTCTCTACCCTCTCAGCCAAATATGACATGAGATGAAAAGACCTATTTCGGTGCAAGTCATTCTGTTTCCCTTTCTGAGAGGTGAGAATAGTGATGGGGCCATCGCACCCTCCGTGTCTGTCCCTAACCTGTTCCAGTGTCACTGCCCACCGTCAGTATCTCTTCCACACCTGAGAGAAAAAAGTGAGACTTTACAAATTCTCTCAGAGTGGCTTTGTCTGTGAAGCACACACTTGAAATAGAATGAATTTTATTTTTCCTTTAACAAGCAAATAGTACCAGAACTTAAGTCCTAATATGTATATTTTTTCCCCTGCCTTTTCCTCTATTAAGAAAGAACTTACATCTGCTTTTTTTTAATTTTATTTCTACCACTCTCTTTGACATAGATTTAACTAGTGTTTAGGGTTAGATCATAGTTCAGCTGTAGTTTATTATTCTCAAAACCTAGACCAAGATATAACCTAAGTTTCAATATTGAGTTTGATATTTTCAGTAGAGGAGCCACATGGTCAGTAATGTTTTTATTTTAATAATAATGAAATATAGAACTTTCTTAGGTACCCACACATCAGCTTCCTTTTTCAACAACCTTAAAGGAATTAATCAACCCTATTTGTATAGCATGAAAGGTGTAAGTCCTGATTGCTTTTGCTTTAATAAATGAATTTTCCATTACTTAGGGTGACTTCTGGCTTTGGATTTAGCAGCTTGGGGAAAGGATAATTGTACCAACACAGAACTAGAAATACTCAAATTTTAACTTGAGTCTAGTCAAGAAGCCAGAAATATCAAGCTAGCTCTAGGGTTGATATATTCACGGCCAAAATTCCAGGGATTCTGTACCTTCTTCAAGGGCATAGTTAACTTTTAGCCAGGCCTGCCACTTTCAGATTGTCAATGCTAGGAATTCGTCTTGAGAATACAGATACATCCTGCGTTTTGAGAAGATAAGGCTAGTATTGTTTCTCTGTGACACTGTTTTCTGTGCAATGGGTGGGATAAAAGCCAGCCATGGCTAATTTCTTTACAAAGGTATAAGTCCATTTGGACTCTGAATATCTGCATCTCATGGAACAAATCACTTTCTATTTCCCACTTCCTCCTCCGGCATCTTTAAGTTTCTTGTATTACTATATTTGAATGTCTTGTTTCTATCTCTTAAAAAGTTGTAAGTTATTTCAGAGTTAACCTGATGAACCTCTTAGAGACCTTCCGTTCCAAGAAGTCCCCCCAATAAAAGCATGCAAAGGAACAACCCTAACTAAATCCCTATTTTCTGCTTCTGTTTCAGTATATCACACAAACTAGCAATGGTGATGTCATGACATGCTGAGAAAGAAAATGTGCAGTTCTTAATCACTTCCTTGAGCACATGATAAAATAAACCTGAAGGTGGTGGTCAGATAAAATCCTTCTAGTTGATGACCTTCTTCCTTCCCTCACACTTTCCTTACGAGATGGTTACTGAGCACCTATATGATGAGTTCTGTTGGGATAATTAAAGAGAGATGTTTGAACAAGATGGCTAAGGTTCCTGGTCTCAAGAGTCTTGTATTAATTACAGTATGGTGAGAGAGGGTGCTGGTTCTCATGAAGAATGAGACAATAAGTAAGATAACATCGGGGTAGTTGTAAGTGGTGTGAAGAGCAGACATAGAAATGATTTGAGTGTGATTTTTGGTGGGGCACTCAGGGAAGCCCTCTCTAAAGATACAAGATTTGATCTGGGAGGAGAATGGAACTGAAGTCTGGGTACATGTTCCTGGTTGCTTGGTTTATTTTAGAGATGATGTAGTGTAGCCAGAACAGAGAAAGGCATTGGGGATCAGGAGGGTTAGGGAAAGTGTGGTGGTGGAGAAGGGATGATTTACGGACCAGCATGGGGAGAGGGGGAAGTTAAGAGACAAGATTAGAGGGATAGGCCAGGGCCAGGCCAATGGGTCTCCTAAGGCAGAATTTTTTAAGTGCATTGAACCCACTGGAGGACTTTTAAACTTTCAAGCATCACTACGGCTGCTAAATGGATAAGAGAGGGAAAAGGGAGATCGAGGAAGATGCTACAGCAGGAGACAGAGAGAAGATAAGATATTGGTAACTCGAACTAAAGAGGTAGCAATGAAGATGGAAGCAGCACCTGTAGACTCTCTTTGTTAAATTGTATTTTATTTCCATTACAGAAGTAATATATTTTTGTAGTAGAAAACCTGGAAAATACAAGGAGTGGCCTCCAAAATGGTAAATCATAATCCTTCCACTCAAACTTAATCACTGTAATGTTTTTGGTATCTGTCCTATAGAAAATCTAGAAAACCCTGGGACCTGCCACCCCCAGGTGAAATATTTCATCGTCTTACCACCTAATTTTACATGGGATATTTTTTGTATTCTGTGAAGTCTTTACAAAGCCAATATATTATTTTTATGTTTTGATATTTTATTTATTTATTTTTAGAGAGAGGGGAAGGGAGGGATAAAGAGAGGGAGAGAAACATTGATGTGTGGTTGCCTCTCGCATGCCCCCAACTGGAGACCAGGCCTGCAACCCAGGCATGTGTCCTGACTGGGAATTGAACCAGTACCCTTTGGTTTACAGGCCAGCACTCAATCCACTGATCCACACTAGCCAGGCTGAAGCCAATATATTATTTTTAGGAAACTGGTTTATTCTGGATATTCTAATAAAACATTGCTTTTGGCTTAAATAAACTAGAAAACAGCTTGCTCTAAGACTGGATGAAAATAAATAAATTCATGTGCCACAGAGTCACTTTCTTCATTTGTTCGCTAACTACATTACTGTACACCAGGTGCTGGGGTGCTGTGATCTGTGGTGTCCGCTCCCTTTATTTGCTATCACCTCCCGTGTCTCCACTTGGTACCTCTGCATTCCATGGGACTGGGAAGACTGAATTTGACCTTCTGACCGTATCTGTAAATTGCATTGTTCACCATCCCTGCTTTTGTACAGACTTTGCAAAGACCTTCCTACCAGGACTTCCGTGCCATTTTTGGAATCTTTCCACTAGAAGCAGCCTGGTAAGAGGCTGCACTTGGGAGGTCTGTCCTGGCCAGTAGTAGACCAAGTTTGGTAGTGGACTATGTGCCCCAAACATTAATATTTTTTTCTAGGTTTTTGTTCATAGACCCTTCACCTTCCAGAAGTACTTACCTGCAAGAGAAGAGAACTGGACTTCCTCCAGGCAGGGATTCCTGAAACATGAAAGGGAGTGATCTTGCAGTAGTCTCCTGAGGCTTTCCGAGAATGTGCCCTTTGCACCTCTTCTTCTGGTTTAAAAATGCAATACATTTTACAAGTGTGCCATATCTTGTTTATTGTTAAAATATTAGTGGTTTGTTTGCCTTGTGCTTTCAAGCTTTCAGACTGATCTTATATAAGTTACTCTATGAAAGAAACATTTGAGATTACACTTGATCTTTTCCCAAATACCTGAAATTCAGCAGAATGGGATTTATCTTTGTCTTCAAAGCTTGGTTCTCCCATTGTCTTTCTTGACGCAGGTAGGAATTTTACCTGTTCTAAAGTCTCTTGACTGAGAAAGGGGACAATCTTTTTTCGCTCACTTTGTCTGTTAAGAAAGAACATCTATGCAAGTTCAGAAAAGCCTCCCAAATCTTTTCCTCCCATCCATTCTACTGAACACTACTTTGGTTCAATAAATTTCTTCCATCTTTAACTGCATCTGTTAAGAGTTCACCTTCAATATTCCCCTGTTCGATCCTCTGTGCTATAGCAAGAGTGATCTATTGGACCTTTTTTTATCCTTTTTTTTTAAAGTATTTTATGATGACAGTTTCCCAATTATACAATACAGTATGACATATCTAGATAATCTCTGAACTTCTGAGACTTACAATTTCCCTTCATTTTCTACGTCTACCTTCTTCCCACCACTTTACCCCTTGGTCTAGCTATACTGATCTTATCACTATTTCTTCAGTGTGTTAAATTTTGAGCTTTATACCTCGGCACCTGCTGTTTTCTCTACTCAGAATACCTTTCTCCTCCTTCCCCAAGTTTCATGATCCTATTCATTTCTGGAGAGCCAGCCCTGACATCAGCTTTTTCAGAGCTCTCCAGGCATCTCTCTTACATTCCTGGAGTGATCTGATCAGTATTAAAGCATTGCTTTTGTTTTTGGAGGCCAATCAATGGTAATTTATTCATTCATGTTATTACACAATATTTATTCTGTGCCTTCTATGTTGCAGATCCTATATTAGTTCTGGAAGATACAGGGATGAATAAAATAAGGACTTGCCCTCCATGAATATATGACAGTGTAATGACAAGACACTTACAAAGAGAGAGACTATGACAGGGTAAAAGCAGGCTGCCATTTGGGGATCATTATTACTACTATTGTAGATTTTGGTCCCTGTTTGGATCAAGCTTCTTTTCTCAACCCTGTGGGCTCACTTAGACAATTAGTTCCCTTAGTCCTGATTTCATGAACTGAGATCTGTGAATTGATGGGCAGAGAGTGTGACTTATTGGAATACAACCATCAAGATTGGGACAACATTATGGAATCAGATATCTCATTGGTATTATTTTTACATTCTAAGATCCCTCAAATGGTAGTCCAGTCAGAGCTCTGTTCTCATTCCCTGCATGAAGAAAGATTGTTTTTATTTTTAAAGTAGACTTTATTTTTTAAAAGAACTTTTAGGTTTACAGCAAAATTGAGATGAAGGTACAGACATTTCTCATGTACCCCCTGCCTGCACATATGCCTAGCCTCCCTCTCATCAATATGTCCCCCCAGAGTGGTGCATTTGTTACAAATGATGAACCTGCACTGACACATCGTGATCACTCAGAGGCCAGAGTTAACACTAGGGTTCACTCTTGGTGATGTACATTCTGTGGGTTTGGACAAATGTATTATGCATGTGTCCACGATCGCAGCATCATACATAGTGTTTTCATTGCTTTAAAAATCCTCTGTGCTTTTCTATTCATCCTTCTCTCTTCCCAACCCCTGACAACCACTTATATTTTTGATGTCTCCATAGTTTTGTCTTTTCCAGAATATCAGATACTTAGAATTATACAGTATGTGGTCTTTTCAGATTGGCTTCACTCATTTTGAAATATACATTTATTTTCCCATTTTCTTTTCATGGCTTATTAGCTCATTCTTGCTAGCACTGAATAATGTTCTGTTGTCTGGGTGTAGCACAGCACACTGTTTATTTATTTCTAATTATTTGTTTATTTTTTTCCTGTTGAACTTGGGGGTTAGGGCTTTGATGTTTGGTTCCAGGCACATAGTAGAAACCTTCTTAGTATTTACACTGTGAAAAAGTGATAAATGAATAAGTGAGACACAATGCTTTCTCTTTGTCTCCTTTTCCTTATAGTTTGTTCTTTTTCACCTGGAAGCAGCTTCCATATTGAATGGAAGTGTGCATTTATGGGTGAGAGATGATGTTTATGATGTTTCATTTTGTTTCCTTCCTAACTAGTCTGCCACCATTTCTTAAACTCAAAGGCAATCAAACTTAACCCTTTGGCCAAATCTCATCTGACACCTGTTTTTGTTGATGAAGTTTTATTGGAACACAGACACACCCATTCATTTCTGTATTGTGAATGACAGAGTAGAGTGTTTGTGACAGAGACCACAGGAGCTGCAGGGCTGAAGACCCAGACATCTGAGCCTTTACAGCAAAAGTTTGCTGACCTCTGCTTTAGCCCAGGGAAGGAGCTGGAGGCCGAGATCAAAGTGGCAGAAGCGATCACGTGTAGGAACATTTCTAGAGCAGCAGCCATTATATCCTTTTGTAGAGAAATAAATTTCTGAGATTTATTTTGATTCGTGTGTTGAGTATAGAAATTATAAAATAAGATCTGGTGAAAGGTCTGGTTGCTTTGTTTTAGTAATTACAAGGCAATGATTTTGACCTAATTTATTTTAGGAATAAATAGCTGTTCTCAAAGTAACATGAATCAGAATGACCTGGGGGCTTGTTAAACCACAGAGTGCTGTCTCTCTCCCAGGACGGTTCAAATTCAGGTCTGGGTGGGGATCTGGAAGCTGCATTTCAAACAAGGTCCCAGATGTTGCCGATGCTGCTAGTCTGGGGACCACGTTTTGAGAACCATTAATTGAAAACAATGGCGCTAAGCCTCAGCTGTCTCAGAACTACCTAAGGAGTTCTAAATTTTTTGTTTCAAAAATAAAATATGCTTGGACCCCACCCCAGACTTACCAGATCAGATTCCCCAGGGTTGTTCTGTATTTTTAAAAGAATGATTCTGAAGAATATTTAGCATGCTTTTTAGAACTATCATATGGGCTTCACTGATTAAGATATACATGATATGTTTTGACTAATACATTTGAAGTACCAATTAGGTATAGATTTCGTTGCATCTTCAGTTTGAAGAAAAACTGTAAACTGAAATGTTGTTTATTGTATGTACATTGCATTTGGTTATCGGTGGGCTTTAATAAAACTAAGTCCAAAAAGTATGTTGTGTTCGATTTAGCAAAATTCTTATTTTCCTTAGTAAATATACTTTGATAAGTATTAGTTTGTATGTTTAGTTTTTTCACTATGCAAAATTAATTGTAATTCCATACTTGATAATATCCCTTTCCACTTTTTCTGAAAGTGATTGAGGTTTAATTTTGAAGGGAAGGGTAAACATCTCAGATTTCATCACACATTCATGGTTTTATGGTAGCAAGTTTAAACGTACAAGTGCCTTCTAGAAGTAGCTAGAAATGGCATGAGAGAGGTTTTCTTTCCTGGCTCTTCCTCCTGTGTGTGCAGGGAGAAAACATCCCTCAACATCTGGGTAAATGCTTTTTTAAAACCTTATAAAGCCCTGTTGCTCTGGATGTACTTTTGTGTAGAGATCTGCTTCTCCTCCATCATCATTTCAGCATGCCATATAGCTGTGTTCATTTTGTAATGTTCTCAAGCTCAGTATTAGGTCAGAATACAAATCAGGAAAAACAACCATGCACATAGTAAGTGCAGAAGAACCAAATCCTTGGTATGCTGGCAGCTAATGTAGTAACCTCGACGATCATGGGCCATACAAAGAGCCCTTAAGCACTATGTTTATAAAGACCAAGCATTTCAGTCATGCTTTTGGTCTGCACATTTAAAAGAAACAACAACAAAACAAAACAAAGCACCAGCTCTTTGGCTTTAAAAAGATAGGAATAAATATGAAGATTTGGATTTATAGATCCCCAAATCCATATAACAAAATAACCATCAACTTCTTCAACTACAGAATTGTATCTTACAGAATCATGAAGATTACTAACATGCAGTGTCAGAATATGAGTTTTACAACTAGCTTAACCAGAATAATGTTGTGAAGCATGAAAAGGCTCATTTTTAAGTGCATTTGGATTAATTCAGGTTTCAAGCTGGCTGTCTTGAGTGAAAAATTTTAACTTTTCCCCCTACATTTCATTAGGAGATTAGAAAGGATATTTAGAAGTTTTTGTGGGTTAAGCAGAAATGAAGACTTGTTATTCTTTCCCTTTCATGAATCCATGGATATCACTTGCTATGTCTCAGTCAGCTCTACAAAGAGAAGCTTTTATTCCTGAGGATTTATTTTTATAGCTTCTAGAAGGCAATAGCACCCAGGAAACTCCCAACATAATGGAGAACAGTAATTCATTATCCTATGATTGTTATTATTTTAAGTATACTCATTGGAAATGCAAGGACTAGTTATTCAACTAGAAGAATTGATTAAAATGGGGGCTACTATTGATAATAATTTTGTATTAGCTCATCACTTTTGCCTGTATGAACTTCATTTCTCAGTTGAGAATGTTCTAGATTCCTCCTTTACACACAAGCAGGGCCAGTGTCATGGGCATAGCTCAAGCTTCTGCTTGTTTTGAGAGCAAAATGAAGTACTTCCTGTTTCTTTCTGCTTTGCTCATAGGAATGTCACTGAGATCAGTGGATTCTGAAAATGACTGTACTTCAGACGCGGTGATACGTTGGTTGAGTGGTTTGGGCGAAGTGGCAATAGTGAATGAACTTTTAAAGAATACAGATTCTCTGGCCCCACTTTAGTCTTCCTGAATCAAAATTTTTTGAGAACAAAGGTCAGGAATCTGTGTATTTAAAGCTCCTTACGCACTTGCATGCCTGTGCACAGATATGATCTCTGACAAAGCTCCGTAAGGCCTGCGGGTCTGTACCCAGCAGTGGGTGTAGGTTTCTGGTTTATCTAAGTTGTCAGGAAAAAGGCCTATTTCAGGTAACCTCAAGTAAAATTCAGGGGGAAGTGGAAATAGTGAGACTATGAATTAGTCCAACACACCCAAGTCCGGGATAATATCATGTTATACCACCAGGGCTACCATTTGTCCAGTTGCTTCTGCCTGCATTGGGCGGGATATGACACTCTGCAGCTCACGTTCACCGACTCACTAAGCAGAAGGGGAAGGCTGGCCTTACAACCATGCTGCAGTGCAAAGCACCAGACCGCTCTCACTTGTGGGCCTCTTCTCCAGCCTGGCAACATGATGAGATCTACTTCCAAGTGGAAGTAATCAGAGGTGAATGGAGTATGAAAAGACCTGATGGTTAGCTTAGTTCCTTCATGTGTAGTTTGGATGTGGGCCTTGCCAGAACTGCTAAGGATTTGGGGCATGGGGCGGGGGTGGGAGATGAGGTAGGGGTAGAACACGAGGCGCTGAAGGGCACTGTGCGTGTAGGCTGGTCCATCCCTCACAGTAGTAACAGATTCCCAGGTTTTCATTTAGAAAGAGAGGCTTCAGTGCGGGAGTACATCTTATGTACATCATGGGGCAGAAGGGTGAAGCATATATGCATTTCAATGAAAGACAAAGATGCTTAAAGTACCTTGTAAGTCCAGACATGATGGAGACATACAAAGTCCATGTTCCTGAATGAGAGTGTCTAGTCTATGAAAACACCTAAGAAAGGAGTTTCAAGAGGAGAGATGGAGCCATCCTCAAATGTCTCCTGCCCTAAAGGGAAAATGTGCCTTTCAAGGGCAAGCATCTCAGAGCTCAGGAGGCCACTAACAGTTCAGCAGCAAACCACCACTGTCTGTTCTTGTCAAAGAAGAGTTTTCGGATGAGGACGTACTTGATTTCCTGATGACATGGAACCTGGATTTTGCTGAGGAAAGAGACAGTTAATAAACATGGCAGAGTTATGAGTGCCGTGGAGAGAATGCAGCTAGTGTTATGTGAAAGATTATGGGCATTGCGATGGGTGGTCGAAGGTATGGGGATGTCCTCTTCCTTCCTCCCACATGTAATTATGGCAGTAACATGTCAATTTGTCAAGGGCTCAGTTCCATTATTGTAGGAACCACTACCAAATTCATTCTTGGCCAGGCTACTGAGCACACTTGGCTGGACAGGATGATTTCTGAGGGCTTGGACCCAGTTTAGAACTGCCTGGTATGTCCTTTCTTTAAGAGCAAGTAGCCCCTTTCCAGCTGTTGGACGTGTGTTGATGGAGGGCTAAAGAATATTAGGCTGCGCTAACATGACTGTCTTCCCTTTTGTTATAAATATGTCTGGCTGACTCAGGACAATAAAAACAAAATGCAGCAGGTGATATTTCTTCTGCTGATGTTCAGGTGGATTTGTAGCAGATTTCCTCTTGTTTGATATTTACCGAAATAAAGATTTTGGGACTGGCTAATGAGTAAACAAAGAGGTTTTCACATTAGATATTTATATATTATAGAATAAGAAAAGAATATGTGGAACTAATCAGTAAGCAAGTTTTATAATATTGCACAATTTGTTATAGATTTAATACATTGTATATTTTGATTGAGATGTTAGACCCTGGGATAATAATAATAATAATAATAATCTGAGTATATAAATGTAGACATCATTAAAACAACCAAATGCAGAGTGAATATGCTATGTACATTAGAATAGATATCTTTATGTTTTTTGAATTCTGAATTAGATAATATCAAATCTAACCTTTACTTACACTGATCTAGATGAATTATCATTTTTAGAACATCAATTAGAGAATGCAACCAAAAAATCATGAGGAAATATATTTTAAAATTTTAAATAAATGTATTTCCAGATTTATAAATCAGATTCATAAAGTAACAATATTTGTTTTAAAAGCTGGCGTTTTCAGCATCTTGGACCATCTAATTCAATCACATTCATTTTATATTTAAGGAAAACAAACTTAGAGAAGTTAAGCAATTTTATTTAGGATCTGGGGATTACTTCCCTGTGAAGTATTTACAAGACCATTCGTATAAGTGGAGAGGCTAATTCACACAGTGGTTATAAACATTCCTGCACTGGGATCCTGGTTATTTATTTTTTCCATACATACGAGCTCCATGAACGTGGGTAAGTTACTTGATTTCTCTAAGGCTTCAGGTCCTCATCTGTATGGTCTGGAAAATGGTATGCCTCCTCCTTAAACACTGTCCTAGGGATTCGGTGATGGAAGAAGCACAAGTGTGCTGCACAGTATGGGCCATAGAGAGAGAAATCAGGGAAGATTATTATTATTGTTTAGACTACAGCAGAAATATCGCTATGAGAACGATCTTTCAAGAAGATGACATTTGTAACAATGTATGTCAGAAACACCTAGAATATAGACGTTTTCCTGGTTATTTCTGATTAAGGAAATCAGTGCCATTATTACAACAATCTTTTTCTTGAAAACTTAGGTTTAGTTAAATATCAGTAGTTCTATAACCGTTTTATTGGTACTTGTACCAAGTAAATGACTTTTGTCATTTATATAGCTTGCTACATGCCAGGTACATATATCCACACACTTAATCCTCACCAAGAAACCAATGAGATAGGTATTATCATTAGTGCTTTATGACAGATGTTGCAGCTCTACCACAGAAAGTCAGCTGGGAAGTCAGAGGTGCCTTGGCTGGTGAGTGGAGAAGCTGGGTCTGAGCCCCACCTGTCGGTGTTAGAGCCGAGGCTCTTACGTATCTTTATCACACCGTATCACGTGCGCCATGGGAGAACTGCTGGTAGAAAAGAGGATACTGCAGTTATTATGCAAATCTGAATTTGATTTGCCCACACGGGTGTTGATCCAACCAATTATTGGCTACTGAGAACTCCATTTTATAGGGCTACTAATACAATATTAAAGCTAGCTGCCATTAATCTATGGCTTCCATGGATTGTAAACTGTACTAGGGATTTCATATATTCTTTTTCTCTCCTCCATAGCAACCTTCTGAGATAGATAGGACGATGATGTAGATATGATGGTTCCCATTTACAGATGATGGAACTGAAGCTGAATGAAGTTTAGAACTCTCTCCAAATCACAGTCATTTGTCTCACTCCAAAGCCACTGTATTATTTGTTTCTATAATGAACATTGTGTATATCTCAGTTTTATGCTATTGAAACTGTTAATAAACGATGATTAGGAATAGCAAAAAAAGTAAGTCAATAGGACATAATGGGGAATGCCTTTCACTATCCCAAATTGAAATTGAATTCCATGCTTATGAGAAGTTATCTGTGTTTTATGTCCAGAAAGCAGCAAGTCACTTCATACAAAAAATGAGGACTGGGCTTTGACTAAATGTTCTCTTTCCTAACTAAGGCGTTCATTTTCCCAGCCAGGAGTGAATTTAGCTAAATATTCCCTTGAAGTAGCGCTAGATGGCGTCTGAGAACAAAAGAGATGGGAGACACAGGATACAAGCAACCTCTTACTTCAATTTGCAGTAGAATTTATTTTTTGAAATGAATCATTAATGATTCAGGCCACTGATAACTAATGCAAAGAACACCTGACCTGATATTTTGCCAATATAACCTCTGCATTATCTCCAATTTGGAGTACAACTTTGATAAATCCAAATAGAAAGCCAGTTCCTTTATTTCTACAGAAGATTAACCAAATGGATCTCCTGGCATTATTTCTATTTAACAACTCTGTCCTTGCTGTAGCAAAATTAAACCAAAAATATGAAAACATGATATAGTCAAGGAACACTGTAAACTCTATAAAATTAATTTCTATGCTTTTTTGGAATTAAAATATATGTTACCAGGAATGCAGGGCTTGTGACTTTATGCAGGGCACAAGGAAAATAACCAAAAAGGGCACACATTTATCCTCCACATATCTTTTTTTAAGTCATGAAACTTCCAGACCTTGGGCTCTATGAGCTCAATTTATTTGTATTTTCAACCATTACTGATAATTTTTTTCTATTTCTCTTTTGATCTGTGCTTTCTTTGAGGAGTTGTAGAGCCTGGTGAGGCAGAATAGAAGAGGAAGAAAAACAAAGAAAAGAAATTGCAAGGGCTGAGGCAAAGAATGAAGTATTCAGATTAGATGCTCTAGCAAGGGGGTCCAACGCATGGCCGGTAGGCTGCATGCAGCTAAGGATGACTATGAATGTGGCCCACCAGAAAATCGTAAATTTACTTAAAACATTGAGGGCTTTTTTTGTTGTGTTCAACAATGTTTGTGTATTTAACGTGTGGCCCAAGACAACTCTTCTTCTTCCAGTGTTGCCCAGAGATGCCGAAATAGTTGGACACCCCTGACTGCAATCCAAGTCAATACAATGTTGCCTCATTTTCTTAATGTCTCCAAAGAAATAAAAAAATAATAATAATGGTAGACAGAAGGACTAGTTTAAGCCCTATGCCTTCAAATAAAAAAATTTGAAAGGGACACATAGTCTATGTGAGGTCTTTTTTAAAAAAATTTATTTTTATTTTATTTGTTATTTGTTGATTTTAGAGAGAGTAAGGGGTGAAGGGAATGAGAGAAGGAAAGAGTTGCTGTTCACTTACTTGTGCATTCATTATTGATTCTTAAATGTGCCCTGATGGGGCATCGATCCTGCAACCTTGGCATATCAGGATGATGCTCTAACCAAGTGAACTATCCAACCAGGGCCTAGCCTACATTGATTCTTAAAAACAGCTTTCCAGTAGAGAAGAAAAATCGCATCCTTAGGGAGAAAAGCCTCATGAGTGTCCCTATTTCACAGCTACAGAAACTATTAAGAACTAAATACGTGGAGTAAAGATGGACCACTTGTTTTAAAGCAAGTTTAAGAGTAAATTTATTGAATACTTACTATGTGCCTAACATTTGCTACTGTTTATTTGTATTATCTTATTTAATTTCCCAACAGTTCTGTGAGGGGGAGGTTTCTGTTACTAGCCCCACTTTATGGATGAGAAACCTGAGGCTTAAGGAGGTAAAGGAAAAAAGCCCAAGGTCTAATGACTACCGAGTGGGAGGAGCCAGGTCTCTCTGATTCCTAGTGCCCAACTTTGAACCAAGTCACATATGGCCTCCCCTTGAGAGAGTGTGGCATTTGAGGACCAGACCCATGCCATAGTGTGAGTTACTTGAAATATTCTTTAGCTTTCCTCTCAATGTTCTCCTCCTTTCTCACCCATACTTCTGTGTCCTCACCTCCCACCGAAGTGGTCCACTGTTTCCCAGGGAAACTTGGGCTCTATAGGTCACTTAAAAAAAATGCAGTGATGTCACCAGTTATTGTGATTCCTTACAGGTCACATATGCTCAAACCCAAGTTCTAGTGTAAATAGCCACAGAATGTGGACTTTCTGATGTTTAGGGGCTGCTGTCTCAGAATTGAACATACTCCATCTCATTCCACTCCAAAATGGTGTGCAACTCAGCTTGTAGAGATGAGCAACCCAATTTTGATGAACCTAATTTCGATAGGGTAACACAAGTATTGCGAATTTTAGGAAGGAAAAAATGTTTTGTTTAGGCTCCCAGATCATCCATCACAAGGCAGCAGATACTCCCACTTACGTACTGGCCTTGTGTCTAAGAAAGTTATCCATAAATTAATATTTTAGTAACCTAGGAGATGAATGGGCAAAAGATTATTGTGAAATATGTTATTTTGGCACAAGCTCAAGTGAGACCTTGGAGAACAGGATGTGGTTCATCGTGTAGCTGAGTCTGCTTCGTGACTAATATCAAGCACATCTCTGAACCTCTTAGTCTCTGAACCTCATCTGTAAAATGGGAGGGTGGGGCTCGGTGAGCTCTAACGGCTGTTCAAGCTCTAACCTTCTAGGATTTTTTTAGGCTCCACACCTGAAGAGAGTATTCAAAAGTAGGGCATGTAATTTTAATCACAGCCACAAATTATTTGAGGACAGTGTTATGATAATTAATATTCAAAAGTTCTTATAGGTACTTAGATGAAAGCTCAAAAGGAAAAATGATCATGACTTAGAAAATTCATTGAGTAATTAATTGCAGATGACTAATGCTCTTTTTCCTGCCCTCCTTCCCCTTCAGAGGCACAAGAATAGGGTAAGCAATGCAAGTGAATTTTATTCTTCCCAGTGTGCCTAAAATAACCAAAGTAAATTTCTGATGTGATTTAGCATGCTCAGATTTGTATTCTTGTTAATTGTTGTGAAATATCATTTGCTTAATATCTAACCTCATTTGCAATTCTAAACAGTCTATTAACATCCTTTGTCAACAATGTCAAATACCCACAAATTTCCTTTCGCACAGAAGTGGGCAGTACTTCATCTCTCCTGCTTCCTTAGTTCTATATTTCTTTATTGCCCCTTAAGGTCTCACTTATATGTGAAATTAAAATAAAAATGAGCCCTGGCTGGTGTAGCTCAGTGGATTGAGTGCGGGCCTGTGAACCAAAGGATCACGGTTTGATTCCCAGTCAGGGCACATGCCTGGGTTGTGGGCCAGTTCCCAGCAGGGGACGCACAAGAGGCAACCATACATTGATATTTCTCTCCCTCTCTCCCTCTCTCCTTCCCTTCCCCTCTAAAGATAAATAAATAAAATGTTAAAAAAATGAAACTCATAGAAACAGAACAGATTGGTGGTTGCTAGGGAATAGAGGGGGCAGGGTGTGAAGGTGGTCAAAGGTGGTCACAGGTGTAAGATAAATACATTCTGGGGATATATGTACAGAATAGTGACTATAATTAACAACACTGGACTGTATATTTGAAAGTTGCTAACAGAGTAGATCTTAAAAGTTCTCATCACTAGAAAAAAATTGTAACTACATGAGGTGATGACTGTTAACTGCACTTATTGTGGTAATCATTTTCCAGTATATATGTATATCAAATTATTATGTTGTATAGCTTAAACTAACATGATAAATCAATTACATCTTAATAAAAGGGAAAAATTAGAGCGGATATTTGGTCAGTCTCGTAACAGAGTGATCTTTTCTTCTAATGGGGGAGCTGGACAATGGTCACAAAAATTCACACTTAGTCCAAGTAAAAGTTTAATGTAGGGAAGCATTGTCATAGGCTGTGTCAGTGGGCTCCGAAGTGGAAACTATAATTGGAGGGGATTAGACTGGACAAGGTCTTAAAAGTTATTTGCTCATCCTTCTTCCCTTTTACATAGAAGGCAACTAAGGCCAAAGGAGTGAGGGGCCTTGCCTGTGGTCACATGACAGGTTAGTGTTAGAGCCAGAACTAGAACCCGGGACTTCTGATGCCCAAGTTCAGAATTCTTCCTCCACACCACATTGCCTGTCTTTTGAGTAACTGGATATAGAAAAGAAAAATGGAAAGCAGATAATTTGCAACCTATGGAATTCTGCCAAATTAGTTGATTTCTGGGGTTGGCTTCTATTTTTGACACCATGAGATTCAAACTCTTGGTTTTGTGCATTACAGAGTGTAGAAGATCTGAATAACCTAATTATTAGTTTTAGGAGAAAAGGTGTATGTAATCAACTGTATTTCCTTCCCAAGGAGGAATAATTGCATTTTTGATGGGCTTAGAATACATGCTCTTGACATTAATATTTAATATTAGATATAGTAATAACAACTACTAGTGATACATTTGTGTGGTCTGTATGTGTGTGTGGAAGTTAAAGTAAAACCAAATGAATTATTAAGGCAGGATGTGGAGAGCCATGAAGCGAGACAGGCTGAGTCAGTGTCTGTCAAGACTCTTGCTTAAGCCCAAGGTGGCACAGTGCTGAGATGCACTCCGATTTCCACCGCCTGGAGCCTCTTACTGATACAGTGTCCGTTATGGTCTAGTATGAAGTAAAGCACCAATTCAGAAAAGTTTCTTCTCCATCCTGATCCTTTTAACTAAGTGTGGATGGATACATGTGTGCTGTGGACCTGGAAAATTGTGTCAGTCTGTAGTAGCCCAAGAATACTCTATTTTTCTCTCTTAAATCATATTGGGAAAATTTGAAGACAAAGAGTTCTAGATCACAACCAAGGTGATGGGACCTTTGTGAAGGAAACCTCATCTTACAGGATCTACTCCTAAGGCAGATTTTCCTTTAGTGAGTGATTAGCAAAAATGGAGGGTGAGAGGACTGATGTCCCTGTCGTAGACTTTGTACCTGTTCTCACCTAGAATGCAGGGGGTTTCAGGAGGGTCCGAATGCTAGTTTTACCTCTTATATCTGTATAGAAACACAGACAAGTTCAGTAACTTCTGTGAGCCGGGATTCTCCTACACATGAGTTAACATTAGGGAACATACCTGACACAGACAGTATACGTAAGTGGTAACTGCTATTTAACCTGTCTGGTAAATGATTGGATTAGTAGAGAAGAAAAAATAGGCCAGGATGGGTGGCCTTCTGTTGTTGTTAAGCAGAACTGAAATCTAAGGATTTAGATTTATTTGAAAAGGAAAAAAATGTGTTAGAAAAAATATTCAAGAATACGTGAATGATTGCTTCTCAAGATCTCCAAGGGATTTCTGGAAAATTGTAAATGGAACTGGATTCTTCTCTCGGGTCCCAGATCTTGTTGAAGTATTAGCTTGCATTATAGCAATATTATAACTTTTCTTTTAGAATGTGTTCCCCATTACATTTTTCCTTTTAACTGAACTTTTTTTTTTAAATCAGGACTTTCTTAGGATTTTTTTTCTATTTTTGACACCATGAGACCCAAAATTCTAGTCTTGTGCATTACAAAGTGTACAGTATTTGAATAATATAATTATTATTTTCAGGAGACAAGGTGCATATAATTAACTGTATTTTCTTCCCAGTGAGAAATAATTGCAGTTATATACTTTGTAATGTATAATTGGAATTTAAAGTCCTGTAACCCTTGCAACTAATACTTTCCAATAAGACACTTCCTGTCTATTTTGAAGTCAATGGTTAATATATTGCTCTTACAACTAAACCATAACATCTGACAGGCATTGCTTGAATAAAGCACTGGCCCAGAGTTCAATACTGGCAACCCACCACAGGGCAAGCTGGCTTGGATGATAAGTAGGTCTATGGGCTATAGATTTATAAAAGCCAATGTTAATTTTCTATTAAAACAGTGCAGCCAAGATGGACAAGAAAGTGTGGAGCCAAGGCCAAGCGCTGCCAACTCAGAGTGCAAATGGTTTGAAGCAACAGGTCTCTTGGTTACCTGAAGAACGAAATTTTAGATTTTGGGAATTGGATGGCAGAGGAGGCCCACTGCGGTCTTTCCGTAAGAGTGGGTCAGCAAGGATCAAAGGTCATTTTCTCACAACATCCAGTCATTGATTTTTTTCCCCTAACATTAGTGTCATAGTTTCTCTTCTCTCTTTTATGAACAGTAAAAAAAGAACACAAAATTGTTTTATCTTTTATGTGATTATATAAAGTAATTCTCACTTTAAAATACTCAAATACAAAGAAATATATGAAAGAAAGTAAAATTGCTGCAAGATAGCAACCATTAGCTTTTTAATGACTGTCCTTCATGAGTCTCTCTATGTATGATGTTTATTGTGCAACATTTTTCTCACATGCAGTCTTATTTTTCCTTACCTCTTACCCCATAGCTGCATTCAAAGAAAAATAATACAAAAACAGGTAACAGGTGTTGACAACCTTTTTCTTTCTTTCTTCATGCCCATTTAATCCAATGGAGTCACATGGACACAATATATTTTGAGATGTATTGTTTTATAAGAAGTAAGGGTCTTATAATACTAGAGCTTAAAACCTTTTCTGACATATGAGTGGAGAATTCTAGATTTTTATACATTTCCCTCTAATTTTTTTTATAGTTGTCTTATTTTTACCTAATTCAACAACTTTCATAAAAGATCCTCAGGACATTCAACTTAGTTTTCATGGGAATGGTTCTTTTTTGAACTCATACTTTTATCAATTTAAATAACATGGAAATAAATTACTTAATTTAAATTATACGCCTCACCTACTCGAATAGGATGCTAGTTCTTGGTAATCATATAACTCAGATGGTGAGAAAAGAGCTCCACCATCCTTGACAGAAGCCCGCAAGTTTCAAATGTTCTGCTTCTGCCAGTGGCTTTACAAAGGGTTAGATCTTCTGTCCTACCGACATGTCTGTTCTCTGCTAACGTGGTAGGGACTGGACGAGCTGCTGTGTGCCTCCCCCCCACCCCTACCCCATGTAACATTATCCGGGGATCCTTTCAAAGTTCTGGTTATATGAAGGAAACAAGATTTGTTGAGAAGGACCAAACCTACACTCCCTTTACTGACTTTACATATTTTCAATAATATACAAAGTTCTTTAAACAATATACAATGCTCTGTTACCCATTCCCAGTTTCTCTTATGCATTGATATTACACCTTTTTTGATGTTGAATCTGTGGGATCTCTCATGTGTTTCACACTTGCTAACAAGATGTAGTCTTTCCCTTTGTGTATATCTCTTCTTGCACCAGAGTCCTTATTATCAAGTTGGAGTCTTTGGCCATGCAAAGGTGCCTCTTTTCCCAGCTCCCAAAATAGCTTAGAGAATTACTGCAAAAATAACTTTAGACCCATTATTTTGTGGATTATCTAGTCTGAAAATTACAATTTAGGTGAAACACCCAGGGTGCCATTGTCAGTGAGAAAATGGGCTGGGCAGTATCCTAAATCTGGCATGTCAGATGTCAAGTTTGGGGGAAATTAGCTAAACTGTGAGTGATGATGAGCTGTGACTTAGCAGACAAATTGTCAACTCCAAGAAATCCACAGGCAGAAATGAGGTAGAAATTCAAGTGTAGAACCTGAAGAGAGAGGGTCATGGGACCAGGCAGGGAAATGCACAGGGAGGAGAACGGAAGATCTGTTTGCGTACACGTGTCGGGATCCAAACACTAGGCCCTCGAGGTAGATCAAATGGCAGCAATGCAATGGCATTTAGTTCTGGAGCCATCTGGGGAGACTTATGTCCCAGGAGTGAAAGGGCATGACAGGTCATGCAAAACTGATAAATACATTTTTCTTTATACCCCTCTCAGTAGTTATTTAGGTACCTGCAAAATTTACCTCTTTGGTCTAAATCTTTAAAGGGGACAGAAGTTGGAAACAGAAATGAGAGGTGTTGTTGATGTTCTATTTGCATCTGTGGAGCTCAAACGTTCAGTAATTGCTCAATGGGACAAAGGAATGAGCCGCTGGCCACTTGGATGGACTTAGTCCTAGATGCACTGGTTTCTTCTAATTTATCACCCTGGATTATCTATTTACAAAAAATAGGGGGGAAAATAGATTCATTGACTCAGTGCACTCTATAGCAGATCACAAGTTAAAGATTAAAATTATATCTGCAATAGTGTCAACAATAAAAATAAAGGAAAAAAAGCATTTCCCATGAAAAAGTACAGAAATTTTTGGTCTTAGTTTTAATAAAAACAATGTAACAGAAAATGCTAAATTCATTGTCTCCTGCCAAAATCAGGAAGCTCAGGGATGCTGCTGCTTTTTTTAATCTTTTTCACATTTGATTAAGAAAAACAACAGCTACAGGTTATGAACAGAGAAAATTCTAGAATTTTTTTTGTTTGTTTCAGAAAGTTGTAGTTAATGCTCTTTACTGCTATGTGGTAACTTTCTAGTACAGTATCTTTTGTTTTGGGGCTGGCACATTTTATGTGATTATTATATATTAATTTCTTCTTCATTGATCATTTTTTCATTGTAGTTACATGTCACCTCAATTAGAAGAGAAACCTGAAAAACCTTAGTGAAGCCAATTTAAAAAATCTTTTATCTTTCAGAATGACAAAAATAAACTTACCAGTCCAATCTCTGTACTTACGTCATGTGACTGAATCAGGTTTGAATGGAGTTGATTTTTCTTCATATCTTATAAATACTAGAGCTTTTGATTAAGGTTCTAGAATAAAGAAGCAGTTTGCCTATAAAGTTACTATAGATTATTCTAAAACAAACCAGAAACATTGTCCCCTTTGAAGAAAATTTATGAGGAGTGAAGGCCTTGGGGATCCATTATTACAAGTTTTTCTTACAGATCAAAAGTACACTGGAAACCCCTATCCTGGGATATCTTTTGGAATGGGCTCATGAGTCACATAAAAGTCTCCCTCATAGACAGTTCTTATGTGGTATTAGAATGTGTTTTATTGTAAAACCAGTTAACTTACTTTATAGTCGCATGTGAGCTATAAGCTGTTCCTTGCAATTTAAGTGGTACTAATGGGGATGTCACTTGAGGTAATGCTTTTCTATGTTCTCTAATTAAGGAGCTCTTTGTGTTTTAATTTCATAATAAAGCCATGTATCTTTGCTTTATAACTGTTTTTACTTCTTTAATTTCCCCCCTCAGTTTGTTTTCCATTTTTAGCTCAGCACATTTTAAAATTGCAGGTTTACCCAAAGAAAATGTTTTTAAAAATGAAGGAATTGTATTACTGTACTCTGTAACACTCCTACCTCCCAATGATCAGAAAATAACTTCTAAGTACTTTGTGATTCTATTTGCTTTTTAAAAACTTTTTAAATATGCACAATATAAAGTTTATTTCTTTAACCATTTTAAATATACAATTCAGTGGCATTAAGTCCATTTGCTTTTCTACTGGATAAAAACACAAGGAGCTCTGGAGTCATTCAGAAATATACTTTTAGTAAGAAGTCTAACACCACAAGTTAGCTGAAGAAATGAGAATATAGCTACATTAATCTAACCGCTATTTCATTTTGATTTATATCATAATTGACTATTCATCTTTCACTCATTTAACCAATTATGTTAAGAATCTCCTGTCAGTCCACCTTAGTACAAGAAGAAAAGGAAAAACTCCTACCACCCATGGAGGGATCTCACTTAGGACTGTGCGCAGGGAGTTACATAAGAAGACAACCAGTTATCAGATACGGCAGAAATATCTGGAACGAAGAAAACAGGACTGTGAAATGGAAGCCTAGCGGAAGGGTTGCGCAGGCTTTCCTGGCCAGGCAGGGCAGAGCAGAGCAAAGCAGGTTTCACTCTAACATAAAGGATGAGCAGGCACTCACCAGCTAGGAAGGCCAAGGGAGGGTTGACTGTTAAACTAAGGAGACAGCAGGTACCAAGGTGTGGCCTTTGTGAGCACGAGGTGTCTGTAGGGAGGAACGGCGGGCTTGCCGAGGTGGCAGACTGGTGTGTCTGAGGAAGGATGTCGAGATGATGTTTAGAGCATTGAGGGGGACCGTCGTGAAGGGCCTGAGCTGATAATACTGATGTTTCTAAAACCTGGCCTTAGTCTGAGGTGTTCTTAGTTGGCAATGGGAGGAGGGTGGCCCAGGTGGCCAAAAAGTTTGGGAAATAATTCAGTTAAAACAAGGTTTTGGTTTCTGTTGTAGGACTTCTTAGAGCCTCGCTTTATTGGGTGAGTCCTGACTTTCCCCCGGTAAAAACTGGCACGGCCTGGTTGCTAACGTCCACTGAGCGCGAACAGCAGACCTCGCCCGAGCCCTCCTAGGGAAACGCTGCTGCTCCCTGCCTGGCTGCCCTTTAGACACCCGCCCCCCACCCCCCGCTTTGTCTGTAAGCTTATGGGCTCCTCGTGGGTTGAAAATTTCCACCAGCTAGTGACTGAATTAAGGATTCTCAGTGTCAAACAAGTTTTGTTTGACTTAGTATATTTTTATGTGATCAAAATTTACTTTGTAAATATGGCAGAGATCCTTATTCCTTTTATTTATTGTGATAAGCTGTAATTAAAATATATCTCAGCTCAGTTTCTTGTTTTGTGGTTTTTGTTTTCGATGAGAGATGAATTGATTAGAATGGAATATTTTCAACATTAAAGGGATTCTGGAATTTAGGTGAGAAACTCCTTATTAACTCAGACACAGCCCAATGGTTGAACAAATAATTTATTTAACCAGTGTTAAAAAACATATTCTCTGTGTTGGGGTTATGGATAATTAATTTTCTTTATGCTTATTTGGAATTACTATATTTTTGACAGTGAATATTTACTGCTGTGTATTAAGAAAACATACTAATAAAGACATCGAGCTGTGATAAAAATAAGAAAATAACAAGGAGTGCTTCTAAAAGGTTGCCATTTAAATTACATTACTAGCTGCATATTTTTCTCTGGTCAAAAGAAATTTACAATCACAATATGTCATTCATTTCTCTCTTCTTTATCACATAGAGTTTTGCTGACTGCTGCACCTTCAGTGCACAGACTACTGCCTAGTAGATCTTCTAAATGCTGCAGATTTTTTCCTGTTCACTTTAATTTTTGAGACATAATTTATCAATGGCAAATTGTAAGCATGTTAAATATACAGCTTGATGAATGTACACAAATGTATACACCTGTGCAACCATCAACCCAGATCAAGGTAAAGCATATACCTGTCATCTCGGAAAGTCCCCATGTGCTGTTTTTAGTCAAATCCTGCCCCGACTTCTTACGTATTCTGATTTCCCATGATAGATTATTATTGTCTATTATTGAACTTCACTTAAAATGAAATACATCAATACTTTTGTGTCTGGCTTTTTTTTTTTTTTTGGTATCTAGCTTTTTTGAAATATCATGCTTTTGAGATTCACCTGCATTACCTCGTGTGTGAAGATCCACTTTTTAAAAAAATGTTGACTATCTGAATATACCACAGCTTGTCCTTATTTCTATAAGTGGACATTTGAATGGTTTCCAGGTTTTGGCTAATATAAATAAAATTGGGATATCATCTAGGGTTAGATTATTCAAGAAATAAATAAGACAATGAAAAGAAAATATCACAGGCAATTTTTTTTCATTCATTTAGTTGATTGGGAAAGATGAATAAAATTTTAGAAGATAAAGTTCTCCAGATACAAAGTTAATTAGAAATTTTAACAAATATTTATTGAACTATTTTTTATACCAAATGACATACAAAGATGAGTAAAGCTTTATACAAATTTAATCATCTATTAATTAATAAGTCTAGTACATCAATATCCATAATACAAAACCCAATACAATAAATGTAATAAGAAATATATTGCTATAAGGATCAAGAGAAGGAAACAGTTATGTTTCTTATGAAAATGATTGTATCATTTACAGAAATAGTGAAGCTTATGATTTTGCTTTTATTTTAAACTGAAGAATGAGAACCAGCAAGAGTGAGAAAGGGGAGGAAAGAAGAAAATGCAAGAATAAGAATTAATGAACAGAAGTTACTGAGTCAGAGAGGAGAACACGAACAGCACTTTCTAAAAGGTTGACTTTCAATTTGACGACCTGAAGCAGAGGTTCTTAACATACAAATCCTTTAACATGTAGAATACAGGGTACCTATGAACTTGGACAGAAAAAACATCAAATTTGTTTTTATTTACGTCTCACTGAAATTGAACATGACCTTTAAGAATGTAGGCAGCAAACCACAGTAGTGGTAACAGTGATACTGCTACTTTGTCACTAACAGATGCCACAGAGATTTTCATACCATGCAACAAGTCTCGCAAATATCTTGAAAAGCTATTTGTGCTTATTATTAGTTTGAAATTAGGGAGGTTATAAGAACTATCATTAGGTTTTATTATTGAATGTACTAGTTAAAAGACAAGTGTTATAATATCACAATTGTTTTTAACATTTTAACAACTGTTCATTAAAGGAATTTGTTTCATTGGTTATTCCATTATTTTACACATTTGTAAACATTATTTCAAGACAATGTCCACAGATTTCACTAGACTAACAAAGGGATTCAGGACACAAAGTTTGAGAACCTCTGAGCCAACTTTCAAAGCCTCAGTCACTCTATCAAAATAACATTCCTGGAAGGCTGAACTAAAGATCAGAATGCCAGCTCATCAATTTGCAATACAAAGGAACTGCCACACAAAATTCACAGAACCAGAGGAGAAATGTACAGATCCAGAACTATGGGGAGGGGCGATTTTAACATGCCTCTTTGAGTAACTAATAGAACAAGCACAGATGTAAAAAACAAAAACAAAAACAACCAACAACAAAAACAACCAAACTCAGGAATGGTGTATAAAATTTGAACAGCGTGACTTGCAAAACTTGACTTAACAAACATGTATGGAACCCAACAACTGCAGCACATACATACTCTTCAGCTTATGCAAAACATTTATTAAAATTGACTGTATACTGGGTCAAGGACAAGTCACAGCAAATTGCAAAGGATGAAAATCCTACTGAGTATGTTCTCTGATTACAATTTATGCAAGTTAGAAATCAACAATAACAGCAAACTACGAAAATCCCTTATGGTTGGAAATAAATACACTTCTAAGTAATTCTCAGGTCTAATCTAAGATGAGATAATATTTTGCACTGAATTATATAAAAATACTGGATATTACTATTTGTGAGATGCAGCTAAACCTGTGCCCTGTGCAGAAGGAAATATGTAGCTTGACATGCATTGTTAGAACAGAATAAAGCCTGCATACTAATGAGCTAAGCAATTCAATCTGAGAAACAGAAAAAGGACTAGCAAATTTAGTCTACAAACATAGAAAGAAATTAAGATTGATAATAGAAATTAATGACATGAAAAATGAAAGTAAAATAAATAACAATTATATATCCTAAAGTAGATTCTTTGAAAAGACAAATAAAATGGATAATCTCTTGGAAAGACTTAAGATTAAGAAAAGAGAAGGCACAAATAACCAAAGTAAAGAAAGAAAATAAAACAACTCTAAACTTCGAAGACATTAGAAAGATAGAGGGATACCATGAACAACTTTATACAAATATATTTGAAAATTTAGTTGAAATAAATAAACTCCCAGAAAATACAAGCTGACGGAGCTAACACAAGGAGAAATAAAACATTGGTATTATCCTATAATGATAAAAGAAGTTAAATTTGGAGTTAAAACTTTCACCCATTGATGGACATTTAGGTTGTTTCTGTTCTCAATCTTATGCCTTTTATGAATAAACCTGCTTTAAATGTCTTTGATACTTCGTCATCTGGAACTGCACCACTAGGTCCTCATTGGGGGAATCTGATGAAACACTCCTCCTTTTACTCAATAAGGAAAAGTATTTACCCGCTTCACAGTCATCATGACTACAGGCTCTGTTCCCAACAAGCTTATCTCCCACAGGTGATGTGGATGAATGTCCTCCATGCTTGTGGTATCACTGTTCTTATTTCTAGAAGCAACATGATGGTAGTAGTGAGAACTGCACCAGAACAGTTGGGGAGGAAATTCCATTTCTGGCTACTTAATTGTGCAATGTCTGACAAGTCACCTGTCCTTTATGTTCCTGTTCTTTTTTGAAACCATAATGTTTGAAATTGCTTTTATTGATGGGTCTCACAGTATTTTCGTTCTGCCTTTCTTTGAGTAATCATTGCTGTCTATTCTTGCCAAATTTATAAAGTGATTATCTGGCTTGTTTCTTCTTAATCTGTGCAATATCATGAAGGCTTTGTAAAAATCTATGAAGGCTGTATGACCTAGTCTTCAAATCTATGAACTATGGAGCAAAGTGCCTGGGTTTGAACACAGTTCTATCACTTAAGATATCTGTGTGATTCATATAATTGTTTACTCCTGGCTAGAAAAAAGAGATTAGAGATACCAGTGGTCTCACACCATCGTATGAAGATTAACTCAGTGAATATATGTAAAGTGCTTACAAGAGTGTTTGGCACACTCGGACAGTAGCTGTTGTTATCTTCAGTGATCGTGCCTCTCTGAGACACAGGAGACAGTAGATGGGAAAGGAGCTCTTAGCACTGACACTTCCTTTTACAGTCCTGTCAGCAACCAGAGAGAGAGCTCCTTGGGGCCAGGAGCTGCGTGATGTGGAGGAGCCACATGGCATTCAGTGCAGATGGCCATGAGGAGATGGGGGCACGGGTGTTTCCTAAACAGATCACAGAAAAGTACCTAAGCTTTTTTAAAAAAAGTTTTTGCTAAAAAGACGGAATGTTTGAAATGATAATTTAAAATTCATTATTTTTTTTTCTCGATCTTCTGAAATCGCTTTTACTGATGGCTCCTACAGTATTTTCATTCTGTCTTACTTTCACTAATCATTGTGCTTTCCATGCCAAATTTATGAGGTGATTTTCTGGCTTGTCTGTCCTTAATATGAAATCTCATGAAGGCTTTGTGACTATGCAGTGAGTTGTAACTCTACTTCTGAGCCTCAACGCATCAGCGTCTTCTGTGCAATGTAAGATTACTTGGACATTCCATAGTAAGCAAGAATCATGGAAGAATGGAGAACGCATGTGTTGATGATGAAGAAAAGCTGATGTCTGAGAGCTGGTTTTGAATTTGTTGTTGCTTTTTAGCTGTGGAATCTGAAGCCAATTAAAATGGTAGTGTTGATACTCAGGTCAGTCACATGGCTGGGGGCTGATTTTATGTAATAGCATATCTGAAGCACTTACTGTTGGGGATGGGGCCTGGAGCAGGTCTGCCTCGGCCGGCCTGCAGTGTGTGGGCCTTCAGTGTGTGGGTTCTTGACTTCGTGCAGGAAAGATTTCACAACACAAGCCCAGGTGATTTTGAGAGTATGTTTATAAAGCTGGGGGCAGTGAAACAAGGAAGGGCGTAGGATAGAAGAAGCAACAGAGGGTGCTTTGGGGACAGGTTCTGGGAATTAGCCCAGGATGAGCTGCCACTGCCCATTGCTCCCTTGGTTGCAAGTCTCCTGGGGTCTCTTAGAGTTTAGGAGATGCACGCCTGTGGGAGAAGAAGATGGGAAAAGGAAAGGCATGGCTGAAGTGTGCAGTGAGTCCCTCATCTTGAGGGTTTTAAAGGCCGGGAGTTTAGGGAGGTCTTAGGGAAGGACCTCAATGGAATATTCATCAGCTTTTTCAGGTGTATCCTTTCATGGTTGTGGTCACCATTGATTGGTCCGCACCAAGGCAGCTGGTCCTGGTGTTGTCCACCTGGTTTTGCTACTTCTTTGGGCCTGGAGCTGAAATACATCCAAGGCCTTGATGTTATCTCTAGGGAGGAGAGGTCAGAGGGTCTAAACTGCATGGCCAGCCATATGCCAGAGAAGGAAAGGTCACCCTAGGGGCAAGTACTGGCACCCATTTTGCCTGTTGCTAGGCACCTGGGGCTTTCAGCCCTGGTGACCTTCTGCATCTGGCTATAAATTGCTTGGCCAGTTTGGCAGTCTGTCTCAGTTTCCCCATTCCACTTGCCAACATATTTTTCTAGCTTCTTACTATCCTGCCTCCCTACCACGATACCTGGCATACAGTAGACACATTAAATATTAGCTTCCTTCCCCTTTATTAGATAATCCGATGTCACACCAACTGGCGTTGCCAATGAGAGAGCACTCATTTGTTTACATTTGTCCTGGATTACTAAGCACTTTTTCTTGCAGAGGGAAGGTTTTGTCTTTTAGCCAGCAGGTGGCAACCAAATTAAAGCTAAAATGTTCTCATTAAGACAAACTTTTCGTCTCAAAACTGGATGGAAATGACAGGTGGATGAAAAACATCCATGGGTCCGAAGCGGATCGCCCTGGCTAAGGCGCTTCCGAACCGGGCCCCAGATGCTGGTTAGTTTCCTTCAGGCTGCCTTGCTTTTTACCAGAATATCATGCAGCACAGTGTTTAAAATAACGAATCTGCTCACTTTGATTTGGCAGTTTAAAAAGCAGAGTGAAAAGTAAAGTTACCAGTTAACAAAATAGAATGGTTATAAAAATACTATCTTTTTATTTTTAACTTACTTTTATGTGATTTTTTTTGGAGGGGGGTTGCCTACTGTGGATTCATGTGTGGTTTTTAAACAAAAGCACACCTTTTGACTCAAAAGACTTAAGGTATAAGCAGGATAGAGTCCTTTGTAAACCCAAGTCTTTCAGTTTTACTTTTGTTTTGTTTTTAACCTGCAAAGTGGAGATATCACCACATATTGTTGTAAGGACTAAGTAGATAACGTATGAAAGGCACTTAGTAAGGTGCATGGTGCATAGTAAGCAAACATAATAAAATGGTACTGTTTAGAGGATTTATTACTGCTAAACTTTCTAATAATATCACTATAATAATATTGACATTATTATCATGGAGTCATAACAGGTGAAGGAGATCCCAGGGCCAAGTGATCTAACACTTTCACTTATGGCAAGGAAACTAAGGCACAGAAAAGCTAACCTACACAAAGTCACAGTGCTAATCAGCATCAACGTCAGTTCCAGACACCAGATCTCCTGAAGCCACTTATCTTTTTAAGGCCCACATCCCTGGATGAATCATTAGCTCTGGCTGGAGGTGGATGGCTGTTGAGGATTACCCACCCCTTGTTGGGGGACTGTGAGTGGGGCAGTGGGAGTGGCAGGTGTGTGATGACTGCCTTGACCGGAGACATCAGGCTGAAACGACAGTCACCTGATATATATGCTGCTGCTCTGAGACAAAGTCAACTCTAACCAGTCAGTCCCTGATGCTAGCTTTCTTTTCCCAAGCAAGTCCCTGCTTTGTCACTTTTCTCTCTACAGGAAGACCATATCTACGAACAACTATACTTGACATATGTTTAGCATCCTGTGATTATCAGGAATGGCTAACTGTGTTCCAGGAAAAAAGAATTAGTGCCTCTCAATTGCTAAAGGTACTATCTTTGAGCTCCCCTTCATGATTGGCAGTTTCCTCTAAAAGGCCTTTCAAAGAATAGAAGGCTAGAGGAGCAAACATTTTCTCCCTGTTTAACTTGCTGACTGCCCCTCTTGGCCATCCAGTATCCCTAGAGGTCAGGGAATTTTGGACGCTGTGCCTTAAATAGTCAGTAACTATTACCTCTATATCTACACAATTTGCCAATGTGCCAGGTGTGGTCTATCACACCATCAGGACAATTCATGCACCGATATATCCTGGACTTATTCTGGAGCTAAAAGGAGCATAGAGTTCCTCATGTGCACAGCACCTTACACATCAGAAGGCTCAGGGGGGCCTCCCTGGGCTGTCACATCCTGAATGACCATGATAGTTTCTGCTGCCTGTTTTATCCCCATACTTATACCTGGGAAAGATAGTTCTGTTGTCTGACTCCCAAATTTACAATACTTATTTGGTCAATTTTTGCCTCCTTTTTTTTTTCCTTACTCAGTATTATGATTACTACGGGTGCTGAGAGGACTTTGAATGTTTCTTTTTATTCCTGATGAACCCTTTTAGTTGCTAAGCTATTATCAGCCAGTCCCTTCTAGAATACTTGTACTTTGGTCATCACAGTTCTATTTGGAATTGTTCAAAACCCAACCAAAACAGAAATGATGGTGATTCAAAGCTGGAAGCAAGGGGCTTGCAAACTCTTCCTTGCACTTGAGTGTATTCTGTAGTGTACTTGTTTCTTCTTTTCTGACACTTCTGTTCCCATTTAAGAGTTTCTCCTTGCTCAGGTCTTTGTTAAACCATTGGGGCTTGAATTTACCACATGTTCTGATACTATTCACATCAAAAATCATACTATTCATATCAAAAATCATACCAGGACCAGAGGGGAGCCACTAAAAGAAAATCTGAAATTCAAGGGGGATGTTTCAGGTGTAATGAGAAGAGATTTGGGTGGGTAGCATACACGTTGCCTTTTTAGAGATGCTCAGCTCAGACCAGGGATCACTGCCCCTGACCCCTGTCACCCTGAGGAGAGGATCCTGATTATGGGAGATGAGGCAAGAACACATGGAGGATGTTTCCAGACGTGAAAAAATTTCAAGTAGCTAAGTTTAATAACGATTCTATGTCTAGGATTTATAGCGCAAAAGTCTTCTAAAATTAGATACTCATAATTTATAATTAGGTTTAATTATAGTTGTTGATTAGTGATGCCAGTGGTAGTTTACTGCTGTGTGGCAGTGAATTATGGACTTTGTGTTCTTCACTTGATGCGTTTTTATCATGTATTCTGAAGCTCAGCAAGATAAAGACAGGTTGGGACTATTGACAAATTAGTCAATTCTAGTGTGAAAGTGATTCTGATTTCTTTAGAAAAGGGGAGGTCAAAGACTAGAGTGAAAATGATTATTTTTGCTTCCTGTTTCAGAATGCATAGTTGATGTTGTTTTTTCTTTACGGGTGATACAGTGTTTTATTAACAATGACGGATTCAGTACAATAGTTTACTCTTACCACAGACTTCCAGCATTTATTTTATCAGCTATAAAACAAATCTAGCAGAGACCCAAATCTACTGCATTTCTCTCTATTATGCTGTTCAGGGGTTGCACTGACTAGTCTACCCGCTGCTGTGGGAAAGCTGGGCTCTCGAGGCTTGTACTTGTGTCCTTGTTCAAATCACTGGCTTCTTACATGGCTACTTTGGCATGTCCACAAATACTACCAACTATGTTCAGACATTTCTTTAAGAGTACAGAGGTGCTTAGAACTGTCTGCCCTCAAGGGACATATAATCTCAGAGAGTCCTCCTGTATGGGGGTGGGGGAGGGGAGAGACAGTTGTCAGACATACAAATAAATTCTGTCTCACAAGATGAGTGATAGAGTAAGTGACCAGACATACTCTACGGGAACGTGTTACAGGTGAAATTACCACGCAGTGAGGTGCTGCTCGTGCTTCAGTAATTGGATGTTTCTAGAGAATGTCCGAGGGACATCTGAGTTAAAACCTAGATGTTCCCTGTGAGAAATAAAGGCTTTCACTTCATGCTCGGCTATGTATGTGTCTTAGTGATACACATTTAACTAAAATGCCTAAAAGAACAGCCTCGAATTCCTCCTATAGTGGAACAGGGAACAGAGAGAGAAGGAAAATAGGCAAGTAAGTAAATACTTCGCTCCATAGCTGCCTTTTACATGGGAATTTAGTTATTAGGACCAAGTATCAGCTCAGTATAGGAATTGGTCACTTGGGAACAATCCTTTGTTATGAACCCAGAATTCATTATAATAAGGTTTCAATGACTATATTATAACTTTAACTCATACAAAGTCTGAGAAATATTAATAGTTTAATTTTTCCCTTGAAAGGATAAGGCTACCTCATTACCGAGAAAATGTGAAGCACACTTGTATGATTAAAATATGGCTCCATGATGTTTCTTTTGTCAAATTAAAATAAATTTGAGGGTCTCTTAATTGTCTTCCTATTTAATTGAAAGTCTTAATAGTGTTCAGAGTACTGTAGCCCTAGTACGGTTCATCATTGCTGGTAATTTGTGCTTCAGGTTTCCATTAATGGCGCAGCCATGCTCAAAACAACTCAAAACAAATCTGCTTAGGGTTGGAACTTCTAACTGAACTATAATATTTTTTTAACAGATGCTATAAGCAGCCTGCCTCAGTAAAAAGATTGGATGATTGTTATAAAGTCAGGAGACTTGGGTTCGAACGTGGGTCTTGCCGGTTCTCTCATAAATTGCTTGATATTTCTAACTAATCTTTTAGTTGCCTCCTTCATTTGTAAATAGAGGCAAAAAAGTAAAGATTAATTAAGATAACAGAAATGAAATAGCAAAGAGCAGTAAGTAATTGGTATTTAATGGATGCAAATATATATATTTTCAACTGGGGAATCCAAGGATTGGGGGCCACTAGCTTATTGCAAATTATTATTTTGTTCTTACTCATCAACTTATTACCACCAACTAATACAGTGCCTGGCTCTAGTAGGTGCATGGCATAAGTATTGGCTGAATGAATCACTGATGAGTGGCTAAGAACACAATCTCATAGAACAATAAACAAATAAACTAACATTACTTATGCTATGAGTGATATCTTAGGGCCAATTTAGTGACCCTCACATTAATCCTGGAAATGGACAGTGAAGAGAGAATTTCCAGACTATCAAAAGTTAGTTAGGAATTGTCTTCTTTTATTTATTAATTTAGTTCACCGTCTCAATGAATGGGGCAGATAAGTGGCTTTGGTGTTGTGAATGAATGACTGTTTTTATCTGAGATCTGTCAGGCTACCATGAGTTCATTGCTTGTTGTGGAAAAAAATTGAAAAGGAAGTAGCTGTGTCCTTGCTAAATGATCCAGAACATGTCAGATGGTTTCTAGGACTTCCCCGGGGCAATTATGTGCACACCCAGAAACAATGGAATCATGTCCTAACAAAGCCAGCTCAGTGAAAATGCTGATATGTGGGTCACCCAGTGAACAATCCCAGAGGCTTTTCAGCAGCCCCCAAACCAAGTCATGGGACATGATGGGTTGGGGGTGACATGCAGTCTGGAAGAGTCCAGCCCTGGGTGGGTTCCAGTTAAGCCATGCCCCACTGCAAGGACTTCTGGGCCTCTCTGGAAGGGCCTCTCTGGAAGGCCTTGAACCTTCTTAATATTGAAGAAGGATAAATAGAGTAGAGGTTTTCATATTTAAAATGAGAACTTTGCATATGAGGTCAGTTGTTTGTAAGAGAGATAAGCAGGCACGTAGCTACAGCAAGTAACTCAACCTTTGTGTTTCCATGAAGAGACGGGCAACTGGTTCCATTCCTGGAGGAACGGGCCACCCTTGCTTTAGGTTCCCTCTTAGCTTCTCAGTCTTCTATCCCCCTGCCCGGCCCATTTACACCATCGCCATCTTTTTGTAACATTAACATTTTCTGATAACAGGTTTTTGGTAATATGTTTGGTAACTTGATTACATTTTTTGGTAATATAGTCTTTGGATTGAGACAGTGCTAACCACATGACAGTTAAATAACAATGACTGCCTGAATCAATGATTATCAGTATCATTTATTAAAAACTAGATATATCTGGCAAGTCTTAAAAGAACCAAATTTGCAACTTTTTGTAGGATTGAAATAAAATGTTTTTTTTTAATTCCCTTTCTATGTTTCATCCATTCTAAGTTGTATATTAGTTTCATTCTGGGATGCAACTTACCATTGATGGTGGTCATAATTTATTGGCAGTATTTTTTTCTTGACCAGTGATTTCCAAAATAATGAATGGTAAGTCTAATAAGAGTTAGGTTTCTTAGATTTGGTATACAATAACAAGGCTGAGATCATCTTAATATGCGTATGCAGCTTTATACCCATGATAGAGTAATGGAAAAACATGGGTTTTTAGATCAAAGGAATTTTATTGTGAATCCTGACTCTGCCTTTATTTTTTTCTTTTCAATCTGAGCACAGAGCTAGCCCTGATGTTAGTTAATCTTTGGGTTTCAGTATTCCCATCCCTATGATGGGCATGAAGCATTCATTTTCGGGGTCTGCTATATAGGCATTCAACGAACCAATTCAGTGAATGCTTCTTCCTTTATTCGCTCTACCACCTCCACCAGCTTGTCTGTACCTTAGAAGAGCTCTGTCTGGTAGGAACATGTAATATCCATTTTACAGGTTCAGAAACAGAGGTTTAGCATCATGAAGGAGTTGAGAGAGAGCTTTGTGGAGCCTCTGATTTTCCATATTTCTCCATGTTCCATTAAGCTGTCATACAAGTAGCTAGTAATATAGGTGAGAGCTTAGCTACTTTTTTGCTGATAAACTTCCTTAGGCAGCCTGTGTAACAGTTTTACACAATACCTTCATAACAATATCGCATACTACATCCTTTTTGGAAAGGATTTTACCTCTTGCCCTCATCCTGTAAACAAGGATGGGCCTCTATTTAAAGAAGAGGAAAAGGAAGAGGGAAAAGGATATTATATCACCTGGCCTAGCATTTTTGGGAGCAGATGTTTTCCTCATTTCATTGTTCACAGAAAATTGGTTCAAGATGGTATAAACCAAATACTCAAAAATACTATGTATGATTCATAAATCGATTCATACTATTCTTCTGTTTAGATAGAGCAAAACTATGAGGATGGATTGAAGTTAAAGATTGGTACCCAAACCTCAGGTCTTGATGCAAAACCAAAAGCAACTTATCACTCCTGCACTGTGATAGACCAATAGACAGTAGATATTAGACCTCCAGGGCTTAAACACCTGGAGTGGAATCACTGGTAGGTGCTGCAGAAAATTGCTTTTATATTTTCTCAATTTAGCCTGAAAAATTTCAATTACAAGATTTTTTTTAGCCTCAGCATTTCCTTTTTCTATTTGATAAACATGTTTTAAAATGGATTACAAATGGATCAAATAACAAGGAAATTGACATATTTCAGTAATAAAATACCATGAAAGTTAAATGAAGAGGATATGAGTGAGTACCTGTTGTTTGAAATGCAGTGGGGTTTCTTAGCGAGCCCATACTTGGCCAAGGGCTAGATGTATGATAGGGACAGTGCACTGATGACTAATTAATATCCCTGTAAATAAGATGGTGATTGAGAGAGAAAATATTTTAAGGGGCCTAGCAAATGTCTGAAACTTTATAGGTACTCAGTAAGTGCACCTTTCCCATCTTTGTTCTTCCCTTCCTTTTTAATTCTTTATCCTTGATTAAACAGTTTTGAAATTTAATGGATCTAAGTGGACTCCCAGTGTGGAAATTAAGCATCCCTCAGGAATGGGTAAATGCTCATCCATGAGGCGGGCACAGGGGATAACCCTTTGGGAGAACTAGTTCTCTAAGGGACAGCTGACTAGAGATCCAAAAGCTGGAAAGAAAGCTTTCAACACATTTTCCTTACCCATTGGTGGTTCTACTCAGCTCTTTCCAGGTACTTATACAGAGTATTGCCTTAAGCCTTCCCACTGTGAGACCTTATCAGACACAGCCTGTCCTCAAAGCATGTTTGCTTAAAGCATTTGTTAGGCATCTCCATTTATCTAGGTTAGAGCTCACGGAGTAATTATGAACCCCTCCCTGTTCTATTGTCACTTCTACAACTCTATCTGGTCCCAAAGAATCTATTGCCACAAGGTCTCTGTGCACTGCCCCTGAGTAGGCAGCATGGATTGGGAGGGAGATGAAGAATGAAGAGGTCTGCACACTGCTGGGGTATTTCAGCACCCTCCTAACTGACAAGCTTGCTGTAATCACCTCCCAGTGGATTGCTCTTCTCCATTCTTTCCTCCCATCTCTGCTATTTACAGCCACCATAGTGTTCTTTCTTCTAGTACAGCTGATTATATTACTATCTTGTTCAGTAACCTTTCATTATTCCCCACTGCTTATGGAATACAAAATAAATACTTGCAAGGCCCTAAAAGGCCATTAAACCCCTGGTATAAATTTACATGTTTTTATGTTGAGTCTTCTTATCCTGGCTTTCCTTCGCCATCTTGCATCCTGTACAGCATGTTGGCCGTGAACACACCTTAATTAACTTCGTGGAAGCAGTCAGGCGGAATTTGCCTTAGCTTCTTTTGTTTTCTCTCTTGCCAAAAGCCCTGCTCAACCCACCCTCATTCAAGACCTAGTGGGTTGTTATTACTTGATATATGTTTACTAGAATTTTCTCTAATTGTAGAATAATGAATGTTTAAAATAGAAAGCTCGGGGGGGGGGGGAATAACCACACACACATTACTTTAATTGTTCCTTCTTTCTTAAAACCTGAATAGATCTTGGAATTATTTACCTCATTTTAGTTGTTTCCCTCAGTATCCAATCAGTCACTTTTGCATTTGTTAGACAATGCCTGATGCTATAAATACAGGCAGCCTCTGACTTTCGATAAATGCCTGGGGCCTGGGTTGTATCTCACTCTCGCATACCTCCCTTAGGTTATCATTTGAAATGAGCCAGTGGCTGCAAGATTACACCACACCTGACATCAGTGGAGAGATTGTGGGGATTTCTAGAGGCTGGCCCCCTAGTCTCCCGGAGAGTATACTCCAGCAGACCGCTTCTGGTGCCTAACACATGCTCTTGGGACATTTGAGGAGTCACCATGTGGCTCATTTTGTGCCTCTAGTTCACATTGAGGTGGTAGAATATTTTCACTGGATAGAAACCTTTGAAAAAGTCTTTTTTTAAAAAATACATGTTCGATGCTGGCTCTAAGTTTCTTTTTGTAGTCCTCTAATAGTGAATGCTCACAATAGACTGCATGGGATACTGTAAAGACAGTCTCTCTCTCTGTTTTTAAAAAAGATTTTATTTATTTATTTTTAGAGAGACGGAGAGGGAGAGAGAAAAACATTGATGTGAGAGAGAAACATCGATCAGTTGCCTCTTGTAGGCACCCCAACTGGGGACCGAACTTGCAACCCAAGCATGTGCCCTGACCTGGAATTGAACTGGCGACCTTGCACTTTGAGGGACGATACCCAGCCCACTGAGCCACACCTGTCAGGACAAGGCAGTCTCTCTTGAAAGAAATCAGATCTTAGAGGTCTCAGTCCATTCCATTTTGTTTTCTGCCACAGGGGTGTCCAATCTTTTGGCATCTCTGGGCCACACTAGAAGAAGAGTTGTCTTGGGCCACACATTAAATACACAAACACCAGCGAAAACTGATGAGCAAAAAAAGGTTTTAAGTAAATTTATGATTTTGTGTTGGGTTCCATTCATAGCCATGCTGGGCTGCACGTGGCCTGTGCGCCTCGGATTGGACACTCCTGCATTTAAAGGATGTATTCATTATCTTCGCAAGGACAGACAAGTATTATGTTAAAGAGGAGCAGACTGGCCGTAAGGAGAATTCTGATATGTCTCATTTTTGTGACCAAAAAATGTGGCTCTACTGCCTTGATTTGAATTATTTATAATTGATAGTGATGAAATTTCCCAGAACATCACAGACTGTGATTTAAACTCAAAGACCGGGAAGGTTATATTCACCTTCTGGAAAAATTTGAAAAAACAACTTCTGTTTAAGAGGAAGAGGCAATGTGATATAATATGTATGTGGAAACTCTGATGAAAGAACCTGCCTTTGGCCCACCAAGGTGCTTTCTCATCCTGCTTTTCTTCTCTGGCATGCTGACTTGTAGTAAAAGCTGTTCTTTATGAATATATCTGGGCTACAGTGTTTGCGAGCATTGATGTGTGTATCAGACATATTGTGACATGCTTGGAAGGATGATGGTTGGAAGGCATTTTATTATGTTTATTGTTGTGTATTAATCCTTACTGGCAGATATTTGACATATCTGATATTAAGCATACAATTTCATTATGGGGAAAGGAAAATATATATCTCACATATTTTTAAAGAAAAATACAAAAATGAAATATAGTTAGTGGGAAGACAGGTTGATAGAAAATAATATATTTTCTATTCTATATAGCGGAATTCAAATTTTTTCACTACTTGGATTGTTGAAAACTTTCTGGGTTTCTTTGCTGGGGGTTGATAGAAATTTTGAAGGTGTTATTTAGGAGTGACTCATAAGAGGTGGACACCAGGCCTTATAATAGGCGTTTAGACTGAGGCAGGGACTGTGTGTTGAGGCAGTCTCTGTGTTTGAACAGTTTCTACTGCAGGAAAATATTCTGGTGGCAGGATATGGTGTTTTCCTCAAACCTTAGGAGTCCTGGCTCTGTAAACATCTGGCTGACCAGCTGTCGCATAACCTTTTTTTCCTTAACATCTGCTTCTGTAAAAAAAAAAAAAAAAGTCCTTTGGAGTAGATATAAACTTGGATTGGACAACTTTAACCCTATAATTTTGAGTCTGTTTTAAAGTTTCAGAAGGCCAAGAGCCTCATGATTATAGCTATGTTCTTTGAGCCTTTGTGATGAAACAGCTAGCCAAATTATTAAGTAAAATTAAGGCAAATAACTCTTCTAGATAATTTCAGAGTATATCAAGAGCGCAAGCATTTTGGGGCTAGGATATTATAGAAAGGGATTTTTCTCAATTGGAGTGAGGCATGGTGCAAGCCAGACACCACGGCTTCCTTTACTTGACAAGGACATCAGCATCCTTCTGTATCCTACTTCAGGGCAAGGCTTTTATACTGGAGCAAATCTAAGTATTGCTACAATTCTAGGTGTTTAAATTGAGTCTTCATTTGTGCCTACCTCCAGAATGTGCTTCACTCTTCCTAACTTTGTGCTTTCAGCTGCAAGTGTTTGCAGCATGGGTCCCCTTGTATTCAGTAGTGAAGAGAAAGCCAATGAAGAGTTAGGGTCAGTGCACTTCTTGGCCGTGACTGATTCCCAATACAGGCTAGTTTTGGTATAAGAGGTGGATTTACCATGAAGCTAAGTGAAGGTAAACCTTCAGAGTCTTGCTCTTGCAAGGCCTTTTTCAAGGCCCTGTGTAGATGAAATTCTATAAAATTAAGAGTTCATAAATCCAGTTCTAGCTCTGCCTCATACAATTTTAAAGATAATGTTTATAATTATAGTGGCCAGAATACTTTTATTTCTGTGCACAGAATCAATTTCAGATATGTTGGCCTAATGATGATGACATACAGTCGTACATATACTATGCTTCACTCCTCTAGTAATATGATATAAAAAAGAAGTTTCAAAGGACCAGAAAAGAAACTAATAATGTGTTTGTGCCTGGCTGAATGTTACTCTCCATAGTATTGCATTTACATCAATATTCCATTTGGTTAAACACTATAGATTTGCTACAGATGATTTTACTTCATTAAATATTCATGTGGATTTTTTCATAAACAAAACACAGTCAGTTCCGGGACAGCTGTGACCTGCAATATTTAAGAACTCAAGCTTACATTAATTCAGGTTCACATGTGCTGGTTTGCCACCTACTAGCTGGGTGACCTCAAATTCCTCATCTGTAAAGTAGGCATAATTCTAATATTTACCTCTCAGTGCTATTGTGACAGTTAAATGAGAGACTGTGTGTGCCATGTTGAGCAAAGAGTAAACACTTAAGTATTAGCTATTATTATTTACTGGTAGTAAACTCTTTAATTGTAAGAAAGGTCTTTACTAGATATTTGCTGGAAAGCTGAAATTAGCCTCTGGCAATAGCAGTTATAAATTGTCCCAGCACGGACAGTATTTTCTCCCTGGAGGAACAGTTTAAAAAAAAACAAAAACTATTGCTAATAATGCAGAATTTTTAGAGCTGTCAGAAGGAAGGGAAAAGTTTTTTTCCTTATTGCTTCAGAGGCAGAATTGGTAACAATGATCCAATTTCCAAGAAAGTACATTTAGATTCAGTATATGGAATAATTTTCAGTCACAGTTCCTCAGGATAGAATCGGCTTGCTTGCAAGCTTACAAAAATTATTCATGAAAAGCCGTGGCAAAACATCAGGTAGAGAGTACTAGAATACACCCTCTTCATTGGTCACTGCTACCATATAAATCTAGGTTTTATCACCTTTGTAAAACTTTAACTTCACAGTTGATGATTAATTTATTTAAGTTCTTGTTGTATTATTGTAAGTTGAGTTTAACTTTGCCAGTTGAAAGGTCAGTTTTCACGTGGCCTCATGTCTCGGTACGGGCTTTCCGACCAAAATCTTATAGTTTGAATGTACATGTTCTTCCTAGTCAATTCCATTTAAAGTGACAGAAACTGATTAAGAAAAATTTTGATAACTATGTGGATTTCATTGCAATCATAGTACTCTGAAAATAGGATTCCATATTACTTAATAGATTTCTAAATCAAAATATGAAAATCAGTTAATAACCTTTTGATACTACCAAATTTTTTCCCATTATTTCTTTTCTTTCTTTTTCTTTACCCTTACCCAAGGACATGCTTATTGACTTTAGAGAGAGAGAAAAGGAGGGGGAGAGAGAGGGAGAAAAACATTGATGTGAGAGAGAAACATAGATCATTGATCTTGCACGTGCCCCCACCAGGAAAGAACCTGCAACCCAATCATGTGCTCTGACTGGGAATTGAACCGACCTTTCATGTTACAGGATGATGCCCAACCAACTGAGCCACAGAAGTCAGGGCTTTCCACCCTATTTTTAATAACTTATTTGGGTACATAAATTACAGCTTCCTTCTTCCTCCCTATGTCATCTAGTACACCCATTTAAAAGGAATGAATGAAATGAATGTTTAAACTTCTTGATGTTATTTAATTGCTTTGTAAGATATTTCATAACAACAAAGTATTTGGTATGAGATTAATAGCCTGGAATAGTAATATCTTCAAGAACATTAGGTTGTTGGTGTTTGTTTAAAGTGGTTGCAGAGGAGACTACTTAAAAAAAGCATATATCTTTATGAGGAAGGGTGGCGTGGTGTAAGGGATAAACTCTAGCTAAATCTTGGTAGGGTTTAGGTTGTGAAAAAGAAGAGCCTTTCAAGAGATCATATTGGTACTAAGGTTTGCTTTTGTCATGGCCCTAAGAAAATTGTGAAAACTATTTTTAATCTACTTGTGCCTATATGTGAAGCTGTTTATGCCAAGGCACAATCCTACCAGCTGTCTGCCTGTGATAGGTAATATCCTCAGGGCTTACTCAGTGGGAGGGAAGGAGGAGTCCAGAGGATTTCCATGTACCTGAAAGTTAAATTAGCACAATTCAAATTTTATGTTTTAAGCTATGCAAATCAATTTATGCCACATCTTATTGTCTGCCTCAAAAATGAAAAACCATGGTCATTGTGAACCCCAAAATTATTTTGAAACTGTAAAATAGTTTCAATTTTCATTGAAACTATTTCAGTCTTCATTGAAACTATTTCAATCTTCATATTGTGATTTATTTGTTATTTATAAAGTGGAGAGTATAAATAGACAAAGGTATAACTTAATCATCGTTTTGGTTAAAAGTGGACAAAAGCTCCCTTTTTCATGAATTATCTCAGAGTTGGCAGTGCTTACAGCTGTCAATGGGCACATGTAACAATAACAGGCTGAGATATAGCAAAGGAGGAAGGAAAATAGTATAAAAATGAAGGATGAGTACAAAAATATCTAGGGAAGTAAAGGACAAATAGAAATGGGAGAATGGAGAAACAGAGAAGAAAAGAGTTTCCAAGAGAGTGTATGGCTTTCCACTGATAATTGTACTCAAAAGGGTGGAGAATGTACTAAAAGGGTGGAGAATGCCTGTATTTTTGCATTTTAGAGCAGCTGCATAAAAAGAAGTGTGAATGTGAAGGTCATTAACCATTTTCTACATAAGGATGTTAAAAATGACAGAATTTATACATACACCTCAATCAGGTTCCCTCTTGCCCTGGTGAACATATCATCATAGGTTCACACACTGGTATGGGCATGGAAACCACTTGTCTAATATGACCAATCCTAATTATAAAATATAGTACCCTTTCTAGGGACACATTCAATCCATTCAATTCTTCATTCAGCCAACATTCAATGAAGGCCCACTGTGTTGAGGGATTAAGGCAGATATGGAAAAGAAGAGATAAGGAAGAGAGTGGGCCCAGTGGGAATGGTGTTTGACAGATGAAGACATGGCTAAAGTAACAAGAACATTCAGTGGTCTGTCTGAGTTTGGAACTTGTTCTGGCAGCGATGGGGAGCCAGTGAAAGTATTTTAAGCAAAGAGAGACATCATTAGGGCTGTGCTTGGTTGTGACAATATACAAAACAATTTAGAGGAGAAGGGAGGGAAACAAGCTAAAAGAGCTGTTGTAAGATTGAGCTAAGACTTAATGACAGGGTGTGGAGGGGCCTGAGCAGTGCACGGATAGAAAGGAGAAAACAGGTAGAGTCCTAAGAAGGTGGAGATGCAGAGATTGAATACCTAATTGTGGAGGGGAAGGAAGGAAGCCATGATAAACTCTTCTTAAAGGGAAAAGTTTTGTGAATGACAGTTTCTTATAGATGAGAGAGGATTAAAAATCAATTTAAATACTTTAAGTGTATGTAGGTATGTGTAATTATTTCTCATGATAATTTTAAATAATGACAAAAGTATAAATCATATGCTTATGCAATGACGAAGTTGAAAAGTTGTTCATGAGGAATTTTAGATAGATCATAAAGGTCAAAAATAACCAAAAAGTCACTTCATTTCAAGCTAGTAGGTATATAGAAGACAGTAGAACTTTCTAAGGGAGAAAGAATAGAAATATCTTCTGTATTTTTAAAAACTTTTGAGCTTGTTTCCTGATCTCCAAGAAAAAGAAAGAGTGCTAGTTAAAAAGAGAGGAATTTAGCTTAGAACTCTGTTCAAATCCAGCTTCTAACACAGAATGATTGTGTTATAGTAGACAAATTACTTAACCTGTCCCTCAGCTTTACTTTCATTATACTTTGCAAAATACAGATGGTTGTACCTATGTTGTAGGGTATGTATGTGGTAGAGAGATCAAGACAGAGAAATAGAACAGAGAGATTAAGATAGGGGGATAGAGCATTGAACTGCATTGAATGAGATAATACAGGTAAAACACCTGTCACTATCATGGAGAGAGCCTGGTATATAGGTGCTCAACGAATGACAAGTTCTTTTTTTTATTTTTAGCAATAGCATTTACGTGTTGGTAGAGATGTGTCTCCTTTTGATACTAGAGGGTGTTTTGAAACTTGGCATTGGCTTTTCTGTGAAAGAAGAAGACATTACAGGGTACACCGTCATTTTTATTCAGATATTTTTAACCAGACACAAGAGGTAATAAAGCCTTTCTTGTGACCTGCAATTGCACAGTTTTGCAGCAGGTTCATTGGCTTCTGCTATGGTTAATTTTAACTATAGCAGAAGAGGAAGGGGTTAAGAAATGCCCTTACTCACGTTACATGAAGTTAGCAGAAATTATCAGATGGAAGCAGGAATTGGGAAGGGAAAACAGGCCCTGCAGTAACTCATTGTTTCCCAGCCAAGACGGCTTGTACTTAAATTGATGACAGGAGTATACAGCCTGACAGTTTAATCAGATCTGAATTTCTCCCGGGTGGTGGCAACAAGTAATCCCCCACCACAACCCCTTAACTAAAGCTACTCAAGCTGGAATGGCCCCGGGTTGAAACAATACTGAGTCACTGCTCTTCTCATTGGAGAGCTCCGCAGCCCTTCAGTGCAGAGGCCCCGCCCCTCCCGTGTGAATCGCTGGCCTTGGGAGGAGGAGCTGGCCGATGCTAATGAACGGAGTTGCCGGGCAAGCCAGGAACTTCACTCCCCTTCTCAGACTCAGGGTCGCAGGAATTATGCCCCTTCTTTCACCATGAGCTGGCTCTCCAATTCCCAGGGAGTGGTGCTAACTGCTTACCACCACAGTGGCAAGGACCGGGCTGTGGCGGGGAGCCATGGCCAGGGAGGGGAGGAAGCCACCTCGAGGTAAGTCCTGGCATTTGAAAGCCAGAGAACAAAACAAAAACCTCTTACCTGCTCCAGGAAAAAAAAGTGACGGGGAAGTTGATGCGGGGAGAAAGGAATGACTCCGCGTGTGTAACCTAACCTCTGCAGCAGCAGGAGTGCTTAGCGGGGGTTTTATTTACTTTGCATCTCGTCTAGTCCAAGTCTGAAATAGCCCATGTAATTACTAGTAAAGATAGAGGGGAAAGACTGGGGCTATGCCTGTCAGACTTGTTGCTTAGCAGGTGCATTTCAAATGCTGAAAGATCAAATGACTATATTTGAAACACTTCCTACGAGGTGGAATTCTTGAATGGGCTCAAGGCTCAGCGCTGCAACTGTTAGTGGGGAAAGTGTGCCAACACCAGGGGGCGGATGAGAGGGGGCCAGCGGGCGGGGCGGTGGTGGGTGGGGGGGAGGTGGCGGTGCTCACTGTACAAGCTGTTGTTAGAGTCTGGTGTTTCTCCCGCGTCCTTGCTGAAAGCACACTTCTTAGGCAAAAAACCCAAGACACTGGTCTGTGTTAGTACGTTTTATATTCTTTTGTGTTTGTGAATTTTGGTATGTGAGTGAATGTGTGTGTGTGTGGGAGGGGGGTCGCGCATTTTTTTTTGTCAGGAGATAGTACTCCGCGAGACCAGAAAAATGTGGTTAATGTTAAATCGCTTTGTAGGTGAAGAGGGCAAATGTTCTACAGACCACTGAGGTGCAGAGTCCCTTTCCCTCTACCTGTGTACTTTGCTCCATTTTCCAAGGACTTTTTTTTTCCCATTTTTTCCCCTAATGACCTTCTCATTAGACAAACTAATGTTTTCACCTCGGTCTGAGATATAAATTGTAAATATTGGCCTAAATGCTTGCAAAAAACAAATGCTAACCTGGTATAGGTTATTTAGTATAGGCCACTAAATTAGTTGTCAGTAAGTATGTTTCCTCCTTGACTTTTCATGTGGTAATAAAACCTTTGTTCTTGAATAACTGACTTAAGCTTATGCCTTCAGTTAAAATAATGCCTTCTTTCATTTGCTTTAAAATCCCCACGTATGGGGGAGGGGAGTAAAAATCAAAAGAACGGCTGTAATGCTCTGCCTTAGATACCCAGGCTGGTCAGAACTTTTCTTCAGATAGCAGCTACAGTATGCATTCCATTAAGAGTTAATTCATTTCTAAGTATAAAAGAGGATTGCCTCCTGGTGTGTTTACATTTTATTTTCTGTTGTTTTAAGTATTTTCTGTGAGCAGTCATCTATTTTTCTGTAGAACACCAGCCCCGTAACTTTCAGAACTTGGAGTCCACATGACACTCCAAATTGCCAGAACTGTGCAAGCTTAGCGTATTCTCCTGTGACTTTAGTCTGGGCAGCCTGAGGAGCTGAGCTGAATCTTGGATCTATGTTGTGAGAGTGGAAAGAACCTTAGGGACAGTGAGTCCAGACTTCTTAAGTTCACCTTGAGGGCTCCACCCCTAAGAGGGTGTTCAGTTGTTGCAGGGTCTGTGGTTCTAGACCTTTGCCTGGGGCTGCATATCTTGTTCTGGAGACTTCATCCCGTGTTTGTACTTTTGCAGCCTGTTGTGGGTGGCCTATACTTGAGTGGGTTGAGAGGACAGAAGAGAGGAACGGATCGTTCTCAACCTTATGCTAAAGCTGAGTCCAGAGGTTCTCATGTGGCAGACTGGGCAGCTGCTTGCACAGGGAGTGATCCTTGCAAAGCGGCAGCACTAGGTCTGAGCCCACGTGCTTCCTCTGCTGGCTGCCATATTGCTTGTCCATACTGACCCCAAATCCTTACTACCAAAGTAGAGTCCTAGGGCTGGAGAAGGTGGGAGTTCTGGTTTGAGAGCTGGGAGGAAAGGCAAGGAGGAGGGAGGGGAGCCAGTCCTTGTTAGCTTTTCTGTTAGCTTTTACCCTTGATAAGCTTTTGTGTTACTTTGGGAGGTTCCCTGTTTAGCCTGGAAGGATAGAGATACAGAGTGGGAGGGACAGGGTGGATGCTGGGAGGAGTGATTTGAGGGTGGGATGGGGTCAGGATTTGACTTGCCAAAGATGGTGGGGGAGGAGCGAGTGCACGAGGCTTGGGCTCTGGCTGGGTTGGTCAACTACTGGGAAGCTGCTCAGAGGCAAAGGGTGGATAGTTGCTGCCACCTTTAAAAAGTTCCTGAAAGGGCAAAACCAAACCAGAACAAATAAAACTTAAAAAAATGTTTATTGATTTTAGAGAGAGAAGGCAGGGTTGGGGGGAGAGAGAGAAACATTGATTTGTTGCTCCACTTATATATGCAGTCAGTTCTTGTGTGTGCCCTGACTAGGATCAAACCTGAAACCTTGGTGTACCAGTACGATGCTCTAACCAACTGAGCTACCCCACCAGGGCACAAACAAAAGTCTAAGAGAAAAAGTTAGATTCTGTCTGCCCTCTCCCATCCCTGCCCCCATCACTGCCTATTTAAAAGTTGTTGGAGGGAGCACAGAAATCTAACTTGGCTTAATGCAAGACTTTTGTCTCTTCAAAATAATATGCCCTTTGATGAATTATTTAATCAAGCATTTAGTTTAATAAGATGAACTCATGTATATACCATTTGAAAAGTATAAAGGACTATGTATATGATTAAGAATATTTGTAGAAAGTTTTTGATTTTAGTCTTGTCTTACCAAGTCCTATTTTATTTGGTCTTTAGGGAAGCTGAGGGAGTAGGGAATTAATCTTTTTATAAGTTATCTGTTAGTCTAAAATTCCCTTCATTCCATTATCCCTCTTTATCAGGAAACATTTATTAGATGCCAGATAAAGGAATTTCTCCTACTCTTAATTAGAGCCTCTCAAATTTTTATAGAATCCATTTTCAATTTTTTTTTTGTATTTCCTTAAAACATTAGGATTTAAAGAAATATGCTAACATTAGTTGCTCTGACTGGCTTGTACATGGTCAGATGTTTGCAAACGAAACCACTTTCTGAGTAGCTACATTTATAAGACTTTATTTACTTGTTAATTTTCAAGCAAATTTCTTAATGTTTACTTTTGCAAAGCTGTTTTTCCAATAATACTGTATTTTGTCTATTCTCACTGTTCTCCCTTGACTTTCCTGCCATTTTAAGGAAAACTATTTTGTTTGCTTTGTATCATTTTTGCTGATATTTTGGTAAATACGAATGTAAAAGAGATTTTCCTTCTTAGTGGACCTTTTAGCTCAAGTTGATATATGAGGTATTTTACATGTCTCTTACGAATAAATGTATGGCATTCATCATGTAGGGTCTTGTTTTGTTGACCCCATTGCCACTGGTGTTGGATAAGCAGAACTAAGAGGCACCATGTCATGGCAACGTACACCCTGAAACTCTGGGCTCTGGGGCCAGTCAGCCTGGGTTCACATCCTGGCTCTGCCTCGTCAGCAGTGTGGTCGTGGAGAAGTTACTGAACTCTCTGTTTGTAAATTGAACTCCATAACAGCTCTCACTTGGTTGGGAGAATTAAGTGGGATGATCCATATAGCCCACAAAACAGTGCTTGGCTCATTGCTAGCTCCTACTTTCCTTAACACTAGGTAAACGAAAGGAAAGCAATTATTGAGCCTTGCAGCATATAAATATTATGTTACATTTTCATCAATATTTTGTTATGTGTTAAGAAACATGAACATGATCCATGTACTTAACTAAAAATGGCTTAACTGAAAATTAATCACAATGTAAAAGCTCAGGCCTTTGAAGTTTGAAAGACCTTGGAAATGTCCTTTTGAACTAGAGAAACATAGGCAATTCGAACTAGTGATAGTCACAGCAGACTTGCCTTGGGGCATTGGTAGGCCACATGGAGGCCTGTGAACCTACTTTTATGGCAAGATGAAATGTGGGCAAGTCCTCTTTTGGCCACTGGACTTGTTACTGCCTCCACAGTCACCTCCTCCTTTAAGAACTCAACTCACCTGCCCAGTGTGCCAAACGGAAGATGACCACCATCTTCATATGCTTAGCTTAGTCCTAGACTGTTTCAAATCTTTCAAGGTATAGAACCTATTTCTGGGTTTATAAACTTACTTAGTAAGCATAATCACTTGGTCACTCGTCATTCCACATAATTACTGAGTTCTTACTGTGTGTCATTTGTCTAGGAGCTGGGGCTACAATGAAGACAAACACCTGCATGGGGGACATGGGGACCGGAGTGGAAAATGAAGACCTGAGGAACCTTGTAGCTATAGATGGAGATAAGAGTTAGGGAAGAGCTCCCAAGGCAGATAGGGGTAGGGGGTATAGAAGCCATAGACCTGGTGTTAGCCCAGCAGCAACACACAAGAACCCCAAAGAGCCAAGAGCCCTGCAGGACTGCAGTGGTGGGAGTAGGTGAGGGTAAGGGGGAGAAAACAAGTGGGCCAGGTAGATCTGATAGCTTTGTAGAACGCTTGAGAGTCGGATTGTTGCTCCAAGTGGGATGAGGAGCCATTGAGTGGGGAGGATTTTGAACATGGGAGAAACAGCATATTTTGGTTGTAAAAGGTCTTTCAGGCTGTTTTGTTGAATGTAGACTATAGTAGAAGGGACACTACTCAGGAGGGTAAGGTGATGGTGCCTTGGGCCAAGATTTCAGTCGTTTAGGTAGTGGCGGTGGTAAGCAGTGAAGTATTTTGAAGGTAGAGCCTGTAGGATTTCCTGACAGTTGTGGTGTATGAGCCAATGAGATTAGTTAAAGATTGTTGCAAGGTTTGGCCTATACAACTGTAATGATTTAGAGGCGGAAGACTCCCAGAGTGAAAGGGGGTGGATTGAGTAAGATCTGAAGCTCAGTTTTGGACATGCAACTCAGAAGCATCTTGAGGAACTTTAAGGAAAAGGCATTGTCTTTCCTGATGAGGTCAACATTTTTACATAAATTCATAGCACCAAGAAAACCTGTGCACTTCTAAATTTGTGTATTATCTGAAATTATGTATATTTTTGGTGAAGGAAGGGATGGTGAAGTTTTTATAGTGCAATTATATAATAAGTGAAGTAACATGTCTTTTTATTTTGTTAACCTTACCATTTAAGGGATGTTTTCTCATTCTGATTTTGTAGGATTTGGTGATGGAATGCATTATTAACCTGTCTATATGGATTACTATTTTCTAAATCAATCTAGTCTTCTACTTCATGACATAACACGCTTTTATAAGAATTTTTTAATGATGTCTTTCAGAAGTCTTATCTATCACTTCCTCTTGAATTGTAAAAAGACACACCCAGTATTCCAAATGGGCAGGTCTTACTTTTATTTAGAGTTATGTTGTTTGACTTTTAACTGCCCTCATCTGTGAGGCTTGTGATTTTTGTGGGCCTGTTTAAAGTTTTCTTCTTAAAACTTATGTTATCATTATCCCTTTCATATGGAAGGGTTTATAAATCTCAAGACACCCCTCCCCCTAAGGAAACTGCTAAAAACTTTCCTTGTTTTCCACGGTACACTTCTTTCACTGTCCGCCTGCATGGTACACCTGTGTCTCTCCTTTCAAAGTGGGGCTTGTGCTTATTTAAAGGTTTATGTTTGTTGTTTTTATGTTTTACATTCTTAGTATTTGTCATGCTGTTAAGAATACTGCATCAAAATGACCTCATAAAAGTGGATGCTTTCTGGATGGAATTGGAGGGCATCATGCTAAGCGAAATAAGCCAGGTGGTGAAAGACAAATACCATATGATCTCACCTTTAACAGGAACTTAATCAACAAAACAAACAAACAAGCAAAATATAACCAAAGACACTGAAATTGAGAACAGGCTGACAGTCGCCAGTGGGGAGAAGGGAGGGAATTTCAGGGGAAAAGGGGAAGGGTTTACAGGAACAAGTATAAAGGACACATGGACAAAAACTAGGAAGGGGGTGGAAATTGGAGGGAGGTGGGAAGGGCTGGCGTGGTGGGCTGGCATGGGAGTAAAGGACAGAAAACTGTACAAGAACAACAATTAAAATAAAATAAAATAGAAATTATATAACTCTTTGACCACTTGTTAAAATTGTTTAAAATAACATTTCTATAATATGTAGAAATTGTAAATATATTATGATTTTGATTAAAAAAATAAAGAGATTTTGGGGAAAAAATGGATGCTTTCATGATGCATAGCACTGCTATTGGATTGAATGGCAGTTAGGCTTAAATAGTTTTTAATCATTGGCAAGCGAAATGAATTATTTTTTCTCTTATTTTAAATTCCCTGTTAGCTATAAACATGAGTATCATTTACATATTAGAAAAAGAACCCAGTGCTGGCTGGCTAGGTAGCTCAGTTGGTTAGGGCATCGTCTCTATATGCCAAGGCTGCAGGTTTGGTCTCTAGTTAGGGCACATAGAAGAATTAACCAATGGGTGAATGGGTGGGTGGAACAACAAATCAATGTTTCTCTCTATCTGTCTCTCTGTCTGTCTCTCTCTCTCACAAATCAATGAATTAAAAAACAAACAGACAAACAAACAAACGAACAAACAAACAAAAAAGCCCTGGCTGGTGCGGCTCAGTGGATGGCATGCTGGCCTGCAAACCAAAGGGTCTCTGGTTGGATTCCCAGTCTAGGGCACACGCCTGAATTGCAGGCCAGGCCAGGTAGGGGGTATGTGAGAGGCAACCATACATTGATGTTTCTCCCTCTCTTTCTCCCTCCCTTCCCCTCTCTCTAAAAATAAATAAATAAAATCTTAAAAAAAAAAAAAAAACATAAAAAAAGGAAGAAAGAAAGAAAAAGAAACCAGTATCCTAGAGGCCAAGGCTGCCCTTATCTGAAGTGGAATTTCCCTGAACTCCATGGTCACGGTCAGAAGGCTGCGAGGTCCCACTCCCTTTGGTTGCCTTCTCTCTCCTGCTTCTTGATTTAGTCACCCAAGGGTCCTGAGAAGCCTCCCTGCTGGTCATCCTGGGGGTGTCACTGTGAGAGAGCTCAGAACTAACTGCAGAAACTTGAGGCATCCAGGTTTTTCCATGGGTGGTATTGGTTTTGGGGTGGGGGGTTGGGAGAGGTTAACAACGTGATCTGCATGCCGAGCTTGGAGATGTCAGTCCTCTTCTGAACTCTCTCTCTTCTGGGCAACTTCTGTCCTGGTCCAGACCTTTCATTTTATACAAATACACTGAGATAGAATGGTTTGCTGTGAAAGTTTTAGTTGGTATTGATTATTTATATGAATTTATAATGAATTTATCCTTTTGATAAGAGGAGTTAGAGAATACAAATTATCTTATTTAAAGAGAGTGGGGGAGTGGATTAGGCAGAGAGGGCAGAAGGGAGGACATCTAGATAACTCTGAAGATAAGTTCTTTAGACTTCTATCTGTGATTGTTGCTGTAACCTATGAGCTGGACAAGTTAATCCCCTACATTTTTTTTTTTTTTTTCCAAGAAGTAAACAGAAACCATAGAGACCAGCGTGACCAGTTTCTACATCTGGAGTCTTCCTCATTCTCAGGTTCACTGAGTATCTGACTTTCTGTGTTGAGAGTGTGAAATGTCTTCTCCTTTACACATGCTATTTGGTGGTTGCTTTTTGGCTGCAAAGAACACTTAAATGTCTTTAGGGAAAATGAGGTTTCTTGCAGGCATCTGGGCCATTGGGAAAAGAAACATCAACTGTCTTATTTCCTCAGTGACTGGTCACTGCCAGTTTGCTCTCTCTTTGAGACTCTTTCCTTTTCTGTGCAACGGCCTTATGGTCTTATCATTCGGAGCCTGAGCACGGCTGTTAGTGGAGGCCCAGCTCCATTGTCCTCTCTCGTCTTACGTCTGTAACAAGAAGATCCTTCTTGCTGTTTTCTAACTTCAAATTTTGAAGGGGGTTCAGATTTTCCAGTGAATCTTTTTGAGCTGCCCCAGGCGGCCTATGATTTGACTATTTGGGGTCATTTTTTAAATTTGGGTTCTTTATAGAGAAACAGACTCTGTGAGTAGGGCAGATTCCTATAGAAGGGATGTAGCATCTTTGCCAAGCTGTTTAGGATGTCATACCTTTATTTGTTTCCTTATCTATGAAATGAGCATGACAAAGCTCTGTCTGCTTCACAAAGTTAATTACAAAGATAAAACATGTAGTTTTGGAGACTTTTCAAAAAGTACACAGATGAGAAGTATTTTTATAAATCCTTTTCAATACAATATCTAAATTTTCCCTAGACAGTTCACTAAACCAGAGTGATCGTGCTAATACGAGTCTTAGTGAATGAATGAATGAATGAATGAATATGAGAGGGAGTGGGGTGTAGTGATCACACACACACACACTTTGGGGGCAGACTGTCCAAGTTGGAGTCCAGGTTGTTTAATGCCATGGGGCCTCTGTTTATTTTTCTGCTGCAAAATGGGGATAATTATACATTACTCAAGGGTTTACGAGTCTTGAATGAGTTAATATAGGTAACGTACTTAGAAGAGCACTTTATGTAAAGCACAACAACTTGCTATGATGATTCAGGGCAGTTAAAAGGTAGTTACCTGGTTTCGAATTGATTTGGAAGTACCGTTAGCATTTTTGAGATTGATTTGTGAATGGTTGGGAAGAGGTTTGCTTTAATACATATGGAGTATAACTTCTCAATTTTAAAAATAACACTTGTGAAATGAGTTATAAAAATATCTTAGACTATATTTATTTCAATAACTACTAAGAATACCAAAATGGTATCTTAAAAAGTCTTTAAAATATTGAATGTTAGGCCCAGGCAATTATTTTGAGTAGCTTTTTATAGTTTAGTTTGAGCAGATGTAAATTTTTAAATCATTTGTTACCCTTAATAAGATGGAATATAATGTCATGAAGAGCAAGAAAAAATTGTTTGCTCACATTCCTCAGGGAGCAAATTGACTTTAGGTTATTTGAATTCTTGCAGGTAGTAGTAATCACTATAGCTGAAGTAAAGTATTTGAGGAAAGGGTAGTTTTTTCACTTTTGTTTCCTTTAAACTCCCCTTAAAATATATTTATGTACTTTGTGAACAACTCTTGATCTCATAACCAAGAAGTGATGTTTCATGGAGCAGATCTAAGCTGGGGGTGTACTATTCACATAATGGATTCCCAGGATCCCTGTGCCCTACCCCCTTTCCCATATAGTGCACAAATTTAAAAATTTTATTGTTGATTTTTCTCTTCATCTATACCATACAAAATAAACTAACTATAAATGCCAACTGTGCACTGGGCCCTGGGCTGGGAAACTGTTCACTTGGCCAGTTCTTCTCAAATCCCTCCCTACCCCTCTACTCGAAGCTGCTGTGAACTTGCAGCTCCTGCTTACAAGTGGCTCTCCAGAGCAGCCTGTTTGCTTCTATCTCCAAGAGACTGAGGTCTTTTCAAAGGTGGAAGCAGCTAGAGGAAGGAATGAGATGGTGAACTGGAGGGAGGAGAGAGCCCTATGCCAGTTAGGACTGCAGAAATTGTCTGCCATGGGGGGAAATAGCGTAAATGATGTTTAAATTGTGGAGCTGTAACTTCTCCAATGGTAACATTTTATGGATTTATATATTTATGTTTACCAGCCAGAAAATTCCAAATGCCATTTATTTGTGGCACTGCTGCATGGGAAAATGTGTTTTGACTGCCCAATGACATGCTTAGAAATAAATGTTTCAAACCCAAATAAAATCTTTAAGTAGGAGATTACTGTTCAATGTTACTTTGTTGCCTTTCAGGACCTTTGTGAATCGAGGAGTAAAAACATTTTTTTTTCCTGCCTTTAGTTTTATCTTTCCATAGTACAATGTGTTTCTCAAGATATAGGCGAGCTCTGCAAACCCCAATAAATATGTCCTCCACATCTCCTAAGCATGTGTCTATCTTCCATAGGGATTATGGAAATGTCACTTATTTTGGCAGATTTAAGAAGGCGGAAATTGCCCTGGCTGGTATGGCTCAGTGGGTTGAACACCAGCCTGTGAATCAAAGGGTCGTTGGTTCAATTCCCAGTCAGGGCACATGCCTGGGTTCTGGGCCAGGTCCTCAGCAGGGGCACATGAGGGGCAACCACACATTGATGTTTCTCTCCTTCTCTTTCTCCTTCCATTCCCCTCTCTCTAAATAAATGAATAAAATCTTTAAAAAGAAAAACTTAAAAAACAAAAGAAAGTAGAAATTAATCTATGTTCTTGTGATCCTAGCTGTATCAGATTAGAACTATATAATGTAATTAATGTAATAAATTGTGAAATACATGGCTTAATGTCTTGTTGTTGTCAAACTGGGAATATTTAGAAAATATTGGGATTCACGTTGATAACAAGAATGTCGACATTTGGGAGGTTTGCTGTAGGGATCTGGTGCCTGTCTGAATGCTAATGTCTGCCATATCCCGTTTCTATTTGGCAGCAAATGGTAGGATTATATATTGTTGGTGAGCAGCACAAAATTAAAATCTTACCCAGAAAGAGAGCTGGGTAGGTTAGACAGATATTAAGGGTATGTAAATATGGAATTTCTTAATTTTTAAATTATTTAAAAAAATATGTATTTTAACTAAACAACAGTGAAAGGCTTTGCTGGGTATAAATGATAAGCCTAGAATGAAATAAATGTAAGAATTCCTGCTCTGAAGAGCTTCCCATGTAATTTGAATAGATTCTCAAACAGCTTTTTCAGTATCATATTTAGGAAGCTATGGCAAGTTTCTCTCTTTTAAGGTATAAAGCTTCAAAAGGATGTGTTGAATAATTGAGATTTGGTTTGGGTAAGGAAAAATATTTGGCAACTTCAAGTTGAAAGGAACTTTGGCTATTTATAGGTGGTCTAGAAACATGTAACTTGAACAACTTATTCTATAATTAATGTTTTTACTAGAGTTACTAAGTGCGTGTCTGTTTATTTCTCTCTGGTCCAAACAATGCAGTCAAAGCTATGACCCATCATCTGATAGAAGTTATTTGGATCAAGGTAGAAGTAAATTTGTTTATATTTTAAAAACTAAATCATTGATTATTAATTTTTATTTATTACGGTATTTAATTTTTATTTATTACTGGGTATACATGCTTTAGAATTTCCAGTTGAAAATTCTTTTGAATTATAGCATTTTCACATCATTCCATGTTATACTGTAATCACACAGTGTCATCACACTGGACATATTTAGGTAATTATATATGTGTATTAATCCTTTGCTCTGGTTTCTTAGAGAAAGGTTTATATGCTAAAGGACAGAGGGCTGGTAGGTTATGTAATAAGTGGGTGAAGTGGATGACTGAAAAATATAAGCCTCATAAAAATGGGTTTTGGTAGAAAATATTTGGTAGATTTTTCAAAGTACTAAGTAAAAACCATCCCCCAAATTCTGTCTGCAGGTGAGACCCGGCCAGGGCACCATGGGTTTGCAGAACCCTATCCTGCCAGTCAAGGGGGTGGTTTTGGTTATTTGTTGGGTCACACACCACCCCAAAACTTAGTGGCTTAAAATATTTTTTTTCTTGATTCTGGAGAGTGAGAATAAAATTCTTTCTTCGGTTCCATCCAGCAATGGCGGAGACTGGGGTCATTGAGGCTTCTTACGTCCACGTTTGTTTGGGTTGTTTCTTTCTTCTTATCTTGCCCCCAGGACTACCTTGGGCTTCCTCATAGCAGGGTGGTTCAGAGCATCAGAGTTCCTGCTTGCTTGCTGGCTTACCCCACAGTGAGCATCTACAAGGTTCAGGTGGAGCCTGCCAGGCTTCTCAGGGCCTAGCTTCAGAAATTACTCAGTGCCACATAGCAATATGGTATTGGCAAATTAATCATTGGCCAGCTCAGATTCAAGGGCGCAGAGTAAGCAGTAGGCCTCACCTCTCAGGGAGGGACTGGTTCGCACATGGGGAGCCCTTGTTGGCAGCAACTACTCAGTTACCATTCCAGGCTCCCTCTGCATCTGTGCCTGTCTGCCTTTCCTGGGCTTAGTGTCTTCTGGAATGCAGAGACACCCGTTCCTTGGAGCCTGATTTCAAAATTCTCCACTAGGAATAGGCACATTTTATGTGCATTTATCCCTTTACCTTGCTTGTTAAGTTTTCATTGGAGTGTTTTTTCTATTCATCAAGAGCATAAATGCCTTAAGCATTTTTCTTTATTCTAGTGTTTCTTTATTCTAGTGATTATATAGATTTACAATCCCATATTGAAGAATTGGTATTTCATATTTTGGAAGTGTTGGGTTTTTATTGTTTGCAGTTTAATATGGGACTTTTTTTTTCTTTCCACCAGAAGTTTATGCTTGATTCTTAAAAATATTTTTCAAAAAGGAATGCACATTTGAATTTGAAAAGAATAGAGTCCTGAGAAATGAAATACTCCTTGCAAAGAACATGTTCCTTTTATTTGATAGCGGCAGAGTTGCCAAAAGCCCTTATTTTGTTTATATCCATCTGGTGATATTTACACCACAGGGCTATTGGACACAAATGTAGTATTTTGGATTAGGTAATATTTTTGAGGTCATATAGTACATATGGGAGACATCCTAGAGGCTGTATAAAAATTAATTACTGGTATTTGAGTTACTTAGTTTCCCACCCCCGGGGTCAGTTACATTTAGCAGTCGGCCAGTAGCTGTGGTCGTTGAGGCTTCATACCTAAGTGGCATCACCGTGGGATTTCCTTTCTTCCTCGTTTACAAACTTGTGCTTTACTATAACTACTACTACACTCTATTTGCTTCTTGCTACACTTCCATCAAAACAAGGAGGGAGATAAAGGGCTAGGACAACGTCTAAACTCTGGGGGGTGGGGGTGGGGAAAATATTTTTCCCTTAAAGAAGGGAAATTTTTTTAAAACAGTACCTTAAGATTAGAACATGTTTACATTTCTTTAAAAATACACTGTATCTCCAGGTTAGGGTTGCCACTGTTTTTGTGAGAACCTACTGCATCAATTTAAATTACTTATTTATAGGAAGGATTGTAATGTTTTATCAGATGACTTAATTGGTAAGATTTTGACATCATTTAGAGAACTACATGTTCACTCGCTTTTCCATTCCTGTACTATAGATGGATAGTCGTATCATCTCCATTTTGCAGGCAAAGGACATGAACTGCAGTTGACTCTCCCCACCTCACCCTGGGGTAACCTGGGGTATTGAAAGCTCTCAAATGAGTGACTTTGTTCCTATCCATGATTGCAGACATTTACAAAGCCATAACAACTGAGTACACCTTAAAAAATAAGTTATATAAAGCAGTGATATTCACAGCACAAATAGTTCAGGGAGGAGCAGGAGCAACTTCTAATAATTAATGTAAATGTGAAAAAATAGATGGAATAAAAGTCCCCACTTATTTCTACTTCAGATGTCATGTGATTAATATTTGACAGTGTCCTGTGGGTCAGTGTATGCATGTGTATATGTCTCTATAATGTACACACATAAAATCCATTCTCTTTCTCACACATACGTACACAGATAATCATTTGCAGCTCATTTTAGGGCAATTCTAATATGCTGCTTTGTACAGTTGTTGGAATCATGTATGGACCTGCTTTCTTCACAAAACGGGGGAGAGAGCAGGAAATAAAGAGCTTCATTTGGTATAACTGGATTCATTTATTTAACTGTACACTCTGATGAATAATTTTCTTCCCTAGTAGTTCTGTGAAGGGCTGACTCACTGTGGTTTTCATGACTTGGTGATGGATTGCACACTCATTGTCATGCCTGGGAAGTACTTGGAAATACTGCCCATATCTCCTGAGCCCAAGTGCCATTCATGTGATGTGACTCCATTCCTCCAATCCACCCTTGGGTCCATCTGAATCAGGGCCCATGTGAAAATTAGTCCTGTTAGGTCCAGGACATACTGTGTTCATTAAAGGATTCATGTTGTCTCCAGAGTTGGCATGATGGGTGTTCCTGGTGGCCCTCCACCTCCCAGAGGACCTACAGTCCCAGGGGGTACTGAGGAGTATGGTATTGCATAGGCATTTGTTGGGTTTGGTGCAGGTCTACCACCACGTGGACCCTGTTCATTCCGGGCATTCCAGGGCCACCTAAAGCATTCAGTGGGGTTCTCGTTGCGCCTCCATCGATCTGAGGTCCTAAGAGCACCATTCCTCTGGGGGAGTCATTCTCCGCATTGGCCCACCCATGTTTGGTTGTCCTTGTTGTTGAGTTTGGTTGTCCTTGTCCTTCCACTGTAATTGGAAGTAATTGCTGACTTCCTGGGACACCTCCAAGTGCCTGGTTAGGTATCCTTAGTGGGGGCTTTGGACCTCCAGGGTACCGAGGTGACAAAAAAGGTTGAAAGGACCCTGGTGGTACAGAACGTCACTGGCATGGCACCTCCTGCGGAAGGTTTCCTAGCACTGGCCTGGGAGCTGCTGCGGCACCATAATCATGGAAGGCTTTTGCTTCACTTGAATGTGCATGTGTTTCCTGTCTTTCTGGAACCACACAGTAGAGATCCCAAAACACATTCTGCCCAGAATGCAAGCATCCTGGTGGTTCCTCCCTCCTTGCCATGTGATGTCCCTCCCCCCCCCGCCCCCCTGCCCCATCTTATCACCGATAAAGGAGCAGATATTCATATACACAGATTGCTACCTTCTCCCGGGCCTGGCTGTCGAATAGGGCAGTGTTGCTGTTACTCTTGCCTTTGCCACGTGTGCTGGTGCCAAGCAAGAGCAGTGCCCACTGTTGGCTGCTGTAGGGCATGTGTTTGAACTGCACAGGTCCACGTGTATGCAGATTTTTTCTGTAAATATATTAGAAAAATTTTTTGGAGTTTTGTTACAATTTGAAGAAACTCATACATGAACCTTATGATTTTCTTAAAATTTTCTCTAGCTTGCTTTAGTGTAAGAATACTGTATATAGCACATGTAACAGAAAATATGCAGGAATCAGCTGTTTATAATATAGGTAAGACTTCAGCTCAATAGCAGGCTATTAGCAGTTAAGGTTTTGGGGAGTTAAATGTTACAAGTGGATTTTTGACTCTGTGGGTAGGGGCTAATCCCCCTAACTCCCCTGCCCCATTGTTCAAGGGTCAACTGTCTTCCCTCTTGAGCTTAGTTTGAAGCCTGAAGCTTGAAAACACAGTCCAGGCTTGGTGTCCATAAAACAAAAGGCCCATTCTAACAGCTTTTTATACATTTCAGAAGAGGCTAAGACTTTGTTAATCTGCTTAATGGAAAATTTCTTCAAAAAATAAGTCAAATTGTTAGACCTTTCTTTCCCAAATCGTACGTGGAACACTGTTACTAGGTGTTCTATTAAAAAAGGGTTTTGAGGTCTAATATTTTGGTGTAAGCAAAGTTTACTGCAGGACTTCTTGAAGCATATCTTAGCATGTATTATGGATTCTTAAAACATTTTGTAGCAAGAAGCATATTCCTAGGAACCCCCCCCTTTTTTTTTTTTTTTTTGAACACTCGTTACCGATGTTGCAGGGAACGCAGTTTGTGAAATCCCCAAATCTTGCTTTCTGTTTACAGTTGGAAACATTGTACACTTTGGAATCAGTTGCATATTTTAGTAGCTGTTGACATTAAATCACCCTTCTCCGTCTGGTCGCCAAGCACGTCACCGATACAGGCACACCCCCTGCAAGGGCTCCCTTTGGTGGACTTATTTCTGCCATAAGAATGTTTTTTACATCTGAATACCCAAGCTTCACAGCACATAAGTCTTTTAATACAACAACTTTTTGCTTATTTTTTTTGGAAGGGGTGTTTATGTGTATGCCTGCAAACCCAATATGACATTTTAAACACAAATGTGGGAGAAATATCTCGAGTTACAATTCAGGATGGTGTGGGCACCTTGACAACATGCTCAGTGTCAGCCTGGAGGATCCCTGTCACGTGACCGCCCAGAAACAGCACTTAATCTTACTAGTTGTTTGATCTTCAATGTGATAGTTTGCTGATTGTGTTGGAGTTTTGCTGTGTTGTGTTTTAGAAAACTGGTTGAAGGTTTTGGCTACACAGGTGATATATTATGTTTTCCTTTTAAAAGATTAGGAAAACCTCAGTGGTGGTTCTTTGTTTTTTTTGGTTTTTTTTTTTTTTGGCATGTGGGTTTTTAGGTAAAGGTTCCTGCCACTAAGTTAGAGAGGCTGCATGAACTCATTTAAGCGTCATAACACCCCAGCTGGGTGGTGATGTTATCCCCAGTTTTTGTGGGAAGAAATGGGGGGTGCGGTAACTTGCTCGAGATCCTACAGCTAGAAAGGGGCTTGGCTGGGATTTGGGCCCGGGCCATCTGTCGTCGGAACCTTCACCGTTGTGCCGTTCGGAGAAATTGTTTCCAACTTTCGTAAGCTGAGCGTGGTTTCTAGAAGTATATACACAGCAAGTCAAACCAAAACAGCGCTCGATTGGCAGGTAGCTTGTGTTCGTTTTTGTCATAAAAACTCTGCTTTCCCTGGTGTCGAGGGAAGCTTGCTCTGATCCGGATTCTAAGCCGTCTACTGGTGGTAAAAGAGGCACTTGGGAGATCACCTTAACTGCTTTCAGGCGCCCAGACACCGTTTCCTGCAACGAGGTAATAAGCAGTTTTACTAAATTCTGCCATTTAGTAAATAATTTTGTGTGACCCTGAGGAGTCTTCTGGCATTTTGTGGTGAGCTGTTCATGTAACTGGGGCAAATTAGATCATAGAAGAAAAGAAAAACAAATATTTATCGAGTACTGTCTGTGTTCAAATGTTTAAAATAGAATTTGTTTAATCCTTGTAAGGTGAGAATTATTATCCTTGTCTTAAAGAGGAGGAAGCTCGTGTACATGGAGTCGCTGGCTTCAGACCACACAGCTTGCCTGTGGATCAATTCTGCTTGGAGCCCTGGTCGCGTGCATTCTACCGAGGGGCGTAGAGTGAGTGCGGTTGTCTCCCTTCAGTCCTTCTCCCTGCGGAGCGCGCATGTCTGAATGACAGTGGGCCTCAGTGAGTGGGAAGAAGGTCTTCGGTGGAAGGCCCCCATCTGGTTCTTTCAAAGCTGAAGTCTGGGTTGTGGCATGGACAGTGGGAACTGATGGGGCAGTAGAGGCACCTGCAGATAGAATGGAAGAGAAAGCCCCAGGCAGGGGCCTCTCTTCTCTATCGGTTGCCATTTATAAACTGGAAACTTCCTTCAAATGCGTTAAAAATCTCCCAGGACCAGTATGACACAGTAACAGGTATGTCTTTATCGCAGCTACAGCCACTGCCACCAGCGTCACTGCCATTCGATGGCTGTGTTTTTCTACAAAAGCCGTATAATCAGATTTAGCCCTAGAAATAGGACAGGAAGACAGCGGTGAGGCTGCCTTGTCTGTAGGTCCTCCCTCGCGGTCGCCATGGTCTCAGCACCCTTTCTGTTGCATGGGAACTTTTCACTGAAGTCCAAGGGCACAATTCTCTTTCACTGGAAAAGTGTGGGAATGTCACAGGAGCGAACAAACAGCTCCTTTCCACTTAATAAAAGTCGTTCAAATACTTCGGAGGCCACAAAGACATTAAAGGCTTAGCCTGCCACTGACCCAAAAGTATCAGAATAAAATGGCCTATTTGCTGTTTCAAAAGTGCTTTTCATTAAATTACAGAAAATATTTAAGAAGGTAGTGAGTGAGGGCAGGCTGGCTGGAGAGCATATACTGGTAACCATCTTTTAGCCATGGCTATTTTTCACAGCAAATAAATTTTCTTAGTTTATAACTATGAACCAAGTGATCAACTCACCACAGCTGTTTCTGGAGCTTCCCCGCTTTTAGGCAAAGTAATTCAGAACTTGTCAGAAAGCCAAAGGCTAGGGGATTGCCTTTTTCTTGGTCCTAAACCTAGACCTGTTTTATAAATAGTTGATTCCCAGGCCAAGGTGTCCCTGCATGACATGTTCCCATAAATGTCCTGCTGCCACAAATTGCTAATCTTAGCAGAAACAGAATTCTGTGTCCACTGCAAGCTCTCCTGCTCTCCTAGGGATGCCACCCCTGTACTGCTTAACCAGGTGGAGTTCTTGGGGTGAGTCTGTGTGCTTTCCTAGTTGTTTTCCAAGATTCCATGCGTTTTTAAACCCCTTGACAATATATCTTTATAGAGCATTGACATTATATCCATTTTATCTGCCCCTGGGCAAATGGTTTGCATGGAATGATCTTCCAAAGCTGCCCAGTCTGTGGATCCAGTACAGGTGACACAGGGAAGCGGAAGGAAACACAGACGCTGTGCTGATGGGAACCCAGACATGATGGGACAGCCTTGAAAGGGGCCCTTTCAAGGCCCCTGAACACCTTGGGCAACCTGCCTCGTTAGGGAGAAGAAAGGAAGGAAGCATGCATTTTGTAAAAAGTAAAACACTTCATAAAGTAAAAACAAAGTCTTCATAAAAGTCTAGGCTGACCCGTTCCCTGTTGTCTTGGGCCAGTGGGCCTAGTGGTCTCAGTCTAGGGAAGGAGAGGGTCCCTGGGCTTTAGAGTCAAGAACGGAAACGGGCAGAGCGCTAGTAAAGGAGAGCAATTATGGAAGTAAGGGACAGCTGCTTTTCTTACCTTGCAGAGATGCTGGCAGGGTCAGCACAAGGGCAGCCCCTGGTGGCTGCAAGAGGAGGCTGTACCTGAGACACAGGTGGCCACGGAGGTGGCCTGAAGGAGCCTCCAAGGACTCTAGAAGTGGGCTGACCAGGAAGGCATATGGACATCAGGCCAGTGGGCACAGCAGTTACCAGAGCTCTTGGCTGCAGGGAGGCATGTAAATGGCCACTTGGTGGCCTTGTGGAGACCTGAAAACAGACTGTGGCTGGGAGCAGATTCCTGTAGTATCTTTCTGCTGGAGACCTTTGGTTTGCTGCCATTGCGGGGTAATTCACATCTTCTCAAATATGCTTCCTGGGCAGGTGGCCACAGAAACACCTGTGCAGGTGTACCTTCTTTTATTTTTTAATTGATAATACTGAAATTTAAAATATTGATTATAAAAATTTGTTCTGAGAAACCTTTGGCCAGTAAGTTTTAAAGCTTGAAGAGAGCCGGTCTTCAAATTTTCTCCTGAAATTTTAATAATTCAAGCATATTGAAGGAATGATTGGCAGAGTGAATTTCATTAGGGACTTGTTTGGTTCCTCATGAATCTTCTAAATTGTGACATGTTGTTAAGCTCATGAAATCATAGAACAAAATGTTTTCCTTCTTTTTGAGAGGAATATTAAATGCTACAAATCTATATAATGCTGCATTATTGATATGCATGAATATTTTCAAACTGAATACATTATTTCATATTTTATTTGTATTACTTCTTGGGTAAAAAGCAAACAAGGATGCTAAAATTGCACCCGTGGGTGACAGAGACAATCCACTGTTTCCTCACTTCCTGAATTGGCATCATGTTTATCGTGTTTGGAACATGAATCTTTTGCATTTGGAGAATTTGTATGTTATATGTAGTGACAGATGACTTGAGACTAGTGTAAAAGTCTATCACTTTTGCTTAAGACACATCAGATATTTAAGTTTTTCATTTTAAGTACAGCATTTGTAGGACTATATGTGATAAGCATATATTTACTTCAGTAGTGATTTTATGCATTGTAATGGCATGTACCACTTTATACAGTGTACATATATGGAGATAATATTATTACTTTGTGAATAACTTTGTCTACCAGTAATTCCCATACAAAGCATTTTACATGCATATACATTTCAGTTTTCCAGGGCAGGGAATTTGCGTTGATTTTGCGATGAATAAAATGTTACACATGGACTTTGTAGCCAAAGCAATCCTGTGTTTTTTTGTTATTAGCATTAGAGTCATAATGTAATCCTATATAAATATTTTAAAAAAAGACATTAACTAATCTCCCTTTTAGAATTAAGTGACAAGTTGATTTAAATGGCCATACTCCATGGTAGTTTCAGAATTCAGAATGGAAATTCAAATGCTGGGGTGCCGGGAGTGAGGCAGGTATGGAAAGAATTATTTTTCCAGGGATGCCGTTGTCTCAGGTCCCCATGAGAAGTAAATAATTTATTTATTGAGAACTGTATAATTTTTTGGAATAATGAAAAAAAGAGGGCTAGAAAGATGTCTATATGTATGTCTTTTGCCTTCACACTTAACATGGCTTCTGAAACTAGGCCAAAATGACATCTTAATGCAAAATAAAATCAACCAACCAAACAAACAAAACATATAAATGGATTATCATCCCTGTCTCTTTCATTAAGGTCATCTGGTGAAATTTTCAAATGTAAGAACATTATCTGTTCGTTTTCCTTCCTGGGGGAAGCTCCATCTTCATCTGAGAGAATCATTGCCTTTCTGCGGTCAGTTTTCTTCTAGTTGTTGGCTTTCAGGACATAGAGTGATAAGTTTGTTCCCAAGCTGCTGACCAGGCCTCAGAGGCCTGTCTGGAGAATGATCATTAGTGGTAGCCACTGTTTATTCCTCTCGAAATTTAAGATCAGCCCCCTTGGTTCAGCTTGTTTGTTAAATTTCAGGTAAGGAAAGGTAAACAGCACATGCATTTTTTTGGATGGTAGGAAAATTACCTAGAATCTGCCTCTTCTTAGCCTTGTGGCATTGAGATTCTCAAGGAAGTAGAAAATAGGGCGTTTCATATTAGACAATAGTTAGATGCCATGTATTAGATTCAGTCTTACAGAATTTCCAAAAGGTGGAATTATTGTCACTGGTAGGAGCTACATTTGTTTCATTACCCAGTAGAGCTATCAATGATGAGACATCTGTTTTAAAAAGAGTGCTATGATACCTCCTTGAAGTTTGTTGAGCAGGTGCTTTGTGTTCCGCCCTCTGCTAGGAATACTGTGCCAGTCAGAGATCATCTCCTACAAGGGGTTTTCTAATTTCTACTACGGATGATGAGCTGTGTCACATATCTGATACAGGACAGGAAGTTTTAACCACTATAATGGAGGTTAAAAAGAATCAACAGCCCTGCTGTAGGCATTTGCAGAAGGAGGACATTTTACGTTTTTAACTAAGAGGATCAGAGAAAGTTTCATCTTGTTGGAGTGGTTTGGGTAAAATTTGACTTTGGAGTAGGAAAGTAAATGCATTGAGGAGAGGGAGGTTCAGATGGGAGTTAATTCTGTGAAGATTCTACTTGGCTAGAGGACAGGATGCTTGAGAGAGGAAGAAGGAAGGGATGGAGAGGGAAGTTGAGGTCAATTTGTGGCAAGTCTTAAAGGTCAATCTCGATGGAAACATTGGAATTTTTTCGGTCAGTCTGCTTGTGGCCTGCCCAGTTTCCAGAATACCTGACTCCTTTATCATGGACCCTTGGACTGAATGATGTAATGTAAGAGGTACAATATAATGGCATTGTGGTGAAAAGAAGGAGCTCTGGATTGTAAAATACCATGGATTGTGTCTTGGGCCCGTCACTTACTAGTTATGTGCCTTTGGGCAAGGTGCTAACCCTTTCTGTGCCTCAGTGGCAGTATGAAGGTTAGATGCAGTAAAAAGTCACTGTGTGAAGCACACAGGCCCCTTGCAAATAGCAACCAAAAATGCTTGATTCCTAGTGAACTTCTTATGCTATCTGAGATGGTCTCTCCCATTTGTTCTCTTATGAGTATAACTCACACTACATCTGTGAAGCAATCCAGAGGCAGACAAAGTGTGAACGGAGGTAGGGAGATGGTTGACACAAGTAGAGAGGTAGGGTAGAAGAAAGGATGGCTTTTTGTATGAAATGCCAGTAGGCCTGCTCATAAGTTCATTTCCTGTAGTCAACAACAAAGAGGCCCATCGATGCTCTTCCCATGCTCAGGGAAGAGAATGAAAGAAGTGTCCGCAGGCCAGGCTACTTTGGTACCTTGAGCCTGAACTGGGGCATCTTGATGAGTCCTGGTTGGTGCCTCAGGAGAGGAAAGAGGTTATGGCTAAGGCAGGCAGAAAACACTTTTATAACTCCATGGAACTGAGGCTTCAGCCACAAGCTCTGTCAGGAGACCCTCAGACCTTTGCACTTCCATAGTTGACATTTGTAGTTTACCATTTGCTGTTACTTGGAAGGTTGGAAACTAGCAGTTGACAGTTTCTCTGAGAACCATGAATTAGAGTTGCAAGTCCTGAGGATGTGGTATATAGAAGCTGGGCTGGTGATCCCTAGCAAATAAGCATAACGCATGCTCAGCATTTGCAGCCTTTTGACATTGTAAAGTGATGAAAGTGTGTGTTGATAAAGAATGGTTCTTAGGAGATTATTCAGTGACAGTTGACAAGGTGATTCCCTGGTTTCTGAAAGAAATGTGAATCTGGAGAAAGCCGAGTCTGTATAAATACTTCTGAAGTTGAAATTCTGAGGATTCTGGAAACTCTCAGACTATATTTCGCTAGAATATCCATGTGGTTGGCTCTTCTGGTATCCCACTGAAGAGGCTGACTTTGGAAGAAATCAATTACCTGTGAGGATCCAAGGGAATTCTGGGTAAGCCTCTGGTATTTTTCAGCTTCCCTAGCAAGGAACCTGCGGCTTAGCATCTTGTGCTAGGCTAGAAACTGCTCTCATTGGTCAGATTTGGTGGTGGAGTGGGTTGGCTTTCTAGTGCTCCAAGATAATTACATGTAGAGTACTTGGGGAGCCGCCAGCGAGTGGGTGTGAAAGACAAGTTCATAAGGAGGAAATTCTCTGAATTAGGTTCTGGGAGGTTGTGTTGCAATGAGGGAGATTCGTTATGACAGCCTTTTGTTACACACACACACACACACACACACACACAATTTTTCTTTCGTACAGCATTTTCTTTTATAGTGAGTCAACTTGCATTTGATTGTAAAAGTTGTTGCCAACATACTGGATTGTTGAGTAAAGAAGTTTCCTTGGTTTCCTAGGGGAGGGTTCAAGTAAGGGAGAGCATGATTCATTGGGGAGAAAACCACCAAGGCCTCTCACTCCTGGGGTGCCAATATTTTTGAGGAACTCTAGTATCAACCATAGTAATTTTTGTATGTAGTTTGGAGATGGGTGGAATAAGAGGAAGTAAGAAGAGAAAAAAGCCACTTTGTATTTTTGAATATGGCAAAACTGTATCAAATGATCACCAATGTGATGCCCACAGTTTATGGTTGCTTTTAAGTATCATTTTTGATAGTGCTGGGCTTTTCAACATCTCACTTTATAATGAAAAATACATAGCAATAGCTAATCCTCACACAGTGCTCTGTGTTTGCCCTATGTACTTGAGAATAGCTGATATGGATATTGACTCCTATATTCTTCACCATATGAGGAAGGTAGGAATAATTATTATCTCTGTTTTACATTTGAGCAATGAAGGCACAGGGGTGAAGACACTTGCTCAAAATGACATGCTAGGAAATTGGTAGGAAAGGGTTCATAACCCCGGCAGTCTGGTTTCTAGAGTCTGTTTTCTTAATGACTTTACTATGTCTCCTGTCCACAGCCTGAGCTGGAGGTAGGAAAAATGGCCGTTCTCTGCTTTAATGACCTTGCATACTGGATCGGCCCTATTTACTGTGAAAGTACACGTTCCACTTTATGACCACAAAGTACTTTATTTAATACTAGAAAATGTTCATGCTGATATCATCTATGATTCTGACAGAGCTTTTCGCAGATCTTGGTGAGAAGTTCCTTGTGATAGTGATCCGTGACAGTGTCAAGCTTTCAGTTAAATAACTTATTTATTGGTTTGACATTTCTTGGCTTTTATGATTAGCTTTGGCTGAGGTGTGACAATGTGTGTACTTCTGACACGGGTTTCGTATGTGAAAGTCACCAGATGGCTGGCCGTGATGATCCACATGACGCCCATGGGTGTGTGGGTGGTGTGAGTGCCCCCAGTGTGCTGAAAGTTCCAGAATGCTTAGAGTAGGTGGACGCATTTTATGTGTGTCCATGAAACTCCCAAACACACAACGTTCTAGCACGCAGTCAGAAAATTTAAGAAATTCTACCAACAGAATTTTATTGCCTTCTTTTTACAGCTATTTATTTTTCTCATTACAGAAAATTTGAAAAAAATAAATAACAGAGCAAATGAGGAGACAAAGGTCGCGTATACTACCACTGAAGAGCTAGCCACTGCTGAGTTTCGCTTTCCCTCAGTATATTTATCCCTGTTCACACATTCCTAGACGTGCTATCGCAGAGCAGCTGTCTGTGTTGTTAGCGTGCTGCTATTCTCCCAGTTATATTTTAACCGAGGTGTAGCCTGCAGGATGCGTTTCTGCTGGAGAAACCACAGAAATGTAACTATTTATTATGTTTCCTAGCTATCTCACGCATCATTTCCTCCCTCACTTCCTCCCTGTCACTGGCAGTCCGGCTGCCAGCCTGCCCGTTCTCCACTCGTGACATCTGACTCATCGCTGACACTCGGCCCTCAGGCCTGCTCCCGGGGCCAGTTACTGAGCTCGGCAGCTTTTCTCTCCCCACAGTTCCTCAGCTCTGCACTTTGTTCTTCAGCTGCGGCAGCCCTGATGCTGTCAGTGTCCATTTCTTGGCCTCTGGCTTCTTCTCTTTTTCTGGCCACTCTTAAAAAGGACTTTCCTTACAACTGTTTTTCTCAGCATTCCATTCTTAGCAAAACTGTCCCGTGGCGACAGCTCTGTATTACTTTCCAGTTATCCCAGCATCACATTAGGATTCTTCACAGGGCCCCCCTTCATCTCATGGGCTCCATGCAAGACAAAGACGCACCTTGGTTCTTTGTTACCACATTGTTGAAGGTAAATCGGGCTGGCCCTAGTAAAAAGTGTGGAAAAAGAAAAATCCTTGCCATCTCTAACCTCTATTCTCCATTACATCTTTGACCCTTCAGGGTTTCTCTCTCCCCCTATTTGTTACTTATATTCTTCTTGCCCTATAATTCACACTTTTAACCAAATATGAAAGGATCTGGTATTGCTGGTTTATTCTTGAATGAATGTGATCACATAGTTTTTTTTTGTAGTTGAATGTCTTTAATTAAATAAAGCTAGTGCAATTTGATTAAAAAAAAAAACCCAAAAAAACCTTTTGGCAAATAAAGTTTCCAGCTTTGTATTGATTTCCTCTACCCCAAATTTAAAACAAAACAAAACAAAACAAAAAAACAAAAAACTTCTGGCATATGTAAGTCTGAGAACAACTGTTTTAAATCATAGCAGTAAAAAAGGAAAAGAGAAGCAAAAGAGGAAGAGATGAAGTAGAACAGCTTATAGGGAGAGTAATATTATTAAGCTATGTCCTTTGATAAAAATGCATTATTATGTTTTTCTTTCATAAAACGGCATTATGTGTGTGATTAAAAAATCTTTTTTTGAGGAGGGGAGGGTGGGAGAAAATACAGACAACTGCAACTGAACAACAATAAAACAATTGAAATAAATAAAAAAATATTTTTGTGTGTGTAGTCCCTTGTTCGTTCACAGCCACATGCATGCATTTATTGTATCCACCTTGGAAGATAAACCATAAAAGCAGTGAACATCTTATTTTCTTTATTTATCCTTGAATCCCACCATCTAGATAATGCCAGACATGCTGTGTACAGTCAATAACTGATTGCTGATTATATGACAATGTTTGGAGACATAAAATTTTTTTCATGTATCTCCAGAGTTTTAGTTTCCTGCCCCCCCCCCCAACAGAATGAGAGAATTGGATTCTTTAACACCAGTGTCAGACATTTATGTTTCAACATCTACCCACAGATACTCACGTCTGGTTGTCCATGAGAAGATTTCATTTGCAACCTGTGTTGGTGGCAGCTGTCATTTCATTCCTCTAGTGCTGCTACTTGGCTCTAAAACCTCATCTTTTGCTTAGGGAACTGGGCCAGAAAGGGAAGCTAGCCTGAGGCCACATGGAAATGAGGCAAGCGTGCTTCAGGGGCCCTGTCGGTATTCTGGCTGGGGTAAGAGCAATTGCCTGGGTTGCTCCAAAACTGGAGTTACCTCTTCTGTGACCCTGGCATGCTTTCATACTTACAGATGCCAATCTTGTTCTTTGCTTGATTCAGCCAAAGTTGGGGAGGTGGGGAGAGGTGGAAAGACTTTGGTCCAGAAAGTGTGACAGGGCTTGATGCACATCTGCTTTCTTACGTTGGTTCTCCAGCGACCTTTCCTTTTAAAAAGTCTGTGACTCTGTAATTACAGTGCATTCTATTGCCACATTGTTGCATTATAAGTCTAAGTTAAAGTGATTTCTGCTCGAGAATACAGGCTTATATAGGCCACTGTAGTAAAAGAATAATGCGTGGTGAGGTAGTAGAGAGGAAGCAACGGGGGTATCATGTAGTGACCTAGCACATCTGCTGCCTGAAGGTAAGCCAGCGAAGGAGGAAGAGGAGATAACAGGCTGCATAACTTGTGAGTTTGCTTGCCATATTCTGCAAAACATGTGAAATTCAATGTGTTAGGTTTTTGCACTGTTCCACGGGGCTTGTCCTACATCAGACAACTGTTAACTAATATTGTGTGGATTTTAGTTTGTTACTCGTTTTGCATTTTCTTTCATGTTGTTGTATTTTAAGGCACTGCAACAATGAAATGAATTATTTTATTCTGTTTGCAAAAAAATGTTAATAGCTCAAATGCAATGAAAGTATATTTGTAATGGTGTCATTATGGTATGATGTGGTATTTTTATTCTTGCTTGAAAGGCTAGGGATTGAATTTATATATTCATGCACATCTGGAGTGGGAAGAAAGTACATGGAGTTTGTATGTAAGCAATTATTGATTGATGTCAAATTTTCTACATCAGGATGTTTTCTTTTACACAAGAGACCACAGATTAACAATATTAAGAAATACTTCTGAATGAGAATTTTGACAAAGGATCACTGGCTTAGTGGATTCTAGAATGTTACCTTTTTGGAAGAAAGGTCTTTGGAGATGCAGTCAAGTTAAGGATCTTGGATTATCTAGTTGGGCCAAAATGGGGGCACAGTCATCCTTGTGAAAGACAGAGGGAGATCTCTGCACACACACAGAAGGCATGTGAAAAGAGGCAGAGATTGGAGTCTTGTGGCCACTGCAGATGTTGGAAGAGGCAAGGAATGTATCCCTTAGAAGCCTGGAGGGAATACAGCTTCACTGACCTCTTGGCACCAGTGGTTCTGGTTTTGAACTTCTAGCCTCCAGAACTATGAGAGAATAAACTTCTGTTATTTTAAGTCACCAAGTCTGTTGTCATTTGCAACCACATGAAACTAATGCAAAAAGGGAAGAAATAAAAATGTAATGGAAAGCAACTCAGTCAAGAGGACTATGTAATCAAATTTAATTTTTAAATATAAGCATAATATACACTTTTAATGAAATCCTGGTCTAGGTCATTTTAATTCTGATCATCAAATTATCTTTGCAAAAGCAACACCCTAATTGTTTCATGCACGTTTGTCTGTATTCCCAACATGACCATAAATGGGGGATCCTGTCTGGCTTGTTTATAATTGTATCCATGTTACTTGGTGCATAGTAGGTTCTCAGTAAGTATTTTCCAAAGGAGTACAATCTTAAGTATGAATATCTTTCTAATCAGGGCTCCAATTTGCTTTTACAGCTATGTTTCTCACTATTCTTTCTTTATGTTCTTGCCAGCAAAAGAAAAATCAAGTTGGTGAGATATAAATAATGAATAATAAATACAGTTTCTCTTATGAATAATAACTGTCCAGATGACAGATGGCACTAGAATAGACTGAATTGTATCATATTAATTGGAAGATTTTCCTACATCTTTAGGAGAAAGAAGCAAATTAGGACAAATCAAATATTTTATATTTTTATTTTAAAATGCAGTTTGAAGTGTGTTTTTAGGATCAGTACAGACACAGCCCACAGGCTTTCTGGGCTTGCAGCATTCAACAGAAGCAATCAATATTCAGAGTAAAGTCAGTGAGCCACTGTTATTTCAAAGATAGGATAATTTTGGACTAAACCCTTTACAAGCATTTTTAAATAAGCATGGAAACAAAAAGAGTTTATAGTAAAATTATTTCAGTATGTTAAAATTAAGCTACTTGGTGAATTCTGAAACACGTCCTATCATCTGAAAGTAGTTTTCTGCTTGTGAGTTGCAGAATTTTGTATTCAGGCCCATATCCTGTCTTAGATGATCAAGTGAACAAGATGATTGATTTTGTTTCCCCAACTTTAATCATGAAAAATTTTAGCACTTAGAGATGTTTTAAAATGGATAACGAATACACATAAATTTTACATCTGGACTCAAAGTTTGAATTTTCAGAAGCTTAACCAGGGGTGTCAAACTCATTCTCACCAGGGGCCACATCAGCCTTGTGGTTGCCTTCAAAGGGCCAAGTATAATTTTAGGACCGTAGAAATGTAACTACTCCTTAACAGTTAAGCAGGAGCTGGGTGCTGCTGGCTGGGTGAAAACAAGGTACCAGTCCAGATAAAACCAGTTGGAGGGCTGGATTTGGCCTGTGGGTCTCGTGTTTGCCACCTGTGGCTTAAACTTTCAAAGCTCAGGCCAAACTCCAGACTAATTAAATCTAAATCCCTGATGGGTTGGCGGCATTACTATCGTTTTTGAAGGTCCTTGGGTGATTCTAATGTATGGGTGAGTTGAAGACCGCTGTGCCATATACTATTATCGCAACAAAGGTAATTATAGTCTAGTACTCAATCTATATTAAACTTTCCACAATGTTTTCCCAGATACCCTTTAGAGCTGTTTTTGTTTCTAAACTACAATGTATTTGGTTGCTATGTCTCCACAAGGGCAGGGAATTTTGTATGTTCTGTTCACTGCTGGGTGCTGCTCAGGGTCTGAAAGAGAGACTGGGCTGAGTAGATAATTGATAAGTATTTGTAGGTTGCTTGAATTTAATCAGTGGCCGGGCATCTGTTGAGTGTTCATATGTCTGAATGAAGTCTTTGCATGTAGAGTTTTTCTTGAGCATGAATGTGTCACCCTGGATGTAGAAAAATTGATGGAGAGCTGCAACTTTTTCATCAATGATTCATCTAGGTTCAAATATATGTGCAGAGTTGTACGGTGGAATTTAATTTTGTGTTTTGTGTACACATCGCTCAGAGACCCAAAAGGGCTTATCCATAGGGATCCCTGGGGTTCAGTGGCGCAAGTTTGGAAAAACCACATTGTGGAAATGTAAACCATAATTGGTAAAGAAAATTTAGATGGTGCTCAATACACAAGTTTTATTTTTTACCTTTCAGTGATTGCTTCTAACATTTCCTTTCCCCCCTCACACGTTAAAATTACTCATTGCTTTTGGAGTAGTAATATTTCTGTGTGGGAAGCTTACATTCTAGTTGTTGGTGGAAGTGGCAGAGTTTAGGGAATAGATTTTGTGAGGACAAGGAAAACATGTTGATAGGAAGAAGCGACTTGTGAATGTCATTGGTAATGGACAAGAAGATTGGGTTTGGGACTTCCAGTAAAGATGGCGGCATTGGCAGACATGACTGGCCTCTTTGCACAACCACATCAAAATTACAACTAAAATGAAGAATAACCATCACTCAGAACAGTCAGAAATTGAGTTGCCTGGAAGTCTGACAACTATGGAATTAAAGAACCCACATCCTTCTAGACTGGTAGGAAGGGTGCAGATGTGGAACAGGCTGGTCCCACATCCACCTGTGGTGGATAAATATTCAGGGAGGATATCTCCAGGGCAGATAACGAGCTTCCCAGATAAGAAAAATCTAAGGGAGCTCATCATTACCAAACCATTGTTATATGAAATGTTAAAGGGACTTATTTAATAAAAAGAAAAACATCAAAACCATGAATAATAAAATGGGAAAAAATACACATCTATCAACAATGAATCTAAAAAACAAACTAAGCACAAGAGAAGGATAGAGACGGAATCATGGATATGGAGAACATTTTGATGGTTGCTAGATAGGAGGGGAGTGTGCGGGGATGGGTGAAGAAGTGAGGGGAGGAAGAAATACAAGTAGGTAGTTACAGAACAGCCATGGGGATGTCAAGTACAGTAGAGGAAATGGAGTAGCCAAAGAACTTGTACACATGACCCATGGACATGAACAATGGTGGGGGGATTGCCTGAGGAAGTCGGGGATGCTGTATAGAGGGGAAAAATCAGGACAACTGTAATAGCATAATCAGTACAATATAGCATAATCAATAGCATAATCAATACAATATAATTAAAAATAAATGAATATTAGGCAAAAAAAAAAAAAGACAAGATTGGGAATGTATATCCAAGGAAAGAGCCAATGAGCCTTTCAGTGCCTCTTAGTATTGACAAAACTCTGGGAAATATTACAGCCATTTTGACTTTGTGCTCTCATTGAATATTCTCCAAGCATCAATACTCGATTTTAGGACAGCTCTGAAGTTGGACATATAGCACACATGAATCTAATCCAACCAAAAGGTAGATCTAAATGTTTGGAAACTATGCCTCATTTCTTTTAGAACCAGAATTTTCAGTTGTCTGTCATGTTTAGTGAAAGTAAGCACCACCGAACCAGCTAAAACTCATAATTGTAAGCAAGTATGGTTTTTATGCACAAGAAGAAAAGGTAGTAAAGAGCATATTGGTCAACAAAAGTAACTGTTTATTTAAACTTGACCTTTGGGACTAGGACCCTGACCATTTCTCTTAACTTACAGTTTTAGATTGGTCTTGTGATTTACTTATGCAGGTTTGGCAATTAAAAATTCAATGGTGTTATTGTCCCAGAATATTTTATTTTCTTTTAAAAAATGTACAAGCAATTCCTCATGTTTTTAGATAAATCACTGATTCATAAGATAATTTTCAAGGATAGTACTTTTACCTTGTTATCATGGATTTTTGTGTTTAAGGGACATGCAGTGTCAATTGGTCTAACTCTCTTACACACGAGGAGATGGGGGTTGGGAGAGGCAAGAGAACTGCTCAAGGTGACACAGAGCCGGCTGGTGAGGGAACCAAGAAGAGAACCTGGAATGCCTGATGACTGTTTAACGCCTATTCAAGGTCACTCACATCCAGCTGGTGTTGGAGGGACAGAACCCGAAATCCCTGACAAATGTTAAATGATGTGGCTACTACATGCATCTTGTTTTCCAGGCATTTTAAAGAATATTACTGCAACGGTATAATATTAAAGATCTACAAAGTTGTAGTATTATAGTTATATTGAGTTTTATGGATGGGTAGAATATTTTCGTTCCATCTTCATAAAGCAGGGAAAAGGAATGTTTTCTAGTGTGACTTTAACTTTGGGGATGCTGAGGGTGTGAGTACATGGCATGGATACCCCTTCTTAGGGAGTCAGTGGTTGAGTTTGGATGGTTTGGTGGTTGCATGTACCTGCGAATATTCAATGACTACATGTTGACACCTCGAGCCTTCTCTAATGGATTACCCAGGGATACAGGTTCTAGTGGTGGTATTTGACCTGTTGCCCCCTTTGCAGCTCATGGGGGTCATTTAACCTTATGGGTAGTCAGAGAGCAGAAGTAACCATCATTACCACTTGGCTTGTTAAGAAGACATTGACTGCTTTTGCTGCTGATTTATTTCTCTCCCATCCACCGCAGAACACTGACCAAGTGTATCAGATGTGAGGAGGCTTGGCCTTATGACTTCTCCCCATTCTCTCCCACTTTTCTCACTGTTCAACAGCCTCTTCTGGATACAGCCAAGAAAGAATCAGAATCTGACATTCGATACACTAAATCAAGTGCCTGACCCCAGTGACACTAACCAGGTTTCTTTCTTTTTTTGGTGGATCTGTTTTATATTTTTGGCAAAAAAACCTGCCGTTTAAAATGATCCCTGGCCACTTAATTGGTCAGCCTTTATGTGGGACATAGTTGCTGCTCCAGTTGTGGGTGAGCAGTGAGTAGGGTGAGGTGGAGTAGGGTGGTGTGAGGGGGCTATTGGTTGAACTTGGAGTGTGAGTCGGTCTGGAATTGAGAGCTACTTGATGGGCAGCACAGGTAATCATAGGGACGTAGGGTAGAGAATTGATTATAAGTATTTTCTGAAGAACAAAGGGTGGGGAAAACAGTTAAGTATCTGTCTCTTCTTCCTTCTGAAATACTTTCTCATACTCTCTTAGGGCTGGAACCAAGGAAGCAGCCTTGGTTAGGCATCCATTTATACCAGGCAGGGCAAAGGGCAGGTGGCTGTGCTTCAGAGAGAAATGCCAGTCTTTGTAGATGTCTGTGGTAAATATAAACTTATATGGACTTTCCAGATTAAAGCACCTCGTAGCGAATGCTAAAGCTGCTCCAACATCCACTCTTATTGTAGATGTTGAAAATGTGTTCCAGGGTTAGTGTCAGACTGAACTAAACTTCACATTGCCGCTCAGCCTCTGAATTAGATGTTGTAAGGTGGACAGGTTAGCCTGAATGAGCTGAAGGTGCATCTCTTGGTATCCAGGTAGAGCTCTCCTACCTGGATGCAACCTTGGCGGTTATTTACCTGTGCAAATGTTTAAAGAATTCCCGGCTGGTGGTAAGGGCTCAGTTAAGTGCAAGCTACTGCTATTGTTATTCTGTTCCCTCTTGGCTATTTGCTGTCTTACTAGCAATTTAGTCAAAATTTTTAAGATTAAAAGAAGTGACATCTTATGAAAATAAAACTTGTGAATTATTTATAGATTCAGTTGGCCACACTTAATAAGTGATAATGAGCTGATGTTATAAACAAAGGGGATTCATAGTTTAGCTCGTAGGCAATGCCTCTATTGAGAGGTGAAATATATATTCCTCATTTAGGTATATTGCAGGAAAATTTAATATTTTTTTTGTAATTGCTCAGTACCATAGAATTTCAAAACTTAAACATTACATTGAAGATGCCATGCTCACATTCTTTACTCCCTTGATTGATGAGAAGGGAAGTGGCCAGAGAGATAAGCGATATATTCAAGATTACACAGGTAATAATAGAGCCAGGCAGGCCACCTGTGGAGCCTCTCTGGTGAGCCATGGGCGGGCATCACAGATCTCCATGTGTGTCACCTGCTTAGCTAACATCTTACACTACTTTGCTTATGTGGGTGGGTGTGATAATGAGAATTTCACGGACACTTTTCACATGGATAAAAATAGCTGAAATTTTTAGACAGTTTATAAAATACTTCAATACGGTGTATTTCTTTAATGATGAAGGAGAGATTAAAACCTTAAAGCAGTTGGGAAGAAGCTAAAAACCAATCACTGACCTTTTTCAAAGAGAGAAGAGTGTGTGTGTGTGTGTGTGAGAGAGAGAGAGAGAGAGAGAATTGGTGAGTCTAAAGATTCAGAAAATGAAATTTGAGATAGTATCTTTCAAACCTTTCCCTCTTTTGTCATTCAGCTGAGTGGCTTTCAGAGAATATCCACTTTCTTTTTCCACATTTTGATTGTGTTTAATGTAGAGCATAAAATAGCTTAAAATGATAGAAGTTCTTCAAAGGATAGAAATATCAGATTTTTAAGGCTGGTGAAGTACATTCAGCACCGTAACAAGTACCTGGTGGTCTGAAATGAGGCTAGATTTTGAGTGTGATCTTCTCCTCGGATACCATTAGAAAGAATCAAATTGATGATGCTTAATTTAAAAGAAGCAAATAGTAATAATAAGGTCTTAAAAAGAATAGCAATAATCTAATCTGATCATTCAGATATTTACCACCTAAATGGGTAGAGAGAGGGCTGAGAAATTGCAAAGAGACAGATCAAGAGTTGAAAAAGTATGTTAATCATTGCTGACTAATTAACAATAGTTAACACATACAAAGCATGCTTTTAGAAATTTAAAAAATGATTTCAGACGAAATGTTGTGAATTTTCTTTTCTCTATCCTTCCTATTTAGTCAAAAAATAAAGAGGAAAAACACACATAAAACAAACCTCGTTTGAATCTGAAATGAAGTAAAACTTAAAAGCTTCATTTGGGACATTCATTTGGCCACTCCACTGAATATTTTTGGCATGGTTACATCGTCCTGGAAAGCAAACTAGAGATAGTTTTTGACTTGAAAAAAAATTGAAACAAACAAGGGAAATAGGAACAGGACTGAAGCTGTCCTACTTCGGGGACGATATGAGAAGGCTGGGGTTCTTGGAAGGACAATAATGCTGGGAAAACAGAGGCAGCAGGAAAAGAAGAAGATGAACTATGAGATGGCTGACTTCATAGAAGAAGCCGTAGGCAGGAGTCTGCAGGAGCTGAGCAGGGCTGCTGAGGACAGGACTCTGTGGGCATCCCTCATTCACAGGGTCAGCAGGAGTCAGAGCTGATTAAATGGCATGGTGCAGAACACATTTGCATTAAATTTTCATGTAGTATGAAAATGTATAGCAAATAAAAACATTTCCATTTTTAAAATACTGAATAAATGACAGTGTGAAGCATAGTAGAACTACCTTTCTAAAATTTCCCTAAAGCACACTTTTAAAGAAAAAAGATCCAATTTTTTTCAAAAGGATTGTAAATGTTATCACATTATTCTTGGCGTATTGGAAAGAAACTTGGCAGGAAGGGAGAGACCTGAGCTGCAGCCTTGTCTGCAAACAACCAGCTGTAAGACCAGAGACTATTTCCTCACCTTGGAGTCCCATTTCCTTCATCTGCTGAATAAAGTGATTTGACTGGGTCATCCAAAAATTTCTTTCATCTCTGCGAACCTGTCATTATTAAATAATTTGAGAATTCAGAAATCCAGATGGCCAAGAGCTTGAAAGCTTTATTGAGGATGTTAATAAGAACCAGATTTTAAAGGAAATATAAAACTTGGCTTTTCAAAAAGAGGGCATTCCACTTGGACAAATGGCATGAACAGAGACATTATTGGCAGAGACCTTCTCTTAACTGACTGCCTGATTATTATAAAAGCAAAGTCCTTTACTCTATAGGTAGGCTGAATCAAGGATTAGCTCAGCAGATTGGGGACAGCCATTGAAGAAAATTTTCTAGCTGCTAGAAAGGACTGCTTAGAATAGAGTTGTATTGTAGCTGATGAATAGGAAGTATCTTAGTTCTGCTGAGATAGGACATTAACACACTTTCCAATTCTGTGCAGAGAGGACTAAAGAAGAGCTGACTGCGGGTCATGGGAGCAAGACTGAAGACGTATAAGATGGGCAGAGCTGAGGGAGCAGTGTTGAATGAGTTCCGGGTGCTGAGAGAGGGAGATGTGGGAAGGAAGAGGGACTGACATAATGGACTGGCTGGGAACTGGGAAATCCCGAAGATAGGAAGGAGTTTGGTCATGGGTCAGGAAGGGGAACACTGAATTAAAGAGCTTGGTGATTTGTGTTAATAGGGCTCAGGCTTTGACGAATAACAGGTCTTGATGAGCAACGGGGACGAGTCAGCATACACAATTAAGGAAGAAATGTGAAGTGTGGGGTCAGAGTGACACAGATGTGGAGATTGTAAGGGTGATGACTACAGAGGGCAGGAGTGAAAAATCTGGTCCCTGAAGAGGAAAGAGAAGAGAGGGAAAGAAGCATGTGCATGTGCCCACGTGCGCCCGTGCCTGTGGGTGTGCGTACGTGTGTGAGTGTGGCGATTATGAAACCAGCTGTGTCACCGTCAGTAACCTGCTGTGAATGTAATCACTGAACCTCCGTGTGTTCTCAAAAACAAAATGAGGGTGAAGAAAGTTGAATTGTATCTGCTTCTCAGTGGGGGCAACGTTGCGCTCTCAAGGGCATTTTGGAAATTTGTGGGGGTGTTTTATGTTGTCTCATTGTTTGCAGGGCAGGTTCCAGTTGTGTTAGATGTCCTACAGTTTCAAGACAGGCCTGCCAAACAAAGAAACTGTCTGGTTTTTTCTCTGACTTTAGAGTGACTCAGTGGGCACTCCCGAAGGATGTCATATTAAAATGTCTCATATTATCTTTACTTAAGTTTTTAATTCCATGCACCACCTCCCCTTTATTCTCTTATTTTCTGTATTTTTTTTAATAAGGAATGTTTTCTAATCTTGTTTTCTCCAAATCTAAGCACATTCATTATGAGTAGATTTAAGCAGTTGACCTCATGCCTTGTAGTATCAGAGCACTAATTCATTTATTAAAGTGTGTAATCTTTTAAATTATATTTCTTTATTTCTCTTAATATGATTGAGGGCTTGTGTACATGCACACATTTTATTGTATTAAAATTATGTAGAGATAAATGATCTGAATTTTACTTCTGTATGGTAACGGTAGAGTAGGTAAACATATATTATGTTAAGAACAAGTCTGTTAAGGTTAAGGCTCACTTAACTAGATGATCTCCAAGGCCTCCACTTCTGACATCTCTAAAATGCTGCAGCTTCATGAATATGAGGATTTGAAGAAGTAGGTTTATCGTACTGGAAAGTGTTAAAAACAGGCAGCATCAGTACAGGTATTAGGTGGAAGTCAGCAATTTCTTGTGAATCTAGGATGGCTGAAGAGGTTGAGATCCATCTGCAGGGGAGGGACATGATGGGCTTTTGGGGAGAACCAGGTCCCTGCTGATGGGATGACAGAAAGAAGGGACTTTGGTTTGGCAGCTCAGAGAGGAGGAGGCTTTGAGCGGAGGAAGGCATTAATATGAGGAAGGCATTAAAAATATAGGAATTAAGTTACCACTTCCCAGTCATTGTTTTAGCTGCATCTGGATGATTTTCCTTTTGATGTAAAGTAGGTGATGTGAGAGGTTTTTCAAATAATCTAGCTACCCACCAACGTATTCCTTTCTTCAGGAACTTTATTTTGAAATTATGGTGCCATTATCCATCATTAGTGTGAAGGTCCTCTACCAAAACGCAGGAAAATAGTTACCCATGACAGGTGATCTTCCTTCTATTTTAACAGGCACATGATCGCCTCTTCAGTTTTGAATTACAAAGATAATTTTCTATATGAAAGCTTATATAATATATTAAACAATATTTAAAATTTCAAAACTGCAAGTGATTGTACAACTTTCCATATGAGAAAGTATGAATGTCAAAATGATTAAACACCCTTTAAAATATAAGGTGAGATCTTAGGTTTACTTTTTTCCTAAAGTTGGTTTTAGACCTGAAAAAGCTTGAACTTGATATTTAACATTAATACTCACTATGGTCAGAAATGAAATTCTGAGGAGATATTTTGGAGTTAAATTTAAAGGAGACTTTTAATTAAAAAATTCTTGCTCCAGTCTTGAATAAGTTGCTTTATGTAAATGTGAGTGCTTCAGGAGAAAAATCAAAGTGTGAAAGGAGAGATGGATGGAAAGTCAAGTGAGAAGGAAACAGTTGTTAATGTTGTTTGTGTTTGTAATGTGTGATGAAGGTTGGGGCTCCCAAATTACGGTGGGATATTGAGTACATTCTGCACAACTTTTTATAATATTTGTTCACTCTGCAAGATTTAGTTAATACTGAAAAGCAGAACTAAAATGCTAATAAAACCAGTGCCCAAAAATGGTCATGTTCATATTTTGGTGAATGTTATTTTAGTCATTTTTTTCTGTTGCTCTTTAAAAAGTGCATGTTGGAGGTGAGGCATGGGGGCTGGAGCACTGGTTCAGGGAGGAAGGGATGAGCCCTGCTCGCCTGGAGTCCGCTGCTGGTGCCTCAGCCACCCAAGTCATTGCTTCATTTCGGTGGACTTGAGGCACTCACAGTGCCATTTCCTCTTTAAACCATGATCTTCATTTACTGAGTATCTACTGGGTAGCATTTGGCCCTTTACAAGAATTATTTCCAGTCCTTATAACAGTCTTACAAGGTAGATATTGTTATTTTCCTTTGAGGATAAGGAAAAGGAGGTCAAAGAAGTTAGATGTTTTGCCCAAGGTTCTACATGCAGTGAGTGGCAGACAGGACTGTTGGACTCACACCTGCATTTGTTCCAAAAAACTCATCTGAAAAGATCTATGCACCCCTATGTTCATTGCAGCATTATTTACAATAGCCAAGATATTGAACCAGCTCCAGTGCCTGCCAATGGACAAGTGGATAAAGAAGAGGTTTTATACACAAACATAAACACATACACAATGGAATAGTTTTCAGCCATAAGAAAGAATGAAATCTTACCATTTGCAACAGCATGGATGGATCTAGAAAGTATTGTGCTAAGTGAAATAAGTCACACCGAGACAGACAAAAACCATATAATTTCAGTTATATGTGGAATCTAAAGAATAAAATAAATGGACAAACCAACTCTTAGATACAAAGAACAAACTGATGGTGGCCAGGTGGGATAGGGCTTGGAGAACTGGGTGAAAATATGAAGGGATTAAGAAGTACAGATAGGTAGTTAGAAAATAGTCACGGGGATGTAAAGTACAGCATAGGGGATATAATCAGCAATGTAGTAGTTATGTATGGAGCCAGGTGGATGCTGGAATTATCAAGGGATTACTTCATAAGTTATATAAATGTCTAACTCCTATGCTATATGTCAGAAAGAAACTAATAGTGAATGTCAAGTGTAATTGAAAAACATTTTTTAAAAGCCTGCATATGTCCCTGTGGCACCAGAGTCTTTGAGGACAGGTATCTCCTCAGCATTGTGGATTGCATCCAAAGGCCGTTGTGTGCCTTAGGAACAGCAGGGAAGGTGTGAGGAGTGGGGACTGTGCAGAGGAGGCTCCTGGGGCGGGAGAGGCACCTGGGTCAGGAGGGCTCAGCAATCCAGCACTGTTGGACCAGTTGGGTCCTTGAAGACAGACATGGGAGATGGACCTCAGTCCAGATGGGGAGAGAAGCTGGGGAGCAGAGGATCTTGGATGGGAGATGAAAAGTCTTGGGACCGATGAACCAGGCTGCTCCTGTACTGACTGCTTTTATGGTTTACAAAGTGATTGAAAAGAAAAGTTGGACAGGGGAGGGGAGGGAATTTCAGGGGAAAAGGGGAAGGGTTTAGAGCAACAAGTATAAAAGACGCATGGACAAAAACTAGTGGGGGTGGAAATGGGAGGGAGGTGGGGAGGGCTGGGGCTGTGGGCTGGCATGGGAGTGAAAGACAGAAAACTGTACAAGAACAACAATTAAAAAAAAAAGAAAATGAGCTTTGGGTGGCATTGCTCAACTGGTTGAGTGTTGTCCCGCAAGCAAAGGGTTGCCAGTTCAATTCCCAGCCAGGGCACATGCCTGAGTCACGGGCCCGGACTTCTTTCCCTCTCCTTCTCCTTCCTTTCCCTTCTCTCTAAGAATAAAGAAATAAAATCCTTTTTAAAAAGGTACATGCTTTGCTATGTTTTAAAAATAAATAAAGTAAAATAAAATAAAGAAGAAAAGTTGGAGATGAAGATACCTGTTGGATTTAGAATGTTTTTATGTATTTCTGGGGAATACTTGGATAAAATGATGGTTTGGGGACGAATGGTTGAGGATGCTGCATTTATTCTGCATTTGTTCTCCGCATTGTGGTGATAACCTTCTTTAACAGGAAAGGTTGTTCTGAAATAAATGATGGCTGAAAACAGGGGGTTGAGATCATGTCTGGCTTGAGAAGTACAATTCCCCTGTCTCTAGTAAATGACTGTTTGAACGAAAGAAAATGAACTTAAGCAAGACCAAAGAAGCTCGTTGCATGATAATTGTAAAAGGATGGAAGGCAGTGACAAGGGAACTTGAAATATCTGTGGTACCTGTAAGTTGCAGACTTGCTCAAATTCCCAAGTGGCATTTGAAGTGCACAGGAGAAGAGAGATGGACATTGTTCTCAGTCTCTTTTCATTTCATTTCTCACTTTTCATTTTTACTTTTTTTTTTGCTAGATGTACATGTCTGTTCTTCCCCTGGATGAAAAGGATATCACCGATGCTTCCTCCTCTTGCTTGTCCATTGTTACATTGTTCGACCACCTCCTCTCCCTTCTTGTTTTTCAGCTTTGCTGCATGCACCTATGCTGAATGCCTGCTAACCTTCTTTCCCTTGGACAAGAGCCCAGGCAGACTTTATTAGCCTCCCTCCCACGGCCGGGAGCCTGCTGGGAACCTCTGAAGTTCTTATCCGTTTCTCTTTGACCTTCATATATGTATTGCCTTCTACCTGGCAGATCCTGACCTGAGTAGAGTAGCCAATCCTGACCTGTGCTAGATACCCTGAGTTTCAGTAAATGTTTCCTGAATGAGTTCATGACTCACTGGAAGAAGAGAACCCCATTCATAGGAAGACTTCCTCTTTAGGTGTCTCTGGATCCAATTATCTATCTATCTATCTATCTATCTATCTATCTATCATCTATCTATCTTCTTTTTTGTAGACCTGTTTGATGCCTGACTCAATATTGTAGGCTTTTAATTGTTTTAAATTTGTAAATGCTCTTTTCAGAAAGCATTTACTACAGACATAGGGGACTTCTGGCTTCTGGGCCAAATAAGGACTATAGTTTAATTCCATCTAACCCTGAGCAGTATTCGTAGATGTCACAGTCACCAGGATTTTTTAACACATTGAGCGATAATGCCCATGAGGTGGGGCTATTATTCCATGGGGAAGGGGGACTGTCCTTTTTTTTTTTTTTTTTTTTTTTTTTTTTTTTTTTTTTTTTTTTTTTTTTTTTTTTTTTTTTTTTTTTGGTAAAATTGGGGCAGTGTGGTATTCTTCACTTTCCAGAGTGAGAAGATAGTTTTTTTTTTTTAATCTGAAAATAAGGAGTAAAAATAATTTTATAATGTGATTATTATAATTTTGTAAGTGCTTCAATATTTTGTGAAATTTGTTGACACTGATTACACGTTCTGTGTGAGAATTTGAATCTATTTTTCTTAACAAAAGGGTATTTTTAGATGAATTAGATACTTGACCCTCAATATAAAAACTATGGTACATCCCAGATTTAAAGGAGGAGTTATTAAGCACTGGCAAAGAACAGAAAATGAGCTTCTAACAGGTACAGGAGAAAAGGACGTGTTCCCTGTCAACAAGGAGTTATAACCTCATTGGTCGGTTGAGATATACACACATTAAATGATGAGTGAACCAGTCAGTGTCATTTATAATCGCGTATGCATTTATTTTTAATCTCTACCCTGTGTATTTCCAAAAGAATTTGTGTCTGTTTATATTTGCATACATATAATCAGGATGTAAATCAGTTTATAATGAGGTCCCTTGTAACGGAATTCGCTAGGGAAGGGAAGAAGCAGGCGCTGGACTCAAGCTGGAAGGAGTCCCAGAACAGGGGCATCTAGGATGGGGCTGAACAGTCCGGAGAGGGGCGGGGGGCATTCGGGTGAGATAAGGTGCGTGAGCAAACTATTAATAATACATGCTCCAAAGGATGTGTGTATTGTAATAGTGATGTGATTGGACCCCTGCCATTTTTTGGCTGCTTTGGGGAATTCCTTACTTCCTGAGCTTTGCTAGGAGGCAGAGCCCCTGCTCCCTGACAAATAGGGTGATGTCTAGGGCTGCAGGCATAGGGGGTGTGAGCTGTATCATCCACTGCTCCAGTGTGCCCGGACCACCCCAGGGCATGATTTGGGGCATTATTCCTGGCTGCTGGACATTTGAGGAGCCAGCCAGTAAGATTTTAAAACAATTCTCTTCTGTTTAATCAGTGCTGATGTCTGTAACTTGCGAACAGAAGCCCTGATAGAAGTAGATACTCATCACTGGGTACTATCCTCTGTGTCAAAAAAAGTTCCAGGCGTTTCATGGACATAAGCTCACTCGGGTTGCACCGCAACCCTGAATAAGAGCTAACATTGTTACTCCTCAATTCGCAGGTGAAAAGACTGAGATTCAGAAGGGTTGAGTAACTTGCCCAAGGTCATACAGGCAGCAGCAGGGAGCCCGGCTGTCATCCAGGCTTTTCTGGCATGGAGACTGTGAGGTTAGCCTCTCTGCTCTATCTCCCACTCTTCGAGAAGAGCAGATCATAAATATTAACTACCTGCATGTATATTGGAGTACTTCAGTATGAAAGTTTTTTTTTTTCTTAGAACACAGCCAAGGAAGGATTTGAAACTCTTGCTTGAGTATCAAAAATAGGAGTTGACAGTTGTAGGTTGTCATTTGTTAGGACATGGAATGAGAGTAAAGGTTTTCTCACCTTGGTCTGCTTTACTTTGCTGTCTTTGGTGTTGATATAAAGGCAGACAGTACCTCCTGAGGACTATGCCTGCTTAGAGGAAGGAGAGTGGGGAGGTGGAGGAGAGGGAGAAAGCAGCACATCACAAGGATGCTTTCAGGAGCTCTGCTCATCACATCATTAAGTTTTTACAACTACTAGAATAATCTATACCCAATTTATTTTGCCTGGGATAATTTATACCCAAATATCTGCATGGCTAAACCTCCTCTCCTCCCCATTTCATTCAGGTCTCTGCTCAAGTGTCTTATCAGAGAGGTCTTCTCTTCCCATCTCTAATAATCCAACCAACTTCTCCCTCCCATCTCTTGACCCACTTAATTTATTTTCATAGCATTTCTCACCACCTGGAAGATTATAAGTATTTGTTTACTTTCTGTCTCCTTGCTACTAGAATGCAAACTTCACTAGAGCAGGGATTTTATTCTCTGTAGAATCCTCAGTATTTAGAAGGTATCTGATACATAGTAGATGCTCAATAAATTATTTTGAGTAAATGAAATAATGTGAGAAAACTGAGGCTCAGAGAATTTTAGATAATTTGCCTAAGATTTCATGGAAGATACAGAAGTTGTATATAAAATTCTAGTCTATGTGACTCTGAAAATTCCTCATGTTTCCCCTTCACTAAGGTCCCTCTGTCTGGGAAAAAGCCTATATTTGTACACAATTGGAATAAGAGATATGTCACAGATTTTTTTTTTTTTAAGTTGTAAAAATAAAAATCTTAAATAGCACGTCCAACTTGCTTATTTTACAAATGAGGAAGTAACTGTGATCTATTGAGGTTAGATCAAAGTAATGTAGATGTGACTTGATCAAAGTAATATAGATGTTTACTGATGGAGGAAGGACAAGAATCAAGATACAACAATCTCCCAGTTCAGTCCTATCCCCCTATATCCTGCTGCACTTACTTCCTTCTAGATACGTGAGCTCTATTTTGATGTAGAATTTAGATGTTAATCATTGGTGATAGGTTTGAAATAGTGAGTCATGTTATCTTAATGCCATAATATTAATGCAGGAAAGCAGGGAGTGAAAACCAGTTGTCCACAGGGACCAGCAGATTGTATAACATCCAGATAGTACTGGTGGGAACTGTGACAAACTAGAGCTACAGTCCACCCTCGAACGATGTGGGGATTGAAGCGTCAACCACCTGCACAGTTGAAAATCTACTTATAACTTAAGTCATCCCTCTGCATATGTGGATTCCCAACTACAAATGAAAAATTATATCCCTTGTTCATAGGGCCCAGTCCCCTAGCACCTGCTGACTGTCCAGAAGAACATACTACAAGAGAAAAATGTGGTAAGCCAATCTAAAAATGTCTGAAACACCCCGCTGGCCAAACAGACATTTCTGCCAGCCTGATCTAGCCAGAAGCTTCCCAGTGACAGCTTGAAGTCTTACTATTAACAGTTCTGTGCTTTCCAAAGCAGTTAGTTTCAAAGGTGGGAATATGTTGGCGAAATTGTGAAGTTGTATCACTGTGGTTAATTGTTTTTCAGACTAGCCAAAGGATCAGTGGTTTGGGCTCTCAGAGTTCACAGAGGGAAAATAATTATCAATAAAAGAGTATTTATTGCCTGTCCTTATTATCCTGGTGATAAAGTTGGAGAGTAATGTGTTTTCTCTGTCATAACACCATCTGTCCTAATGGAAGGTAGTTGGTTATGTTATTTACTGACTGGCAATCAGAAACCCTTTTAGAGATTTGGTGCAGCAGTTAACTACCTGTATGTCACTGGGCAAATCACCCAGTTTTATACTCTGCCATATTCCCATCTGAGTAATTAAAGCCTGGACTTTACAAGACCTGGAAAACTAAGGGTGCAGAAGATTTTATGCTGGACTTGAATTCGGTTCTTTGTCTCTTAAAAAAAGCCCATATTAGAGAAAGACAGATTGGATTGCTTGCGTGTATCACTTCCATCTTGAAGCACATTGATAATCCCAGTGGATCTGCTGCCCTTCCCCTCATGATCCAGCTGTGAGGCTCAGACAGGTTAACAGTGATTTGACTTAGTTATCTCCAGATTAATTCTAGTTCTAACTCCATCATATTTTGAATGACCCTTTCTGAGGACAGGTTTCAGTGGCCTTTGTCGCATAGAGACTGAGAGCATGGGGCCTGGGGCTCTCAGCCTGGGCCGTGCCCTCGCTTTCCTTGTCCGGTCAGTGTCCTTCTCTTAGCCTCAGTCTCCACATCCTTAAACCGGGGATAATTGTGGTGACTACCTCATTGTCTCACTGTGATCGATGTTCCTGGCAAATTATCAAATGCTCCTTTAATTCTTATAGTGCAGCAACTGTGTAGTATAGATAATGCAAATTTAATTAACATTTAAATTTCAAATACAGAGTGAAAATTCCCCCCTTTCCCAGCATATTTGGGGCTTTTCAATTCCTTTGTAGGAACTGAGCTTTGTTGGAAATAAAAGTTGGCAGGGTTCTTGTGCCTCTGTGTTTGAATGGTACCAGGTAATTAAGGCTCAGAGGTAAAGACAGATGAACTGTGTGTAGGGTGGGTGTGAGCTGTAGCTATCCTAGATGTTAACTGAAGAGCTAACTTTTGGATAAATGGCTAGGCAGACGTGCCTGTGACCCCGTGCACAGTGGAACAGAGAGAAGGCTTGCACATGTGGGTTTGGTATCACTCGAAGGATACCCCTGATGCAGCTGTGCTATGGCGGGAAGAGTTCATTGCAGGAGAAGATGCTTCAGTAGCTTTCACATGCTAATGTAAGGGCTTCTGCTCTGGAAGAACAAAAACACCTCTCTGGATCCATATTGGAGCATGATTGAAGGCAAGAGGATGGCAACAGACAAATTGCACTTGTTCAAAAGGAGAGTGCGGGTTTACATTGAGTGCTCCAAGTTGCCTAGGAGTAGGCATCGTGCCCTGATGGGCCATTCACACTGGGCTGCCTTCTCTACTGAAAGAGCAGCCTGTCCTTGTCTGCTGCGCTTTCATCTCTGCCGTATTTGTATTCATGTGCACTGTTCCCCACATGAAAGTACAGCATGCTGTTCCCGGCTTAGCTTCTGAGACCTGCAGTACAACCAAATCTTAAAAAATATTTTAAGGCTTTTACATGGAATGCTAATTATGCACAGTGGTATTTAATCATTTGGCATCTTGCCGGAAGCATTCAGAAGGTCTTACAGCTCAGGAAGCAGCAGCGGCCTGTACAGGGAATGGGAGTGGCTCTTGATTGCAAGGCCTCAGCCCTCTGAGTGTGTGCATGGCAACAAGGGACAGTGGCGTCAGTGTCACCTGGGAAACAGAGGACACAGAAGACCTCTTGGTAGACTGGAAATCAGCTCTGCACAGCTGTTGGATTCTGAACAAACTTCGGGAAAGTTGTTCACTGGGTGAGCTTGGCGGGATGAGTTAGTTGGTTGGAATGGGCTGAGGCTGGGAAATGGAACACTCTCCAGCGTATTGTCAAGAATGCTTTGGAGGCCACATGTGAATCTTGCCTTTAACCAGTTTAAACTGCAGTCTTTCAGAGCTGGACATCTCGTGAGAAGAGAATGTCTTGTTCTCTAGCCCCCTCGTTATACAGCAGGGTAGACCTGCGGGCAGGGGTGAAGCCTGGTGAAGCTGGCCTAGAACCTAGGCATTCTGATTCTCTCGCAGGTTCTGCTGACTCTGCCCAGCAGTCAGTGGCCTCGAAGCTTCTGTTTAATTCTTCCTTCGTTCGCACCAAATATGTTTTTCAACAAACAAATTTGTTGTTCAGTACCCTTGGATATTCAGGAACATTAATATGAGTTTAAGATAAATAGAAGTGCTTTAAAATTTTGATGTACTCCAACTTCTTTTTTAAACTATATTTTATAGATTATGCTGTTATGCTTGTCCCAGTTTTTCCCCCTTTGCCCCACTCTGCCAGGTACCCTCATTCTCACCAGTAATCCCCCCTCAGTTCATGTTCATGGGTCATGCATATAAGTTCTTTGGTTTCTCTATTTCCTATATTGTTCTTAACATCCCCCTGTCTGTTTTGTACCTACTGATTTATGCTTCTTAATCCCTGCTCTTTGCCCCCCATTCTTTCCCTTCCCCCTCCCAGCTGACAACCCTCCAAATGATCCCCATAGCTAAGATTCTGTTCCTGTTCTGCTTGTTTGATTAGTTTGTATTTTAGATGCAGTTTTTGATAGCTGTGAATTTGTTGCCATTGTAATGTTCATACTTTTGATCTTCTGTTTCTTAAGTAAGTCCTTTTAACATTTCATGTAATAATGGCTTGGTGATGATGGACTCCTTTACCTTTATCTTTTCTGGAGAGCACTTTATCTGCCCTTTCATTCTAAATGATAGCTTTGCTGGATAGAGTAATCTTGGATATATGTCCTTGCTTTTCATCACTCTGAATACTTCTTGCCAGTCCCTTCTAGCCTGAAAAGTTTCTTTTGAGAAATGAGCTGACAGTCTTATGGGAACTCCTTTGTAGGTAATTGTCTGCTTTTCTCTTGCTGCTTTTAAGATTTGTTCTTTGTCTTTAACATTTGGCATTTTAATTATGATGTCTCCTGGTGTGGTCCTCTTTGGGTCCATCTTGTTCAGAATCTCCTGTGCTTCCTGGACTTCCATATCTATTTCCTTCACCAAATTAAGGAAGTTTTCTTTCATTATTTTTTCAAATAAGTTTTCAATTTCTTGCTCTTCCTCTTCTCGTTCTGGCATCCCTATAATGTGGATATTGGTAAATTTGGAGATGTCCCAGAAGCCTCATAGACGATCCTCATATTTTTGAGTTTTTTTCCTCCTTGTTGTTCTGACTGAACGCTTTTTTCTTCCTTGTGTTCCAAATCATTGATTTGATTCTCAGCTTCATCCTCTCCACTGTTGGTTCCTATAGATTTTTCTTTATTTCACTTAATGTAGCCTTCATTTCTGCCTGGGTCTTTTTTATGCTGTTGCTGTACTCAGTGAGTTCTCTGAGCATCCTTATCACCAGTGTTTTCAACTCTGCCTCTGATAAGTTGGTTATCCTCATTTCATTTTGTTCTCTTTCTGGAGTTTTATTCTGTTCTTTCATTTGGGCCATATTTCTTTGTCTCCTCAATTTGGCAGCCTCCCTATATTTGTTTCTATGTATTAGTAGAGCTGCTTTGACTCCCTGTCTTAGTAGTGTGGCCTATTGTAGACAAGGCACCTGTAAATTGTGTGGGTGGAACCTTAGGTAATCACCTAAGGGCGGGGAAACCCGCTTAACTGCTTTGTGGCTCTGTGTAGAAGGGAGAGCTCAGAGAGGGGACAGTGCTGCTGCCTGGCTTCTGAAGGTTTGCCTGAAAGGAAGCTGTTTCCCAGCACTCACCCTGTTTCCAGTCACTTCACTTTCTCCCCATATGCAACTGGTGCCCTTCCAGCTGTTGCCCTGGTGCTGAATCTCAGAGGAGATGGCTCTGCGTGAGTCCTAAGTCCATGTGAGCCCTTTAAGAGGAGTCTCCTGAAAATCCAGGAGTTTCTTCTGCTGTACCTACCCTCACTGGTTTTTATAGCCAGAAGTTATGGGTCTTTATCTTCCCATAACTTGCTGCAACCCTGGGCTGTGTGGTCTGGCCTGGGGCTGGGATTGCTTGCTTCTAAGGTAACCCTCCTGATTTTTATCCACCACATGTGAATGTGAGATGGCCTGTTCCTCCACCTCTCCATGCCACACTGTGTCTCTGCGGTTCTCTGCCTGTCTTTGTGTCTCCACCCCTCCTACCGTTTGGATGAATGTGGCTTCTTTAAATCCTTGATTGTCAGACTTTCATACAGCTCAGTTTCCTGATGGTACTGGGTGGTATTTGTTTTGTGATTTAGTTGTAATGTTTTCTGTAGTTGTACAAGGAGGCAAAGCGTGTTTACCTATACCTCCATCTTGATCAGAAATCCAACTTTTTTTTTCTTTCTTACTGAATATATTGAGGTGACATTGGTTAATAAAATTATATATGTTTCAGGTGTACAGTTCTTTAATGCACCATCTGTATATTGTATTGTGTGTTCACCACCCCAAGTCAACTCTCCTTCCATTACCATTTTTCCCCCATACACTCTTTTACCTCCCACTACCACCCATTCCCCCTGGTAATTGCCATACTATTGTCTGTGTCTATGTTTTTATGTTCTTCTTTCCTCCTAAATCTCTTCACCATTTTCACCCAGTCCCACAACCCACATCCCCTCTGACAGCTGTCAGTTTGTTCTCTTTCTATGAGTCAGTTTCTTCACTGGATTCCACATATGAGTGAAATCATGTTGCTTTTGTCTTTCTCTAATTGGCTTATTTTCCTTAGCATAATGATCTCCAGGTCTATCCACACTGTCGCAAAGGGTGAGATTCCCTTTTTTCACAGGCGAGTAGTATTCCATCATATCAATGTACCACAGCTTTTTTATCCACTCATCTACTGATGGACACCTGGGCTGCTTGCAAATCTTAGCTATGGTAAATAATGCTGCAATGAACATAGGGGTGTATATACTCTTTTGCATTAGTGTTTCAGGTTTCTTCAGTTAAATTCCCAGAAGTGGAATTTCTGGGTCGTAAGACAGTTCTATTTTTAATTTTCTGAGGTAACTCCATACTGTTTCCCAGATTTGCTACATGAGTCCATATTCCCACCAACATGCTAAAGGATTATGTTTTCTCTACATTCTCTCCAACACTTGTTGTTTGTTGATTTATCAATGATAGCCATTCTGACAGGAGTAGGGTGATATCTCATTGTGGTTTTAATTTGCATTTGTCTGATGATTAGTGGCATTGAGCACCTTTTGTTGGTTATCAGTATGTCCCCTTGCAGAAATGTCTATTCAGATCCTTTGCCCATTTTTTAACTGAATTATTTGATTTTTTGGTGTTGAGTTTTATAAGTTCTTTATAAATTCTGCATGTCAACCTCTTATCAGATCTCTCAATTAATATGTTCTCCTATTCAGTGAGTTGTTTTTTTGTTGTTTGTTTGTTTTCATTTTGGAGGATTGTCTTTATTTTAATTGGATAGCACTGTTGTAAAACAACAATTTACCGTCACATTCAAAACAACTCAGGAAGATTTCCTGCCACTGCCCAATTGTCTTAAGAGTCTGTCAATTATTTAATGAGTTGGGTGAAGTTTTTAGTTACTATGAGTTATTGATTTGAAAATAAAATCATGTATGTGAAGGTATTACAGTCGCATCCAGTTCAAGTTGTAGTGCCTTTTGAGACATTTCTATTGATTCTTACTGAACTATCAAACTGAATCTTAGGAACTTTACCATATGTCACCTATATGTTGATGTCATCTATAAATGTAAAACTCAAAATGTGTTTCTATTTATTTTCACCAGACCCTAGAGAGTCATAGCAAATGGAAAGTGAGAAATTTTAGTATAGGATTTGCACTCCATGACTCCAACCCTACTGCCCACATAATTTCTTACAACTGCTGCTGGTTCAAAAATCATATCCAGCCCTGGCTGGTGTCGCTCAGTGGATTGAGTGCAGGCCTGCGAGCCAAAGGATTGTGGTTCAATTCCCAGTCAGGGCACATGCCTGGGTTGCAGGACATTTCCCAGCATGCGATGCATGAGAGGCAACCATACATTGATATTTCTCTCCCTCTCTCCTTCCCTTCCCCTCTAAAGATAAATAAATAAAATCTTAAGAAATTAATTTAAAAAAACATCATATCCATTGCATATCATCATGAAAACCATCTGCTTAGTTAATTTTTCATATGTAAAGCTTATGGATTCTATAACTTTGAACTTTTTAATTTAAATGTGACATGCCTAAAGCAGTTGTTTTTCTAATTTTCTGTAGTCATAGAATCCTTTTCCAGAGCATTCTTAATTGGATCTCCAAATAACAGATTGCAGTGATGCTGCTAGGGTTGAGGGGTAAGTGAGGGACCTAGAGAGGCCCTTCCCTACCCCACCTTCATTTCTCCTTCTTTGAAAAATGCAACACTTAAGTAAAGTGGCAGGTTAATTTAAGGATTTATAGGTGAAAAATCAGTGTGAGCAGATCGGAGTTATATAATTTTCAGAATTGGAAGAGACTCGCGATATTACCCTTTTTGTAGGGTGAACGTATCTGTCGTGCTCACACAATGCACAGTAGAGCTGGCGACAGCCCAAGTTCTTCCATCTCTCAGTGGAATTTTCTTTCCTGCACTATCTGGTGATAATAACCTAAGAAATACTCTTTCATGGGACATTAGTATGCACTGAGAATGATGACAGAACTGCAGGCGTGATTAAGATCCGGTTAAGGATAAGGTGACAGTACCTGCGCTATGATTCACAGAGATCAGCCCGAAGTGAGAGCTAGGTGAATGCTTCGAAGGTAGCCAGTAACTGTCAGTCTTTCTTTCCTCCTGTGTGCTTACTCCATAGCTTATTGCAATTCACTGATTAGGGTTTAAAATGATGCAATGAATTATGCAAAGCTATTTTCGCTGGAGGGGCTGTCTTGCAGCCTAATGCAGTGCAGATGGAAAGATCCTCCTTTAATTATTGTTCTCGCAATACTTGGAAGTTTTTTGAGGAATAAGCACTCAGAAGTGAAAGTGAATGGCCTTCAACAGTAAATGAATTCCTTTCGCAGAGGAGAACTGAAATGTATTTACGATGCAGATGGTTGCCCTGTGTTTGAATGTTCATCCTTGTCATCTGAGATTCATACTTAGAAGCAAAATGTCTCTTGAAATACTTGGGTTCTGGATGGTTCCACTGGAGAAATTACTTCTGCCCAGGCTGGCCCAACATGTATTATTATTCTTCAGAAATGGTGACAAGTATTTAAATGCCGATTTACTCTAATCATGAAAATATGTAAATTACCCCCTTCCCTTTCTCTGATCCTTGGTTACTACTGAAGAGACTGAATTAGTTAGCATCCCCTTACTTTTATTAGCATAATATTAATGTGAATGATCAGCAAAGGCTTTTTAAAAGAGAAAGCAGAATCATGGGGAACAATAGCAATGCTCGCTTCTTCAGTGAGGAAGGAAAAATATTTATGATTAGGTTTCTATCTTTGATGTCTGTGCCAAGGACCACCCACGTGGGCCTAAACTGGTACTTGTTTTTAAAATCAACATCAGGTTAGAGAGTTCACTTGCAAAGCAAGAGCTAATCTGAGAAAGGCCCAAAGGGAAAGTTTCAAAACAAAGATAATATGCTGTTTTCTATAGGTAGTTCTTCATGACTCAGATGCTATTAAGAATGTTCACTAATAGGATATATTTCTAAGACACTGCTTTGTAAAATAGAGGAGGAAAAAGAAAAGGAAGGACAGTCACTGGACAATTCAAGGTATAGCAAAGGGCTGACTTAAAGTTCTTTCCAGCAAAGGGGTTGATGTAAAAATGGCACTGATTAATTCTTTATTTGCTCAGAGGAAATGGGCATAAATTAGAGGAAAGTGAATCATATAACAGGAAGACATTGTAGGCTCTGGAGAGAGCTTTATACAATTAGAATGAGGTATAGCAAGGGCCTGGAATCTCTCTTCTTAACTTCCTCTTACTGTGCTACAACCATGTGCTACACTCTCTGGCATCTGTGTTGGCCTCTGTTTAAGTGGAAGTGAGCACCGCCGCACCTGCGGTCTGTACCGCTCCCATAGTCCGGAGCCCATGCTGCCCTGCATTGTGATTTTCCTGCATGATTTGTTCCGCCAGAATGTGGACTCTCAGGGATCAGAAGGGAAGGCTTGTGCTTCTTTGGACCTTGGACATCAACACGTATAGTACCTTGCTATTAATGAGTCAGTATTTACTGAATGAATATATGAATCACCACTTAATTATATGTTTATTATTAAAAAACAAGAACGTGAGCTCCACAGCATCACTCCTTCAAAACTCAGAAGTACTGACTGCACTACAGCGTCAGTGTTCTTTCTAGTGTCCGCTTCATTACTTGAAATGGAGAGTCTACTTTGTTATGGGGTTTAATTTGATTGTTAAGCCATACCACAATGATTTTTGAAAACAAAACTTACAGAGTTTTGACCAATATCTGTAATGAGGAAGGCTATGAATGAATGAATGTAGGGGTCGTTTTTCAGTGAAACCTTCTATTCACACAGCTATTGGATTGAGAAATTAACATACCTGTATTAGATTTGTTGGCATTACTTAGAGTTTCATGAATATTTCTTATAAAAGTTATGCATTTTACTTTACAGAAGTAAATGCTGAAATGCAAATGACTAAAGTCCTTTATGAGATGGGCTTGTTTCAACTCCCGCATGGAATGGCATTTTGGAACCAAATGCCATATTGCTTTTGGTTACATAGGAATTTTGCTGTCCTGTGTAAGCAACAGGTAAACAGTAGGCTAGCCTAAGTCTGATGTGAGCCTGAGACTCAGGGGCTCCTAAGATGACCAGGACAGGAATTAAACTAGGACAGTTACAGAAACTGCCAGTTTGGGAGATTTAATCCTCCCAGAATTGGATGTGCTCTGTGTGCCTATACCTGTGCTAGAGTATGTGGTAATGCTAAGGAATGGTATTAGTTATGTTTTCTTATTAAAATCCTTTTACCCTGTTACCTTCTGCATGTCCTTTCCCCACCCACTGCAGTTTTCCATTTCTTTCTGTATAATCCTTGCCCTCTGAGCACTGGTCCTGTCCTCCAAACAGAAAGCTCAGTGGCTTTTACTGAAAACATTTGTTAGTTGAGCATTGTCCTGTGCACCGAAAGGTTGCAGGTTCCATTCCCACACCTACGTTGCAGGTTGGATCTCTGGTGGGGGCACATACAAGAGGCAGTGGAGTGATGTTTCTTTCTGACATTGATTTTTTTTTTCTCTCTCCCCCTCCCTTCCTCTCATTCTGTAAAATTAACAAGCATGTCCTCTAGTGAGGATTTTTTTTTAAAAAACCCACTTGTTTTTGTGGGATTTTAAATTTTTTTTTTTTTCCTTCAAATGTTAAGCTTAAAGTCCTTATCCCCAAGTACTATTTTACGATTGGAAATTGCATTTTTTTTTTTTTTTTATTCCATGTATCTTTTAGGCTACTTGCATTCCCATCTGTCTTGTGCTGGGTCAGCTCAGGTTCTAAAACATGCTAAGAAAAAAAGCAGCCTTAGATAATCACATTTAAAAAGGAAAAAATGTTCTGTAATATTCACATATTCTACTTTGTAACTGACTTGCTGAAGACATTTAGAGGAAGACATTATGGATGAATTGTTCCTAAGCTTGACTAAATTATTTGATTAGCTGGAAATTATTTCTCCACCCCTTCCATCTTCTCAGTAGAGCTGACTTTTATCACCTGGCTTATAAAATACTTCCTGGCCTTCAGTACTTATCAGTGGAGCATTATGGTATTTGAAGGTCGTTTGGAGCTATCAATAAAATTACTCTTTGCCGTTCATGTGAAGCAGCTGTTGATGCTGTTTCCAACTCTTCTACTATTACAACTCACCAGTATTACACTGAAATAATGTTTAAATGTCCTCTCCCTTTTTCATTGTATAATGTAAACACAGATATCCTTTCTTTCTTTTTTTTTCTTTTTTTTTTAGATTTTATTTATTTATCTTTAGAGGGGAAGGGAAGGAGAGAGGGGGAGAAACATCAATGTGTGGTTGCCTCTCATGCGTCCCCTGCAGGGAACTGGCCTGTAAACCCAGCCGCGTGCTCTGACTGGGAATCGAACCGAGATCCTTTGGTTCGCAGGCCCGTGCTCAGTCCACTAAGCTACACCAGCCAGGGCGATATGCTTTCATTTTTAATGATTTTTTCCCCAGTGTTTCTCTATGGTCTTCCTTTGGCTGGATGGTGGAAGTTTGGTTTTATGCCTCTATGGCCCCACTGAGATGTGAGGTTATTTCTCTACCTTATTGCAATAAATAATCACAAAAACTAAGAAGAGGTTAATAATAATGCCCCCATCTCTTCCATAACACATCCACTTACTTAGCTTTAGTGATTATCAAAAGGTTTTTTTATCCAGTTTTGCCTTTTGCCCAATGTTGATGTTAATATGGATATAAAAGTCTTGGGGAAGGGCAAAAAATTTGCCCATAGGAAACAGGTAAAACCAATTGTATATCCAGTACTATTCTAAGATTAAGGTAAATATCAATGTTTATATTTTTGTATGATATTGACAAATATTTTGTTAGAACCCATATGATGGTAGGCACTAAGAATCAATAGCAACCTACTTCATGAACTGGAGAGGGTATCAGAAAATTGTAATTTGTCATTGTGTGTTCAGCCCAAATGAAATTCCCGGCCAAGAGTGAAACATCTATCCTGGACTCCAGATCTTGATGTGTGTCGTTAGGTTTAGTAAGTGAAAGAGTTGCACACTGGTGAAAGTGTATCCGTATTAATGTTGTCTATGGTATACAGGTTGGTAAACTGGAATGATGAGGTTACAAGCTCATAGAAGGCATGATAGAGGACTTTTGAATGATAAATTCAAGAATATCAGACAAGATGAGAAGACCTTTGTTCTTTACTAGTGAATCCTTTCTGCATTTCACCACGGCACATGTGTTGAGGACTTTACTGATTCTTCAGAAAGAACAGAGGAGCACAGACTTGCAACTGAAAAGAAAAATTTGATTAGTCAAGAGCACTAAAAAGAAATGGATAAAATATTGGTGAAAATTTGGGGTGCCGATAACTACCTTTAAAGCCCCATGACTGCTGTGAAACGAGAACCAGGCACAGACAACTGTGGGGAGGAAGCAGCCTCCTGCCCTGGGAAGAACAGCCCTAATGATGGACCAGTGAGTGTGCTTCAGGCAAGCCCAGGAGGACTGTGAGAAACAGAGCAGGGGGAGAGAGGGATCCTGGGATGGGTTGGAGAGGTAACCCTCACATTGCTGGTCTCAGTCTATGGAAATGAGTGAGGTGAGGTGGAGGTGAGGGGGTAGCAGTGTTGGTCAGAAAGGAAGTGAAAGTTTCCTGAGGAAGGAATGGTGCACCACGGTAGGGCCTGAATCATGTTATAGACCATACTAAAGGAGAGGTCACGACCCAGAGGCCCCTGCTGGAGAGTTGTCTGGGCCACTAGTTGAGTGAGGAACTGGAAAATTCCCCCCATACCTAGTGTTAGTGTCATGTGTAATCTATTTCCTGATAAAGGCTTGAATAGCTTGGCTGAACTGACATCTCAGATAAGGTGCTCAGTATGGAGTTGGGATCCAGCAAATAGTTTAAAATTTGTTTTAGAGATTAAGTTGACAGGATGGAACCAGGGAATGTATTTTAACAAACTCTATGCCAGTGCTTGTTTATGACTTAATATTAGATACAGTCTGATATGAAATCAGCCCTCTCTTTGGTATGTTTCCACTCCCTCATACAGAAGTCTACTTTCAAACTAAACACCCAAGAGTTGCAGAGGCATAGAACAATTATTTACTAATGACCTTTTAGGGCTTCCTGATGACTAATTTCTTTACTGTCTACTTTTCATGGCCCTGTCTTATTAATTTATAATTTTGTGCAATTAAATAAAAAAGCCTTAGAAATTAAGAGGAGGTTGTTGTTCCAGAGGTAGCAATAATTAATTGGACAATGGCAAGCTGTCTGCTGAACCCCAGGAGTACCAGATGAAAAACACTTGCCCCAAGGAACACACAGGTTAGGTGTAGAGAGACAAGTGTGAGCATCTCAGCACAGGATGTGGTAAGGGCTGTGGAGAGACTGAAGAAGGGAGGAAATGCCTTTCTTTATTCCATCCCCCATGGAGAAAAGGTACCAAGTTACAAAATTAAGTAACGACAACTGGAAGACAGATCTAGCTGGAGAGCCCAAGCTTAGAATGCAAAGTGTCGAATCTCTAGGTAGCTCTCTCACTAATCAGAGCAAGAAATGGAAAGAGTTTTGGAAATGGATTTGCAGGTACAGGTGTCAGGTGGATACAAGTTATGGTGGTAGATAAAATTGTTTTTTTTTTTAATGGTAGCAGCATGGTTCATTGAACTGTGCCTTAGTGCAGGCTCTGGGGCTTGCCTGTGGAGCTCTTGATGTATACAGCCCAGACATTCTGCCGGTTCTTCTTGAGCAATGACACAAGGAAATTGACAGCTAAGCGGATGTTGTATACCAGGTCATCACCTGTCATCTTCATGTGGCCAGCAGCTACTGCCAGACACAGCCCCTCTTCTTCTGGAACTTGGTCATGGGTTTCATTCCATTGACTTTGGCCACATGGTCTTGTTGCGGGTCAGCAAGGTCCGGAACTTGCCAGCCTTATTTGGGCCTGGGCCCAGGATTTGTGGGATCTGCTTGATCAGAGATTCTGAAGTCAAAAATCATCCTACTTTTTGGCCAGTGTCTTGACCAGTTTCTTCTTCTTTTTTTAATCCTCACCCAAGGATGTTTTCTTTACTATAAAAGAGAGATGAAGAGAAACATTAATGTGAGGAAGAAACATTGATTGATTGCTTCCTGTGTGCACCCCAACCAAATCTAGAGCTTAGGTATGTGCCCTGACCAGGAATTGAACCAGCAATGTTTCAGAGCACAGGGCAATGCTCCAGCTAATTGAACCACCCAGCCAGGGCCCAGTTTCTTACTCTTGAGTTTCTTCAGCACCTCAGTGCCCATGTGGAGGATACCCACGGCCCTGTCTTTGTCACAGTGCTGCGGTCCCTCAGAACATGGACAGAGAACTTGGGGCAGGGAGTGGATTGAAACTTGACGTTGCCTGAGAAGTGTTTGTCCTTCTCAGGTTCATAGTTCTTCAAGCTGATCTGCACCTGCACTGTCTCCAAAAACTAGAGCTCATGTTGGTTTCTGTGCAAGACTGCCTCCTAGAGGATGTCCCAGGAAACTTCACTACTCGTGGTTCCTTCCACAGCAAAAGTTGGAAAAGACTGGTGCTAGATAACCAAAATGCATATGCACACTCAATCCGTTGTGCTGAACCGGTTCTCCAAGATCTTGATATTGTATGTCAAAGCCCCACTGCACATCCTTTTGTCCTCTTCTTGGAAGAAGATTTTAATGGTAAGATCCCCTGGCTCTCATTTAGCTGCTTGTTTTCTCCCCAGCTGAGGAGGAAGAACTACCTCCTGAGAGAGATTTGGGGAACAAAGAGGATCTCACTTTTACCCAGAACTAGAGCTCTGAAGTAGGAAAGACCTATGTCTGGTGGCCAAAGATAGGTCATAAGTTCCCCTTTCTGCACCCTGCGTCTACACTTAAATGGGAAGAGAGTGTTTCCAACTTGACTTGACTACCTCTGGGCCTTCCCACATGTCTTTCTGTCGGTGCTTTCCCTTCTTTGTTGCTACTGGACTTAGGGGGTGCTCGCTGCCTATGTCCCTACTCTTTTGCTGATATTCTCATACAAATTGGTTTTGCCATGGTTTCCTGTAAAAGGAATAATGCCAGGTTTTCAAAGCCATCTCTCAACAGGGTCCCTAATGGGCTGCGTCTCTCAGTGTCACTGAAGCAATGTTGTGTTTTTAAGAGCGTGGTTCATTTGGTCACTGATTTGCTGTGTGTCTAAGTTGGGTGGCCACTTTGAAAGACCAAGTGCGATACAGATGTGAAGTGACTTTTATTTTTAAAGGAAATGAAAGCTGAACAAACCGATGTGGAAATTTTATTGTTCCCTCTGAATGAAAGGGGTAATGTACGCAAAAAGTAAAAGTAAGTTTCCTCGAAGTATGAAAATCAACACTATATTTTTTGAACTGCAGCAGTTGGGTGGCATAAAGGAGATGAGGAAGCCTTTCGCTGGTTTATGAAGGCAGTCGCCTGGGTGTGAGGAGAGGCCAGTGTGGTTGCTTTCTAATCAACTTCTCACTGCCTTCAGGCATAGTCAGTGTTCTTTCTTCCTGGTTGTCAGAACCACTTCTAATAATTACTGCTTTCAGCTAAACAATAGTTAGCATTCACTTCCAATGGGGAAAAATGACTGGGGTCATTCATAGGCTGGAGCTCTTCATAGTCATTCAAATTCAGTGTATTCTGATGGACGGGACCATTACAGAGTATTAATAGCTGCGCCATCTCCTGAGGCCGTGATTACTTCCTTAATGTCACTGCGAAAATGAAGGGGAAAAAGCTCCACATCAGAAGTACACGCTGTTTTTATTTTCCCCCAATATAGAGGTAATGTAGATGGAGAAGCAGAATGAATTTTTAAGACATTAAAAAAAATTAAATATCTTCAAACCAGTTTTTTAAAAAATGGTACATTTGAATTTATGCTCCAGTGCGAACAAACCATATTTTAGAAAATGCATCGGAAAAGGTTTCTGTGCACTGTAAAGAGGTGTGGTGTGATGTTCAATGTATTTTTCTCTAGATAAGTGCAGTGGTCATTTAAAAACGTTAATTATAGACTGTCAACAGGATCACTTTTTTTTTTAATGTGAAATACAGACCAGAGAGATTGGAGCATCTGATATGAAAAAGTAAATTCCGCTCTTTCTTGTGTGTTTGGTATAATAAGATGACCACTGAAGAGGAAATGAGAACAGTAATCTTGGATCTGCCATCACTTTGCTGGATGACTTTGGGGAAAATATAACCCTGGGGCCTCATTATCTCATGAAGAAAATTATGGGATAGGTTTAAATCTCTAGGGTCCAATATCATTCCAAAGTGTACACGTCAACAGATAAGACTTTATCTAAAATATACTTGGTCATTATGGCTGATGATAAGTCTAATCTGCGTAAGAACTTTTTTCTTTAATATTAAAAACAAAACAACATAAAATAAAAATAAACCTTTATTTCTGGTCTTTATCTCCCAACCCAGTCACTTCTTTTCCTGCTTTGGAAATAAATGTAGGATAAGGAGCATGAAAGAAAGTGTGTCTCATTAAGAAAAGATCTTGTAAGAAAACAAACAAACTAACTAAAGTCCTAGCATCAAAAGACTTCAAGGAAGCAGACTTTGGGCCACAGAAATACCCTGGAAGAGACAGAACCAGGAGACTGGATATTAAGTGTAGCAACAGGACTCCTCATAGGGTAGGTACATTAAAAAAGTAGAGATTGGACCAGATAGTTCAAAGAAATTCCCTGGTTCCAAGTAAGTCTGCCTTGAGACAGTTGTAGGAAGAGATATGGATGACTGAGGAGCATTAAGGAAAACACACACTTTCAGATGCACTGGCCAAAAGGGGAAGCTTAGAGAGGACTTCTTCCTCTTATACTGGATGGATAAAAGCAAATGATGAAAGCCGTTGGCATGGCAGGGGTTTGAAGTGACATTTTTATTCCCTTTCATTGTAGTATAAATTAAATATGGATATATAATTGGAGTAAGTCCCAGCTTTGATGAAAGGCTGTAAAACTAAACTAAAATAAACAAAGAAGTAGGTCAAGAGTCAGTAGGAAAACATGTCTGTTCCTTTCAGTAAGGTTTTCTGGACTGTTGCCCACAGAATTAAAAAGTGCTTTTTGGGATCCATTAGGTGTTGTTTTTGAGAAATCCTAGAGCAGTGGTTTTCAAAATGCGGTCCAGGAACAACTGGGGGTCTCAAGACCCTTTTAGAGGTCTAGCGATCAAAACTATTTTCATAATAACACCAAGGCATTATTGGCCTTTTTCACTCTCATTCTCTCATGAGAATAGAGTGGAGTTTTCCAGAGGCTACATGACATGCAATATGGCAAGAGATTGAATGCAGAAGCAGATGTGAGAACCCAGATGTCTTCTATTAAGCCAGGCATTAAAGACAGTTTCAAAAATGTGAAACAATCCTACTCATCTCACTATATTTTTTTGGTATGTAAAACGTAGATTTTTTTTCTTAAAAATGTTATTCATTTTAAGATGTTTATTATTATTAAATAAACTAGTTATTTTTTCCATTTTAATATCTAATGGTATACATATCAATAAATAGAACCTTGATAAACAAAAGCTCTTTGGGGTACTTTAAATTTTTTAAGTATGTGAAGGAGTTCTGAGACCAAAAGGTTTAAGAACGGCTGTCCCAGAAGATAAATACTTCTCTGAGGCTTTGAGGAGGGCAAAGGTGACCCTAAGACACTGGGAGGGGGAGTTATACCTAGTTTGGGGTCACACAGATGTTAGCACTGATACTAACTTGAGTGCCCTCTTCATGGTTATCTGTGAGGCACTTCAGGAGAAATTCTCACTTGACAACTGAACAAACAAAACAATCGAGTCTTTTGGTACTCTCCCCATTTTATAGATGGAAAAAGCTAGGACTGGGGAAGTTAGGGGATTTTCTAAGATCATAGGGGCAGTTAAACAGAGCTGGAACCATCGGTACCCTGAGTCTTGGCCCTGTGTGTGCAAGTCGCTCCGCTGACTGCACTGGTCCTCGGATGACGGTTCAGTGGGCTTGTTTTCTGTGGGGCTCAGTGCCATCTGTTGCAGCCTCCACCTCCGTATGAGGCAGACCAGGTTAATATTCCCTGTGACAAAATAAATAACAGGCATTACAAAGACCTTGAATAATACCAGTTCATTTGAAATTCACTGATCAGGTGAAAAATACCACAGAAAATATACTGGGGAAAATATAGGGAAACAGACTCACTTAAAAAAAATCAATAAATACAGCATGGGATTATGCTAGCAGGATGAAAAGGAAAGAACATTTCTGGCATGAGGGTCTGTAAAGTTAGGCTTGGCCGGGGATGCTGTTGCCCGTGAAAAAAGGGCAAAGCAGTAACACTGTGCTGTGTGGGAATGCAAGTTGCATGGGTCGTGGCTCCTGCAGTTAGCTAGGAAGCAACCTCTTTTAGCGGATCTTGTCTAGTTTTGTCGTTGTAGTTGTAAAAGCTGAGAAATGAGAGTGTTTGACGTGCGGCAGTGGATTAGCACTTAGGACTCCGGAGGCGGAGTGAGGAAGGAAGAATGCAGGATGGTTGCCTGCCAGTAAGTCAGTGTGGGGAACTGGTAGTTGCCTATGGAACAGACTGTGTTTCTTCGATGTCAGCACCACATGTTGGCTTAGATCTTCTGGAAATGTAAAATATATCTGCTCTGCACTTCGTTATGTGTAGCAGATGTTGCTTTATGTTCTTGAACCCAATTTGCAGAATGAACATGGTATCATATAACATACTTCTAAACACGGAAGAGAGGAAACTGGTTAACTGGCCTCTTACCAGGATGGTTTTAAGAAGGGCCAGGCTTTTAGCCATTGCCTGCCTGGAGTTCAGAAGTGGAGTATATTCTGAGAAGAAAAGAAGTGACATGACACGGTTATTGATATAAATTGTAATTAAAGAATGTTCAGCCTTGGCTCGTGTGGCTCAGTGGATTGAGTGCTGGCCTGTGAACCAAAGGGTCCCTGGTTCAATTCCCAGTCAGTGCACTTGCCTGGGTTGAGGGCCAGGTCCCCGGTGAGGGGTGTGTGTGAGAGGCAACCACACATTGATGTTTCTCTCCATCTCTTTCTCCCTCCTTTCTCCTCTCTAAAAAAATAAATAAAATCTTAAAAAAAAAATGTTCGGTTACACGGCATGCTGACCAAGGAGGGTAGTCTTATCACTGAATGGTTACCCCTCTCCAGTCCATTTCCTCTAATATTAAAAAAAGAATGTTTTCTTGTAACATTTATCAGTGATCAAAAAAATCCATCTTTCCATGACTCAGTATCTGTTTAAGGCTATCAAAACAAACCTGTTCAGGTTTTGAATCTTATTAAAGTCCAAGTATTCACTGACAACAGTGTGCTGAATGTGGGGAAGGGGGGGGAGAGGTGGGGGTAGGTAGAAGAGGGGGTGGGAGGATAAATGGTGATGGAAAGAGTTGGGGTAGTGAACAAAAATTAACTAATAAATAAATAAAAATAAAGGCCAAATATTGAGTGGATTTGTCAGCACAAGTGATTATTGAGTCTTTGCTTTGTGTATGTTCTAAAAGCAGGGCTTCATTTAGAAGGTATTTTTACGTAACAATGCTGTTGTTCAATGCCGTTGCATTTTTTTGCACATGTTGTCATAATGGAAATTTACTAGAAAGTTCTTGCCAGAATAAACACATCCTTTTAGGAGTGAAAGACTTAGTGTACTTCAGGTTCAACTGCACCTCTTTCCTGTGAGCAGATAAACCAAATTATGTGGCACTAATCGTAATAATTTACACACCCCATAGTACTTGTTGTGGTCTCCCATGGGCTAAGGGTTGTAGAAGATAGGAAGAAGGTAAACAATCTTACATTACAACGAGACAAAATAAAAACAAGGGTGAGGCCGCTATATAATGGACATGAAATGAATCCAAAATGAATTCAGAGACATTCTGTGAATTACCTGTAGCTGCCCTGGGAGAGCAGAGTTAAGGGATACGGCTCACAAAGAAGTTGAGTTGCTGATCACAGAAACTGGAAAAAACAACAGTACTATTTGTTTTGAAGAGAGAGCTTTCTCATTCACATTTAATAATATATATTTTATTGATTATGCTATTACAGTTGTCCTAACTTTTCCCTTTGCCCCCTCCCCCTGGTACTCCTGATTCCCTCTGGTAATCCCCCCCCTCAGTTCCTGTCCATGGGCATGTATATAAGTTCTTTGCCTACTCTATTTCCTATCATGTTTTTAACATCCTCCTGTCTATTCTGTATCCTTCGCATTTTAACTTAAGAAGCAGGAGTATAAACTCTCAAACAGGAACAGTGGTTTATGGAAGTGAGAGAAGGGGACCAGGCTGGGACACAGGGATGTAAACAGGACAGTTGGGGCAGGGAAGGAGGAAGTGCCCCTTGAATTAAGGGATGGGGGAGGCAAACAATGGACAATGGAGACTGGAGGAAAGAGATCACACAGACATGCCTGGACTTCTTCCTGTTGGCCCTTGTCCTAACACTCATCCGTCAAAACTCCACTGATGCTTCTGAGGAGAGATTATAGAGATTTTTCACTCGTTAATGCAACCAACATTAATAAAGTACATAATGGAGGCAGAGAGAACCATCTTTAAAGGAATAAAACTAGCCTATTAGCATATTACAGTTAAGTAGTCAGTTAGATTGCAATTACTTGTAGCACTAGGGAATTAAGTTCTTTGACTTTTTCTAAGAAAGCATTGAAATTTAACTGCTGTGTAGTGTTGACTAGAGTTTGGTGGCCCTCTCTGTTATGTCGTATTAAATCTGACTATTATAAATAATTATAGGAAAGGCCAGTTTAAATGTGAAAATCTTCATACGCTATTAAAGAATTTTGTTTTATTGTATTTCTTTTTATTTCTCTATGTGCAGTAAGTAAAACCAATCTAACAAACTATTGCTTCCTAATATCTTCTTGGCAGATAAAAGAGCAGCATGAAATGAGAATAACAAAACAATAGTTCACCAATTATTGTCCCCACTCAAACTGTATTTTTAAAAAATTCTTAAATATAAAGGGGAAGCACCGTAACTGATAATTATCATCTTTTAAGTAATTAGGCTTTGTCCCTCTATCTCAGTGTAAGTGATATGAAAAAGGTATTTAATATTTCTAATGTATGTGGGTTTTTATTGTAAGGCCCTTTAATTCAATTTTAGTAGAAGGCAAGATGTGACTTACACAGAAAAAATATAGTTAACTTGAAGTCATAAAAATGCCTTCATTTATTCAATGTATCCTTTTCTTCATAGGTAGTATTTGAGATAAATGTTTAAGAGGTAATCCTAGATATTTATTCAGAATCACCAATGAATGAATTTGTCCAATAAGGGAAGTTTTATTACTTTTAAAAATACATATTAATGGGTAAATTTATAAGTAGAGATTAGAAGTTGCTTTCTATAATAAAATGTAATAGTGAATTTAATATATCATTCTTCTATTTATGTTTTGGTTCTAAGAATAAAATGGAAATTCAAAAAGTACTTAATTTATTGATTACAGGTGTTTGCTATATAAAGGTTGGCTGAATTTGGTTTACAGATATAAATGATAAATATAAAATATTGTATAAAACGTCAATCCTAATTTAATTAACTAGTAGCCTCTAATCAGGATTTGGCCTGTGGTTTTATAGGAACAAAATTTTAGGCTTAAAGAAGTCAAATAATTTAAGTGAAATGGAAGTGGGAAAATCATTTCTCACATTGCTATTTGTGCTTCCCCACACCTCTTTTCCCTGGGTGGGGTGCTGTAAAGAATGAAACTGTTCCTTCTTCGAGAGTAGTATAACTAGTAGCATCTCAAGGTAAATAGTTTCAAATATATGTCTCCGGTTTTGTTAAGGAGAATTTAAGGAGTTTCCAACTTTTTTTAGCTCAGTGCTGGATACTTTGAAATTGTACTACTTCCTCGTGTAGTAAAATGAACCATGTTCGTTTTTTTTTTTTTTTTTTTAATTTATAGTCGTAGATGTGGCCAGTATACTATGAACCAAGAAGTCACCAAAGCAAAGGAGAAGCCTCCATTCGATCGCTCAAGTTCCCAGGATTCTGTGGATGAACTATATATGGAGGACTATTGGACCGAAGTAGAAAATATCAAGAAATCTAGTGAAAACAGACAAGATCAAGAGGTTGTGGTTGTCAAAGAACCTGATGGTAATCACTAGCTAAACATTTTTTTCTTTTTCTTTTTGGTTTGTATATGTATTTATGGGAGATGAATACATGGAAAGGAAGAGGAGAACAACAATAAAAAATTAAAGATAGAGCAACCCAAAAAACATAATGCAGGTTACCTTTCAAGTTGAACATTACTGTTTGTGGCAGATTTATGAATGCAGCTGCCAAGTACAGGTGGCACAAGTAAATTCCTTTAGGCTTATGTGGCTACAAGCTTGTTGGCTAAGTTTACTCTATCACAGAATTTTAACATTAGACCTGATATTTTGAAATCATCTAACCTCCCTTTGAATTCCTGCTGTGGTATCCTAGACAAATAAGCTCACAGCTTTGCAGTGATACCATTTCTCCGCTGGCCAGTCAGCTCCAGTTGTTTTGATGTTCTACATGTTTTATTGATTACAATCTCCTACATCCCCTTTGACTCACATGCCATAGGTTTGCTTTTTGGAAGAGCAGATCTAGTCTGTTTTATTTTTACCTGATAGTGTTTCATATGTTCCAAGATAGTTATTCTGTTGCTCAGCAAGTCCTTTCTAGAAAAGAAGAAGATTCACGTGAACCGTTCCTTATAGGTGGTTCTCAGAACTATCCCAGTCCTGGTCATCATATCTTTCAAAGTATAGTGCCCCCGGTTGGATGCAGTGCTAAGGTTTAGCCAGCTTACCTAAGCGTGTAGATCTGGACAGTGGAAAGATGGCATTAGTATTTTTTTAGCCTCTCTATTTGTTTCTTTCTTGTGTTTGGTCCATAATTTTTTTTTCAAGTCTCTTTCCAGCTGTATTTCCCACAGTCTCCACTACTACACGTGATGTCCTGGAAGAAAGATGTAAAACTTTTCTCCCTCCCTACCCTTAAATTTCATATTGTTTCTTTCAACCCCTTAACGTCAAGCTGTCATCAAGTTTTGACCCCCAGTTTTGGCATCTTTTATAAGGTTTTCTTTTTATGCCTTGGGCCAGCTGTAAGTTTGTATGTCTTTGGTATATAAGTTAATATACATCCCAGAAGAGTAAGAGCCACCCATAGTCAGTGCCTCATCTCGCACCAATAGTGATCTCCTTTCCAATAGATTTCCGAATTAAATAACTTAGCATTGAGATGTTTTAGCAGCAAAACCACCTAAAAAGGTTTTTGTCCTTTGCTGTAATGTTGCTTGAAAAATTTACCAATAATACTTTAAAAGGAAAAGTTGGAGGTTTTTCTTAATTTATCATTTCTTACATTTGTAGAAGAAAATTATTATCAATTCATTCTTTTGCTGGAGTTTACTTTCGTTGTACTCTCATTTTGTTCTCACTTCACCAGTGAAGTCAGGCTTATTTGTGATAACAGTATCTCAACTGTTCTGCCTCATTGCTGGAAGGTGGGTGCAGCATGCGGGTGCTCTGCTGAGGGAGGAGAAAACGTTCGGCAGCAAACAGCACTCGGGCCTGATGCACAGTCATGTGTCGTTAGCTATTTTATAATTTTCCAAGATTCAAATGAATTCATAGATGGTTGTTCATTATGTGATTATCAAGAAGAATTGGAAATGTTTTTATATGTCCATGCCTTTTCTTTGACTTTAAATCAAGTTTTACTGCTACTTTTAATGGAACAAATGGTTAAATATTGTCACATTGTTTACTTTACCTGCTTTTTTTCCCTGGCAATTTGGTTTTATGCACTTTACTGAGTTCTGCCTTAACAGCATTAACAATAATGGCTGACTTTATGTCAGCAGTAAACAGTTTTTGTTGCCTGGCATGCAGAATGTCTGGCAGTACATTATGTTTCTTGAAGCCAAGGTTATTAATACTTGATTTCTACCCTCAGGGAGTTTATATAGAAGAAGGATAGACAGGCAGAACCAGTCAGTCCTGCACCATGTGACACAGGCCGCAACAGAGCCCTGCAACGCTCGTCCCCTATAACATTCTCACTTTCAGTCATGAGGCAGCCAGGACAGCTGTACCGCAGGTTACAGATGAGAAAACGAAGTCAGCTTGTGGCCAAGTGACTTCTCCAAAGTGACGTGGCTATCAGGGTGCAGAAATTGCAGGTCTTTTGTGTCCCAAGTAATTGGTCTTTCACTTTCCTCTATGAACTTGGTGCTTGGTGTGAATCTATTCTAGTTACTTTTCTGTTTTTCTGTAATTTTTATTAGAGCTCTAACCGTATTTGCTTTACCATTTACAACCTGCTTTTAGTGTTTTAAATTGATCTAGTTACATAATTTGTTGTCTATAATAAGCTACTTTTTTATTTGAAATAGTGTTTTTTTAAATATATTTTATTGATTATGCTATTACAGTTGTCCCATTTCTCCCCCATCATTCCCCTCCACCCTGCACACCCCCTCCCACCTACATTCCCCCCTTTTGCTCATGTCCATGTGTCATAAGTTCTTTAGCTTCTGCATTTCCCACACTATTCTTGCCCTCCCCCTGTCTATTTTCTACCCACCATCTATGCTACTTGTTCTCTGTACCTTCTCCCCCTCTCCCCCTCCCACTCCCCTGTTGCTAACCCTCCATGTGATCTCCATTTCTGTGTCTCTGCTCCTGTTGTAGTGGTTTGCTTAGTTGGCTTTTGTTTTAGGTGTGGTTGTTAATACCTGTGAGTTTGCTGTCTGTTTACTGTTCATATTTTTTATCTTCTTTTTCTTAGATAAGTCCCTTTAACATTTCATGTAATAAGGGCTTGGTGATGATGAACTCCTTAATTTGTAAAAAGACATGCATGAGTCTGATGTGCTGACTAGGGGAATTAAAAAATTAATTTGAAATTGATTAGTTCCTAATGTCCAGATGCTCTTTACTTCTTTGTCACACTCCCTGTCAGCGACAGTGAACAGTAAAAACAAACCTTTCCGTCAATTAGTGTTGAACTCAGGGACACAGAATTTAAGCCAAGAAACAGAGCTTTAATGGATATCTCCAGAATTGACTTCCTTCTGTAACTTAATGCAGATAAGTTATATTTTCATTGCTAGCTCATCTCTGGAAAGGGAACAGCATTATCTTCTTAGTTAATCTGCAGAGAAGTTAAAGAGGTTAATTACATGTGAAGTCATTTAAATTTTTTAATTGAGTATATATGAAATGGATCTACAATTTGATATCTCTGTAGCTGGAGTTTATGGCAGTTGTCCAAGTTTCAGATAATGATTCTGAGCACTGTGGTTTGGTTGCAATACAACAGTTTCCGTAAGAGTTTTTTAAAAGCTTAAAAATGTACAAGTTCTCATATTGTGTGATCTTATATACTATTTTTCTCTACTGTCTTAGAGGGCGAATTGGAAGAAGAGTGGCTTAAGGAGGCTGGTTTGTCTAATCTCTTTGGAGAGTCTGCTGGAGATCCCCAAGATAGCATGGTGTTTTTATCAACATTAACCCGGACCCAGGCAGCCGCTGTTCAGAAACGGGTAGAGACCGTCTCCCAGACCTTAAGGAAAAAAAACAAACAGTACCACATTCCTGACGTCAGAGACATATTTGCTCAACAGACAGAGTCCAAAGAAAAAGTGGGTTTTCTTTTTCTTTTTTTGATGCTAAAGCAAAGGAATAATTGCTTAGAATTAACTAGACTGATCCAGTTTAATTAAATCATGAAAAGTATAATGAGCACATTACATGAAAGGCACTGAAGCTCCGTGCTGGCAGGGATCTAGAGGGACTCGATCCCTGTCCTTCTTCTAGAAGTTAATGCTGATGGTGCAGGAAATTAAATGAGTTGCAATTCAGAGTGATAATCCTTGAGCGAGGTGTCATCAGAGCACCAGGAGTGTCCCTGTACCTCCCTCCCACCCCCAACAACGTGACTACCAATTGTTACTTACAGAAAAGTAGGAGGTAGGGGATTCTTCCTTATCTGTTAACTCTTGGAGGGATATTTGCTTTTTCCTAGACTCACTATAGGGTGATTGAAAGTGAGGTGGGAGGGAGCTCAGTGCAGCCTAATCACAAAGCAGGGACCCTGAAACATGAAATAACTTCCCTTCTGTGTCTAGCTTTTAGCATGCTGCTTAGCACATGGAAGGTTTGATTAAATATTTGTCAGGATGATTAATTTATTAGTGGAAGCTGCTGGAGTCTGGTCGAAGCTATGGGACTCATGAATGAAAAGATGTTAGGGAAGACGTGGTAAAGCAAGAGACCTGCATGGCCTAGAACTGTACTACTCAAAACAGCCAGTTGGTGGTCTGTGTGTTACTGGTGCATGAGCGCCTAAGGAGCTTGCACAAAGTGTCAATATCGTCGTTCTTTTATCTGGAAAGGCTTACTACCAAAAAACAAAACAATAACAACAACAAAACAAAGAAACAAAGGAAAAAAAAAACAGAAAGAGAACTGAACTAAATGGTGTTCTTGGGGTTAAAGATGATTTCTATTCTGGCCTGTTTTCAGATGACACTGAATAGCTCTGGCCTAGAAAACGCAGTAGGGTGGTTGGAATGAGAGCAAACAAAAGGGATTTTGAACAGCGATGGCAATGACAACAGTGGTAATGATGATAGCTGCCACCACTGGGCACTTACTGAGCTAATGTGTTCCTTGCCTTATCTCCTTTAATCCCTACAGCTTTCTTTGGAGTGAAGTATTACCATTTTCATCCTTTGGCTGAGGCTCATAATCTTTAAGTAAATGGCTCAATGTTCTGTAGATAGGAAACCCAAATTTGTTTGTCTCTAGTATGAACTTTTAACCACTACACATCCTGCTATATTTGGGTTTTCATACATGATTATGATATTAAGTAGTCTGAACATGAGAGTCTAGTCACACTGTAAGTAAAAAATAACACATAGTTCATGACTCTTTACAGAACTGAGGGAACAAGAGGACTTGTTTTGAAGGAATCTCTGTCATATAGAGGTTTTTTGCTTTTTGTAGACATTTCATTCTTCTAAGAAGTCCTGATTAGCTGCAGATTTCTGCTCCATTTGCGTGGTCAACTGTGGGTCAAATCCAGTCTATTTTACAGTTTGAGGTCACTGGATGGTTGCAGTCAAGTCTCTTGCTTACGACCCAGTGGTTATTTGGTACATCCCCTGGAATGGAAAGACTGTACTAAGTCTCCAGCTGTTAGAAAAATAAATGGTAAGGAAATATATATAATATTTCCTTCCCAACTAAAGGAGGTAAGAGGAAGTAAAAAGGGGGAGGGGCAGAGAGCTGAGACTAGGGAAAATATCAATACATACCCTGGGACTGAAGCCAGTTTCCAAGAGGACGTTGCTACTCGGTGCTAGAAGCAGGATTTTTCAGGAGATGCCTGATAATGCCTAAACTACATGGTTTCAGTCCAAGGCAATTGGTGGACTGTATCATTGGATAGAGTCATGAAAAGAGAAATAGCACAAGTAATTTAAAATAATGTTGACCTGCTTACACTGCATGCCTTTAATTGATTGAAACACTGCCACCCATTAGAGCCACCCCTCCATCTCTCCCTCCTCTGGCAAACATGAGCCAGCCATCTTCACCTGCAGTTCTTCTGTTCTCAAACAAGTACATATTCATCTCTTCTATTTCATGTGCTTCCTCATGAAGCCCTTGCTGACACTAGGAAATATAATACAGAAATGAGTACCATCTGCACTGTCAACTTCAATTGCTAAGGAAAACACTTCTAACCACATGCTCTAAAATATGTGTTCATGTGTAAGATTAGAATCACTCACTGTGTTCACTGTGCTATAGAGGGCCAACCTCCTATGGGCTTGTGGGTGGAGGAAGGAGGGTGGTATTACTCAGTCCTGTGGGGGATTGAGGTAGTGCCACGGTCCCCGTACTGCACCTGCCATTTGGTAGTCAGCATACACTGTCCCGGGTGCTGCCAGTCTCTGAGTAGTACAGTAGTGGCCTCTATGTATCTGATCCTGTGCTTTCCTAGACTCCTCTTAGACTGCAGGGAGGGAGGAGTCCTTCTTGACTCACAATTCGAGGTGAAATGTATGGTGAGGACAACTACACAGGCCACCCTTCTTTTGTGTAAAGATGAAAATCCAATCGAATGATATTTAAAAAAATAATTCATTCAGTTAGATGCCCGTGTGTGACCGATCTTCCCTTCATGATTACTGAGTACCTTCTGAAGCCTGACTTGGAAAGGAGGAAGTACTGCTTGGCCACACTTACTGGTGAGGAGAGTCAGTGTGGTTTACCGAGTCCATAATCCCTTGGAGGATAGCATTCCTTAAATGTCACTGCTTTGACCCTTTGGCAAAGGAGTTCCTTTGCCTATCTGTGCTCTTAATAACTGTTTGCTAATTTAGTTTCAGTTTATCTCACATTTACTGCCAGCTTTTTAAAAAATTTGAAGATTTCTATTTTATTAGGTACATGTTACCTTGTAGTTTTGTTTTACAATGGCCCTATTGAGATGTAAAAGTCACATACCATCCAATTCACCCATTTAAAGCCCATGATTCAGTGATTTTTTAGTGTATTCACATATTTTGAACCATCACCACAATCAATTTTAGTATATTTTCATCATTCTCAAAAGAAAGCCTATACCTATTAGTAGTCATTCTTTATATTTTCCTCTTTACCCCCTAGACAACCACTAATCTGTTTTCTGTCTTTATGGTTTGCTTTTTATAGACGTTTCATAGAAATGGAATCATAATATGTGGTCTTTGTGATTGGTCCCTTTCATTTAGCATGATATTTTCAAGGTTCATCGTGTTGTAGCATCTATCAGTACTCATTTCTTTTTATTGCCAAATAATATCCCATTGTGTGGATAGACCATCTTGTTTATTTACTCTATTGATGGGTATTGTTAGCTTTTTGATATGTTTGTCTTTTCCACTCAGCTAAGTAGTGGCATCCTTTGTAGCAGGGACAGACACTCCTGACATTTTTTTCTATTCCCCACACTGCTTAGTATTGTGTCCATTGAGTTGTGAGCAATAAAATATTTGTTGATTATAACCATAGTACATTTTTCCCTGTGATTACTATAATTCTGAATACATTTCATGTATTCTAAAGGTTAGTAATGGAATTACTCATAATTCCATTTTTCTGGTTGTGAGTTGGAGATGACTAACTGGCCCATTTTCTATCTTTAGGCTCCAGATGGCACTGAATCGCAGTCAGTCGGAACAAATGAAAACAAATACCAAGGAAAAGATGGTATGTTGGACCTGTTCTCTTGTATTCTTCTGTTTATTAGTATGACAAATAGATATAGCCTTTTAAAACATCCACTTTCAATTCTAGTAAGAAAATTATACTAAAATAGTAATATGAAGTACCCAAGTAGATAATTACAGAGGGCTGAGCATATGAGGTCTGTCCATAAAATATCCAGCATATACTATGAAAAATGGAGACATTTTATTGAAGAAGATACAAGATATAAGAAACACTGTACACAGGACAATGATGCCTCGGTCTCCTTCAAAGTAGGTGCCTTGGGACCTCACACAGTTCTCCCAATTGCCATCAGATGCCGTCATATTTTCCTGAATCTCACCGAAGGTCTAAAATCTCTTCCTTTTCAAAGGTGATTTTACTTTTGGGAAAAGCCAGAAGTCGCAGGGCACCAAATCTGGGCTGTAGGGGGGCTGAGTCACCTTAGTGATTTGATGTTTCACCAAAAAACTCTTCATGAGACGTGATATATGAGTGGGCATGTTGTTGTGATGAAGCCACCAACCACCAGATGCCCATAGCTGCGGCTTTCTGAATCATTCAAATAGTTTTCATGGAGTAATGTTTGAGCCTAATGTAAAATTTGATGCAGATTCATTGATCTACTCACTCAGTCATTTTGAATGTGACAGCCACAGAGTACACATGCTCACTCAACAGTATCTGCCACCCCCACTAACAGGTACAGTGATGTTGTCATTGTTCACACATGTACATTTGAGTCCACTCTCCTTGGCCCCCAGGTTACATCAATGTGGGGCAAACCATTCTTGTTATATTAACAATGGTTGGATTTTTTTCTGGACACACCTCCCACAGTGAGCCTTTGATGATAATGAAGTTGATTGGTTTATATTTGTGTATCTATTCTAACATCTTTATACATAGTCACTTTTCCCGAATGCTTACCATGTGCAGGCACTATGTGGAGATGTTTACCTAATTTAACATACTCAAGTCCTCTATGTAGAAGGTATTGTTCCTAGTGTATTTTACAGTTGAGAGAATTGGTGAAGTTGCTTTCCCAGGGCCATAAAGCTGTAAGCAGAGCCAGTGAATTTGAGGCCTTGTGCTCAAATCATAAGGTCTTAATTTATAAGTGAATTACTTTTCAGAAAATTTAGAAAAACGTTAAAGAATACTTAAGATGTTTTGGACAATTTATTATGATTCTCCTTTACATAACATACTTTTTCTCTTCTGTATCTGTTACTTGAGAAACGGATTAGAAATTCAGGGCATGGATGAGAAGAAATATTAAGACTTTATTAGTACTTACCAAGAAAGAATCTATAGCTGTTTCATTTATTTACAAAAAGGAAAAGCATTCTCAATTAAAGTAATAAACTTAAGCTTAAAAATTTAATTTTTAATGTATTGCTGCTTAAAAACTATAATAAAGGTAGTCTTTGGGACTCTAACTTGAGGACTTGTCCTTTTGTTTATATTCTTAAGACTTGGTGCCTGGAGGGTCCATGCCATTAGTATTGTTGTATTTTGATTGGAAATAGTTGGGCAGGAGGATCAGGTGGACTGTGGAGAACTGGGAAGGGTACCCAAATATACTGTAAAAATCAGGAGTTAGTCCAAGATTATATAGAGCATTTTGGTGTTTTGGAGCATCTGGTATATGTATTTTTTCATTCTTCCATACTTTTCTCAGAACTCTCCTGCACATCTTTGTATATAAGTAATTGTGTTTATACATGTACACATGTCTATATATTTATATCTATAGAAGCACTTGCTTCTACTGTTCTGCAGAGGTTTCTTTAGTTGCATGTTTTTTTATCAGAATGAAATTAGTAGGTGTTTCCCAAGTCTACATACCAGCAAACAGTGAAATGGCGAGCGATCCAGAACGCCTAGTGCTGGCCTGCTAGAGAGGTGGGTCGTCAAGAGAAGCAGATGAACCTTTTGTGCCAAAGTCAATATGCTTTCGGCTTTGGGCAACAGTGACTGGCAATCCCTAAATGAACACTGAGGAAATATTGTCTTTTTTAGATGTTTTCCTCTCTTGCCAGAGATGGTGATGCAGGCTGTATAAATAGATGTTTCAGAAGACAAGTTCATTATGTGAGCACTTTCCAGCCTAGCTTGCAGCAGGCAAGTGAAGTGTAGCAAGCTTGCCGCCTGATTCACATCTGCCTTTGCTGGAATGCTATGAAGAGCCTCCAATTCCAATCGAGCCTCTAATCAGCATAATAAGAGAGTGTGTGTAACGCCATCCAAATCACTGAGTATTTACTACTGCACCTGTTCTGGGCAATGCTAGGCTTTCTCTAACCAGTGAATTAACCAGTGTTAGGCAAGCACTGAAAGGGTCTGAATGAAATGCATGGAAAACACTGTCTAGAGGTCAGATGTGGAGCTGTTTCTGCTCAAAATCTGAAGGCACGCATGACATAGTCTATTGTAAATGTTTCCCCTACACTTGGGCTTTATATATGCTCCACGGAAGATATTTATTCTAAATGAAAAGGTTGCAAAGTGGGAATGTTTGCAAGTGCTGTCACATTTCAAATTAACCTACTGTTAAATAGTAATCTTAACTTTTCATCAAATCATACAACTCTGCGTATATGAAAGACCCAGTGTTTAACACTTGCGTTTAGATGTATTAATAATGCCCTAATAATTTTTAAAACTTCCATGTTAATAAGCATATATATTTTTCTTTCTCTCTCCCTCTTTTATTTTATATCTATGGAGAAAGGAAAAAAAAATTAAATAAGGGCACTTGGGCTATTTTGGACAATTGAAAACTTGAAGGAGTTTTGTATATTTGTAACCCAGTGCTACTGACCACTTCAAAACCAAATGAGAACAGGTTAAAGAAATGATATTCTTTACTGTTGAGGACTTTGAGAGCCAGAAGTTTTATCTCAGCATTCTTTTAACTTTTCTTTTTGAGAGTAGATAGTTGATTCAGATACGTTGGTCAACCAATTAACTACCCATTTCTTGTAGCAGCACCCTACGTTACCTCAGTAACTGTTTTTCCTCCTCTCTTCTCTGACTTGATTTATCATTTGAGCTTTTATGTACAGTTTTTTGTCATGTTTTACAGAAAATTAATGCTTTAAATGTATTATATTGTGACTTAATTATAATTTTTCTACTCAGTTTTTAATTCAGTAGAGGACATTTCATGGGTTGGGGGGTGGTATTTATTGTAAGTCTACCCTGGGGATTTTGAAGAGAAAAGGGAATAGTTTTAAAATTCTCATCCATAAACAGTCACATTCTGGAAAGGTAGCTTCTAATTCAAGAAAATGGCTAATCTTTTTTTCCTCTTAGAAATGGTTTCCTAAGAAACAACATACATAGTCACAGTAAAACATAAAACAGTATAAACCAGTGGGAAAAATAAAATTAAAATTGGGCTCTGTCATTTTAAGTTAATACTGAAATTAATTGAATGAAGGTCTAGTTATTCTAACTTAAAAAAATATTGTCACAAACTACTGAAGAGCATATTATGTGGCATAGATGAGACAGCAGATAAATACTGTCAAGGAGCTTCTAATTTATTTTCATTTTTGGAATTGATGTAGGTGAATGTTTGGTTGCTTTCTTAATTATGAGATGCTGCTAGGACCAAGTTTGCGATTTACAGGGCCCAGTGCAAACTGAAAATGTAGAGCTTCTTGTTTAGACCTCAAGACATAACAGCAGACCACCCCCCCCCCCATTCCCTACCCCAGGGCCTCTCCAGGCTGAACTAGGCTAGATTTACATTTATTCTTAATTTTCTTTTGTGTTAAACAAAAATTTTTCATTTTTAATTTTAATGACTATAAATATATTTTCTATACTTTTAATATATGTCACATATTTATTAAATTTTAAAATTAACTTTCCCTTTCATCACCTTATTGTATTAGTATATAATATGAAAATGCACCATGTAAGTTTATTTTGTAATTCACTGCTGATCCCTATGAATTATAGGTCTGCAAGGAGAAAATAATAGTGACCCTGTCATTGCTTCCACGGTTTCTTTAAAATGTGAGTTGCATTAAAACCAAGATCTTATCAAACAGTAAAATTCAGAATTATTTTCACCAAAGCTTAAACTGATGTGTTCAGTATGTTTTTTCTTGTAGAATTAACAGCAAACAAACAAACAAAATGTTGAATTTATACTCTTGAAATGTTGATGTATATGTCTGGAAGTTATTTGAGTAGGTTTGTAGTTGTAGGTCCTTTTATCGTCTTTGACAGAATCAGGTGCCGAGCCTGTTGATTCCTGTACCAGGTACCTACAGAACTGACTCCTGCAGCGATAAGTTTTTGGCAGCAAGTATTGTTTTGAAATTTTTGCTATGATAGGTAGGTAACATTCCAGAATGAAAAAATGCAGCGCCTGGAACAGGCCTTATTCCAGGAATCTGTTCTTCTGTGAGGAAATGAAATACCATATTGCTAGTTCTAAGACAGATTATAACTAACTTAAATAAAACAACAATTAAGCCTATGCAATTGTTGTAAGGTTTTTCATTCAGAATTTGAGATTATCCAGCAATGTTTTGGAAGTGGACCCAGTCTAAGAATTGGGACCTCAAAGAAAGACTCCACAATTGAGCTATGGATTTCTAGTCACCACATTTCTCCCTTACATGCCTCCCAACCTTCCCTCCCCCTCTGCACACAACATGCACCATTGGAAGGTGCATGGTTTTTGATGTAGTGAATGTATTAGATGTAAAAAAAAGGAATAAAGCATGTGAATTGGGTATTTTGTGTTTCCCCCCCCCCAGACCAGGCATCTGGCCTAGTTGATGGTGAGAAGAAGCTTATCCCACTGGTGCCTGAGGAGGCACCTGCTTCTGAAACAGATATCAACCTGGAGGTATCGTTCGCAGAGCAAGCTGTCAATCAGAAAGAGAGCTCCAAGGATAAGACCCAGAAGAGTAAAGGCCATGATGCCCCAATACCTGTACGTAGTGCACTGTTCAGATGTCACTGGCCAGCCTTTATTTTTAACTAGCTTTTTGTTTTCAAAACTTCACCCCAGAAAAGTTGAAAGAATAGGATAGCAAGCACCCATACAGCCTTCATGTAGATCCATTCATCAGTTAGCACTTTACAACCTATGCTTTCTCTCTTTTTACATCTGCCTGTGTGTATGCTGTGCTATCAGATATGAACAACGCTTTTTTAGTTTAACAAAACAGAAATGTAGTACTTGAGAAACTGAACAATTAGACAAAATTATATTTATAAAAGGTAAGATACAAATTTTCCTAATTGTCACAATTTTGCTTTATAGCTTCTCCTTTCTCCACCTCCATCTGGGTTCAGACAAAGATTATGTGTTGCATTTGATATCATCTTTTTGTTTCTTTGAATCTAGATCAGATCTCCTGCTTTCTGTTTAATATTTTTGAAGAGTCCAAATCAGATTTCTGATTTTGTTCCTTTCTTTATGATTAGATTCTGGTTAAACATTTTTGGCCAAATACTGCATAGATGATGTTTATGCCTCCAGTTGCATCATCAGAGGAAGGGCATGATGTCACATGGTTCCTTTATTGGTGATGGAAGTTGGACCACCTGGTTGAGGAGATGCTCCCCAGATCTCCCCATTGTAAAGATACCTTTTCCTATGCACAATTAATGTTAATTTATGATCCTTGAGACTGGGTGAATATCCTATTTGTCAGTGAAAATTTATTCCTCAGAGGTTTCACCACACAATTGTCATCCCTACCTGAAACAATATTTAAACTGGTGTTGAGAAACAGTGATTTTCTAATTTTATTATTTCTTCTACATGGGTTGGCTGGCAATCTGCTGTACTGCTTGGTTTTTCTCCCTTTTCTCTTTTTTGTTATTGAATATCACTACAAACTGAAGTCTTCCTTTTTTCATTCAATGTTTTATAAATAGTTATTTTTTTGATGTCTAAATTTACCCAAAGTTGACCAATAAGAGCTCTTAAGTTTGGGTCCTATGTCATTTTAGCCTTCCCCCATCATTCATTCATGACCTTACTTTCCTAGTACAAGATGTTCCAGGGCTCACCCTGTGCTTTTCTCCCCTTGGACTTGAGGAAACCCATTTCTTCAGGAAGTCCTGATTACTTTTAGTAATAGATTGTATTTCAAAATAAAGCCGTATATACTGAGTGTTCACATTGCTACTGAATGTCTCATTTTTAAAGTATTTATTTATGTATTTTGTAGAATTTCACACATGCAAGCATTAAAAAGAATAGTATATGTAATGAGCCTGAAATACTCATCACAGAGCCAACGTTTATTAACCTGTGGCTAGTCCTGACCTATCCATGCCCTATACTAGTTTCCTATTCTGTATTATTTTGAAACACATCTCTGAATTTTATCTATATATTTTTCAGTATGTATTTCTAAACACTTAAAGAGGGGTTTTTAGAGACACATCTATATTACCACTATGATAGCTAAAAATGCTAACAATTCTCAATTTCAAATATTCAGGCAGTGTACAGATTTCAAATTGTATTATACATTTCGTAGTTTTTAAACACTCTGCTTGAATCAGGAATCTAATAAGATTTATGTATTGCAGTTGGTTGATATGTCCTTTAAGACAGTTTTAAATCTCTCCCTCCTTTCCTCTCTTTCCTCTGTGTCTCTCTGCGTCTGTCTGTCTCTCCATCTCATACTACCCTCCTCCCTCCCGCCTTTCATTGCATTCCATCTTATTCCCTGTTCTTTCTTTAGCTTCTCCCTCTCTCTCTCTCCCTTAAAATTTATTCATTAAAGATACCTAATTATTAAGTCATGGACAGTTTTCCCTGTGTGCCTAATTTTTTTCCCCGTTTTCTTCCATTTTCCTGTTAATTGATCAACTCTAGATTCATCTTCAAGTTCATTTTTGTGTGTGTGTGAAAACTATTTCAAGTGTGACTGTGTATCCAGAGGCACAAATGTCTGGTTGTCTTCCTCTTTGTAAAGTAGCAGCTCTTTGTGATCAATGCTTGGATCTATTAGTTTATTAATGGTTACACAATAATGGTCTTATTTCTTTTTTGATTTATTAATTTGAATAATTCTTTTAAGAAAAACATCGCAAAAGTAGTTGCTTCCTTTTCTTCACTAGTTTTCAATTTTTCTTTGTTCCCTGGCATCTTTCACTCGTGACCAATTAGTGTTGTTTTATTTTAATTTTCTTGTAAAAATAGGATCTTAACTCATGGATTTAGACACATATGACATGACATCAGAAAAAGTTTTCCATCTGCAGCTGGTATGTTTTATCCTGCAGACCTAAACTTTCCTGGTTCAAGAAACGCTGGTTCTGTTTAGTAGAAATATACTCTGTGACTACAGTCAGGACACTAGGAGCATTCTTTATCTGTGCTGGTCTTGCTTAAAGCCTTTTCAGAGAGCAGAAGTGTATCTGTGTCTTCTCTCTCCCATGCTGAGAATGGTGGTTCTTAGGCACCATTAGGTAATATGATTAGAATGTCAGAAAATTACTTGTTTGTTTTATCTTCCATTAATGCACACAGACAATATCCTCAGACAATAATACTAATACTGTCATCAATGATATGATTATGAGAAAACAGTTTAAACTTGTTTTTCTTTTCTTTAGTTGTTTGTATCCTTGGCATATATCTCAAAATGAATATAATGATAAAATTACTGTTTTAGGTTTCTTAGGATAGTTATTCTCTATGTGATTAAATCACCAACTGCATACCTGGTTGGGTTAATTTGTGTCATTTTATTTAAAATTTTGGGGATAGATTTTTTTAATTTAATTTTTTTTAATATGTGAAATATTTACGTGGTCCAAAAGTCAAATCTAAAACCAAGGTGTATTCAAAATCTGGCTCCCATCTCTGAGCTGTTGCTCTGTTCTCTCCCTCCCCTCACAGGTACATTTCTTACTTTATTTTTCTGGTTTATCCTTCTGTTCTCAGAAAAATTGTACCCCACTATGCATACTTTTCTCTACCTTGAGTTTTTTGTTTGTTTTGATTTAGTGTTATGTTTTGGAGATTACAGTATAGAGAATAGTAGTATAGAGAAATATTTCTCATTCCTTTTTACAGATACATTGTACTCCATTGTGAAAGTGTATTATAATTACAGTTTATTCACCAGTTTCCTAGTGGTGGACATCTGGGTGGTTTCCAGGCTTTATCACAGATTTTTAACAACTGCCTTTAAGGATTTTTAGGGCCGGTGGGGAAAGTAGAGGACTATGCATCATTTGGCCTAAAGACATAATCCACACTCCCAAACTATTCCTAGCAAAAGTATCTTTTAAAAGTGAGTCTTCATCTCAATAGATGGAAGGGTTTTAAAGTGACAGATAGGAGAGTCTAATTGAACAAAATGAAGACATTGTTGACTTTTAAGTTGTTGTTTCAAACAGTGGAAAGAAATAAGTTAATTAATTTCTACTTGATAGACTTAAAAACAAAACTTCCTCTATCATTTCATTCTCCACTTACTACACTAATCCGTGGTCTGAGACCCTTTTGATTTTATTCATGTAGTGTCTCAAAGGACCTTCCCATTTCTGCCCCTTTTTTGTTCCATGTTTACCAAGGAAACCTTAGCCAATTCTTTGAGGTCTGGCTCAGCATTTGACTTTACTATTATAAGTCTTCCCTGACCTTTCATTAGATAAAATACGTAAAATCATCTCTGAAATTATTAGATGCCATGCTTTTGATAATTGCTGCCAATAGATCCATGTATTTATTTCCTCATGTATGCATCTGTTCGTTGCTACCATTCATTTATCCATGTGTCTTCTAGAAGGCATGGGCAAGTAAGGTTTCCACCTGTCCTCAGCATGGTTAATGAAGTGAATGCTTATATTCACCATCTGAGGCAGGTGCGTAAGCAGGTAAAAGCTTAAATTCCATTTCTACTCCATGCGCCTCTGCTTCTATAAATTAGCTGTAGACTTTATGTAATACATTGTTCTCTGTTGACCTCATTTTATATTCACTTCCTTTTTCTTACATCAGTCTTTGTTAATTCTTTATGGTGTCACAGTGGATTCAAATTTCTCTTAAATTTGGAGATCACCTTTTATAACCTTGAATGTGCTTTAGTTTGAAAATTTAGTTACTATTAATTGTGTTTTTGTGTACCCACTATATCTCAGAAAGTATGCTCTGTCATTATTTCATTTATTATCAAATGATCTCTATGTGGTGGATATCCTGGTTCTTATTATTCATACAAGGCAATGGACTAGAGAGGCTGCATGGCACACTGAGGTTTGGTTTCAGTGACCAAGACTTTTCTGGAAGACTGTGCTGGCTCCATTTAATGTGTCCTAAAGGTACACATGCATTTAACTTAAATTCGTGAGTTTCTGTCCTTTAAAAAATATTTATTTATTTAATTTTTCAATTGGTTTCCATTTATAATGGCATAAAGCTAGAGAGTATTATGCTAAGTGAAATAAGTCAGTTAGAAAAAAATAAATACCATATGATTTTGCTTATATGTGGAATCCAAAGAACAAGATAAATAAACAAACAACATTAAAACAGACTCATAGATACAGAGATCAGATTAAAGTTTGCCAGAGGGGAGGAGGGTTTGGGTAATGGGTAGAACGTTGAAGAGATTAAGAACTACAAACTGGTAGTTGTAGAATAGTCATGAGGATGTAAAGTATAGCATGGAGAATATAGTCAATAATAGCATAATAACTATGTGTGATGCCACTTGGGTACTAGAACTATCAGGGGGATACTTTGTGTTATTGTATTGGAGTTATAGATAACTTATTTAGGATAATTTTGGATGTTATGTAAATAAGATTTTAGTTTCTTGGGTCTCTCATATAAAATAAAAATTTAATATCACTCCTTCATTCTGTCTTGAAGACTAAAAACATCAAGGATTTATTTAGGAATTTTTAAGGTCATTGCTTTAAAATGATCTTTAAGGTAACCATTTGTATTCTAAATGCAAGTTCATATTTTAATTTTTAGGTTCTTTTTTCATCAGCCTTTCGGAGTCCTATTGAATTATGTTTAATTCAAGTAGATTCTCATTTTATGACAACTTTGGTTGTCTGGCAACACAACTCTGTGCATGCTGAAAACCAGAAAGTAGACATGGAGGCTCAGGATGAGAATTTGCTAGAGAGTGAGACAACTCTGGAGGACAAAGAAGGGCAGGAGAAGAAATGCTGGTGCAGGACTGAGTTGGGAAGCTGAATATCGAAGGCAGACACAGACTGGTACACAATATAAAAATTACCGTTTAAAGTTGTAATCCTGAATTGTCAAGAAAAGGTTAAATTATGGCTATTGCTCTCTATTAAAAAAAAAACATGAGCATATTTTTTAAAATACTGCAAATATGAAAGATCCCTAAAAGTTCATTTATCTAGAAAACTATTCATTTTCTTGAAATTACAATGGATGAAATACTATAATAAAATCACATTTTACACATGAAAAAAAATCTTAGGTAAGAAATGAATCTCCTAGCTGAGGATATGAAAGTCATCTTGTGGAAATTGCCCCACGGAGAGTAGATTCCCGTGCTTTCCAAGTTGAAATTCAAGTGACTTGATGAGTAAAAGAGTCAGCTGCATCATAACTAATGAGATGCCTCAGGGACCCCTCATATTGCAAGGCCTACGAAAGACCGATGCAGCCCCAAAGGCTATCTGATGAATTTAGGGTAACGCATGAGAACCAAAGACCTTATATTTCTCAAAAAATTATATTTCACTCTTTTCTTTAAGCACATTTTTCAAAAGATAAAGAGCTTCCCCTTGCTGAAATTGCACTGCCTTCTCTTAGCCAACGAACTGAACCATCTAGCCTGTTAACTAAACAAAATGACAGGAAGCTTCATAAATATTTAATGCTGCTATGAATTAAACATTGGGATAAAAAAACCTAAGTCCTTTGATTAAGCACAATGTTAAATAAATAAATAAAGCTCATGACATGTATTGCTAGGTAAATCAAATGTTTGAACTAATAATATTTCAGGTTTCTTTAAACAATTTACCTCAGGTAATGCTTTGAATAATTATATTATATGTGTTTGGATTATTAGACCAAATGCAACTAATTTTAATGAAACATTTAGGACTTAAAAAAAAAGTAAATGGTTGTTAAATAAGATGGGGTCTAGTCCTTCAAAAACAAAGCAATTAGCAGAACTCTGGGGCCAAGCATGAGGACACTGTGAAGAGGTTTGTGTAGTTTTAAAGGTGAAGCTCAGTACAAATCACAAGAGATGAGGGGAGCAGCCAGCCAGTGGTCCTGCCCCTCGCTGAGTTTGATTCTGTGCTTTCTCCCTGAGGGTGTCTTTGTTCACTGAATAGCCTGGGACTCAGCACCTGCCGTGTGCCAGGCCTCTGGTGCTGCAGGGTCACAGAGCTGATCAGGCCATGACTCTTCTCCTTGAGGGCCTCACAGTCCTCTCTCTACGCTCGTCAACCCATATTCCCTTCTGCATACTGTGGCGGATGACAAAGAGGAGCAGAACAGCATGATTACTGAACTTGGGATTTAGAAGTTCGGAATTTATATCCTTGTTACGTCACTGGCTGCTACTGAATTCTCTTTACTGAGCTTCAATTCCCCCACTTAGAATATGCTGTAGTAATACTTATCATATGGGGACTTTCGCAGGATAGAATGAGAGATCATCTATCAAATTATGAGTACTATCCTTTTTTCTTACCTTCCAGTAATATTTAGGAGAAAAGGAAAACCATGAAATCTTGAAAGTTCTGAGAAAGTTCTATGAAAGAAAATGTAGTATTAATACTTTGTGTGATCTCACTGTTTGCTCTTTGATACCCACCACAACTTGAGGACACGGGTTCTATTATTATTCCCATTTTATAAATGAAGAGGCTGAGACAGAGAGGTGATGTAATTTGCCAAAGGTCACAGAGGTAGTAAGTGATGGAGACGAGAATTGCCACCTGTCGTCTGGCTCCACATTCTCAGCCCCTTCGCGCTGCACCTGGAGGCCAGTAACTCTCTGGCTGGAAATTCACTTGGGACCCACATTGAATTGTGTCTGTTGCTCCTCATTTAATGTTCTCACAGGAAAAATAATTGTCACAGAAAGTTAAGAAATAAGCTCTTTCTCCTATAATGGACTTAAAGGTTTTTTCTTGGAGTTGAGTTTGCTTGAAAAAAATTAGCTGCTCAATTACCAAAAGTGGTGGGTGTTAGAAAATGCTCTAGGGCAACGACTCTCAATCATTTTGGTCCCACAACCCCTATAAGCTCTGAAAAATTACTGAGGACCTCAAAAGGCTTCCGTTTTATCACTCAGGAAGGATGCTGGTGTTGAGAATACCTGCCACGGTTTCCAGCACTTTGATGAAACCTCGGATGTGTGGCCTTTTGGCCAGGTGTCTCCAAATTCATACTGTTAGGGCATTGGCTGTCTCCCTGGGGCTTGCAGCTCTCTAAGTCAGCTGTGACTGAACCAAGAAAGAAAGCACATGAAGATTTTTATAGAAATTATGAGTTCGTGAAAGATTTTGAGTAGGTAGAGGAGGCTGGTTCAAAGTGATTTTGGAATGTAAAGAATTTCTTTGGATTGAGTTCCATGGAAGTTGGTCACTGACCTGGGGTTCTTAAACTATGAAAAAGGAATATGTAGGCAAAGATATAGTTCTTTTGATAAATAAACAATTAAAAAATGGGAGGGGGGCTTTCATTTATGTCAGTTATACCTATAGATATTTACCGTATTAGAAATTAAAATTGAGAAATTAAAAAAATATTTATATTCCCATTTAAAATGCAATAATACAGTTAACATTTTATGAAAATAGCCATATTTATAAAACAAAAATTATTAAGAAATGTGACATGGTTTCATATTCTAGCAACTTCTCATATCTACGTCTACATTTTCAGGTGCAATAGCACAGGTGTTGTGTTTCTTGAAAACCCCACTGTACAATCGTGGGAGAAGGAAAGGGAAAAGGCAAATAGTGTCTTACTGTTGATTATTAAAAAAAGTTTTTGACCTCTTGGACTCCTTGAAAGGGTATTGTGTTCCCCCAATGTTCCTCGGATTATGCTTTGAGAACTGCTACTCTCGCACATGTCTTTTGCAGTAGTTTTTAGACTATGAAGTATTAATGATATGGTACAAAATTGAGCAAAGCAAAGCAAATAAAAAGAAATCAATTGAACATCCTTGGCCATTAAATTAGGGAGTCAAGGGTAAACCGAAAAGATATAATCTTGGTAAGATTTTTAACAAACAGAATAGTTATTGTTTTAGTAATCAGTAAATACAGTGGGACTGTAATTTGTATTAAATGTTTGTTTTCTTATATTTAAGGTATTTAATATTAAAAGTGGCAGAATAGGTAGTAGATGATATTTGAGAAAGGCAAGAAACAGCAGAAATACTACTTACCTGCCATTAATAGCAGTATCTCTAAGTCTCAGTTCACTGACTCAGTGGTGAAAGTAGTAATAAAAGCAACCACATAAAAGTGCTTGGGAAGTGCCAGGCAATTAAACCTCACAACAGCCCTCGGAATTAGATTGCTTTCTCCCCTTTGCTCCTCTTTGCCCTCTTCCTCCATTCCATCCTTCTCACCTTCTTCCTTTCTCTGCCCAGTCCCTTCTCCATCTCCTCCTCTGTCCCCTTCTCCATCTGCTCCCCCTATTTTGCAGAAAGAATGGTTAATTTAAGCAATTGCCAGACATCACAGAGCTCAGTCATTGGCCAGATGACTGGTAGGCGGTCTGGCTCTTAAGTCCATGCTCTTAAGTCCCCCATCTGCTCTTCCCCTCCCCCACATCATACAGCCCCTCCCCCATGCTATACAGCCCTCTGTATCTACTGTATTTGGGTTTTAATGATAATATTGCTGTATTATATTTAATTATGTGTGTGTGTGTGTGTGTGTGTGTGTGTGGCACTTAATAATAATGTAGGTAAAGGATACCTGAGACATTTAAGCACTCACTTACATCTACTATTCCTTTTTCTTCTTCTCTTTCACTTTTCCTCCCTCTTCTTTCTCTTCATGGTTTGTGCTGGACTCCTAATCCCCCTGGTTCTTGAAGGTCAGTTAACTAGAGTTCTTTTTCTCCTTTGGGTTTACTGTCTCCTTTCTCCTCTTAGCCATTGGTATGAATACACCCAGGATGTGGTCTGTTCCATTGTTTTTCTGACTTCAGAGACTGACTCCTACACTCCTCACAGTCTGGGGCGCATCATGAGGACCATATTGTTCTTTATTCTGGCTGGAGAAATTGTGCCGTGGCTTTGGTTGTCACTATTGTGTACTTAAAATTTTATCTTTCATTAAGAAAAGGATACTGTACTAATGATATCACTATATTATTTACTTTAGAATTTACTATACTACACCTTTACTATATTAATGGTATTTATTTTAGAATTTCAGAGTGCCAAAAGACAAAACAGGCACCACCAGGGTTGGTGACCTAGCTCCCCAGGACATGAAGAAAGTTTGCTATTTAGCCCTAATTGAACTGACGGCCCTCTATGATGTACTGGGTGTGGAACTGAAGCAGCAAAAGGCTGTGAAAATTAAAACAAAAGGTAAGTTGACATGAAAAACAGTTGGATTTACTTCTGAAGTAGCAAGGATGAGCCTGACTTTTAACAGTATTTTTAGGGGCAAAACATTTGTAGAGCAAACACTAAGATACACCTGAAATTTAGATTCTAAAACATTGCCTTCAAAAATTTTGTACCTTGATAAAAATGCACCGTCTTCTGGGCTGTAGAAAATAAAGGCATGATCAAATATTAAATTACCATTGAGGGAATGGAGAAGGAAATTCTGAATCAAGGAATCTTAACTCACATGCTTACTCTTTTAAAACTGTACATTAAAAATAATGCATTGGTGCCCTGGCTGGTGTGGCTCAGTGGATGGAGTGCTGACCTGTGAACCAAAGGGTCACCGGTCTAGTTCCCAGTCAGGGCACGTGCCTGAGTTGCAGGCCAGGTCCCCATTAGGGGGTGCACAAGAGGCAACCACGCATTGATGTTTCTCTTCCTCTCTTTCTCTCTCCTTTCCCCTCTCTCTGAAAATAAGTCAATAAAATCTTTTTTAAAAATAGTGCACATTTGTTACATATATTTATTTCTAAAATGAGATCTTAAAAAATGGTTGATCCTGATCAATTACTTTTGCTTATTTATTTGAGGGGAAATGCGTAGCGTAGTTAGTAATCCTTTTGTTCATTAAAATTCTACTTCTAAATATGTTGCAAACACATTCTTCACTCTTTTAATAAAATAATGCCAGTGTGGCACATAACACTGCTAAATTGTATTCGCCATGTATATGTGTAGTTTTTCTTTTGTAAGCAGCTTTACCCATTTTATAAAGTTACTATATATTTTTTATAATGTAATAAGAGAACAGGCAGCTTCTCGGTTTTTGTTTTTCTACGACATTATTGGTCTGGAAATCCAGATAATTCTCTGTTGTCAAAGCTTTACTGTGTAGGAATTTCAGACCTCTTGTTTAACCTTAACGGCATTTCCTAAGGAGAAACCAAGAAAGAATGAGGATTATTGAGTTGCTATGGTAACATTAGGGAAGACAAGTATTCACCTGATTTAAGTTTTGGAGGCAGTGTCTCTGTAGGGCTGAAGTGTGCCTTCCCTCAGGCCCTCTTCCATGCTGGGCCCCAGAAGACCTCATTCTGTGCTCATTTCCTTTGAGTATTTTAGCTTAAAGCTTGGAAAGGGGAATTTCTGAGTTAAATGATGCTTCTGGTTTTCCACAAGTCTGTTGTGGGTAATGAAGACATCAGATCTTTCTTTAGAAGTTTATCACAAAGCCTTCTCCAAATATAAAGCAAAAAATGTAATTTAAATATCTGTGCTCAAGACTTGAAATTTGGCTTGAAGAGGTTTTTTTTTTTTAATATATTTTAGAATTGCATCTTAGCACTATTAAACCAATATTAAGAGAAGTATTGTTTTTCTTATTAAGAGTCTCGGTATTAATAGGTTTTCTTTCCATCTTTTAAAGTATTTGTATATCTTATCTAAGCTACCTTATAAGGTGTAAGATACCTTATAAGCTAGACTTGAATATTCTTGAAGATTACATTGTTTCCTTAACTTTTAAACCACAAGTTATTTGCTGGATTACTGGCATCCTCTTGAATGGCATCTCTACCACGTGTCCATAGTGGGCAAAGTGTGCGCTCACACCTCGAAGATCATTCCCCTTTCCATGTTCACAAATGACTTCTCTCTCCCCCGGATGATGCGTGTTACACCTCCGTGCCAGCTGCTCACTCAGTCATGGCGGTGGGGTCGGAGGCACTGGGTACAAGCAATACTCATACCAGACTTCAGGCTTATGATTTTAATTTAGACAAATTAGAAATTATTGTCTGTCCTTTCTGGAGTTATTCCCAAATCTATAAAACTACAAATTTAAATTCAAGAATACTAAGTATCTACTGTGTTTTCTAAAAGAAAAACTTTTGTAGAACAAGGTCATAATGTTCGCTGATTTCTCAAAAGGCAAGTATTTGTATGTTGCTGTATTGTAGAATATTAAATGTCAATTAAATAGGTAAGCGATGAGTGATATTTACTTGAAGCCAACACTTTTAATTTGACTACTTTCAGCAAATTTTTGCATATTTATGTACTTTCACAGAAATTTTAAAAATAAGTACTCTTATTTCTCTTATGTATCAGTTTATACTTTTCTAGTTATTTAAGAGAGATTATTTGCAGTTATTTGTCCTGTTATCTTTCTGCTAGATTGCTCTATCAGGCAAGGGCAGGATTTTCCTATTGGGGTGTATATGCCTAATGACTAGACAGTGTCATTCACTTAGTAGGTGCTCAGTAATTAATCTGAGTGAATGATGACATCAGGAATCCTGTGCCTGTACATTTTGCATTAATATTTTATGGATTTCAATCAAAATGAAGAAGTTTTATTTCACTTTTTATTGCAGATTCTGGCCTTTTTTGTGTTCCATTAACAGTACTGTTAGAACTTGATCAGAGAAAAGTACCAGGAACTCGAATACCCTTGATATTTCAAAAAGTAAGTAGGCCTGAATGGGTCAGCACGGTGAGAGCGTACTTCAACTAATAGAGTTTTTGTTTTTAGTTTTGCATTCATATTATTATAATATAGTTTTCCAATTGACATGTTCTTTTATTTTGTACTTTGATTTTCTATTCAGGAAACAAATTTGTTTCAAGGGCTTATAATTTTTATTTCATGGTGGTGCTTTCTGTGTTATTACTGTAACAGTGATTACCTGGCATCATTTTCCTGTCCTCTATTAGCTGGCTTTGTGTAATTGAGATTTCAATTCTATAATACATAGAAATGGAAACTGCTTATAAATTTCTTGGGAATTGAATCCTCATGAATATTTCATGCCTGTGTATATTTCCCAAGCTTTCTTATTTACAGCAAGGATGTTCAATTTAATTTACCAATGTCTACTTCCAAACTAGGCAAAGAAACCATAAAGTGGAATCAGAAAATGATTGCTAAACTGTCAAGTCACTTGTGTATTCAACACTCAATTATTCATAAGGGCATTATCTATGGCAATATAAGAATTTCAGTCTAACCTCTGAGCCATTATTATTCAGAAACACAGATTACATATGATAAAAGCCAGGGGATGCACAGTGAAGAAGGCAGGTCAAATCAGTTATGGACAACCCAAGCTATAGATCCTTTGCAATGCCTGAGGCATATCACAGTTTTAGGAAGTTTTGGCAATAGCAAGAGTGGCAATGGAAACTTTCACAATTGATTGACTCAGTATACTCGTCAATATTAAAGCTCAGTCGACTTGGCGCTGACTCTTCTTATCACTTATTCTTCTGCTATTCCAAGCCAGGTGTTTACCTGTCTTGCCTACTAACCTCTGATTCCTTTATTCTTCATGTTCTCTATTATATCCTTACCTGTTTCTCAGTGTTTCTCCTGATGAACATTGCTCTACAGAGTTAATCCTGCTCATCAGCCTGTTAGCCACTGCCAGTAGAACTTGTATCTGTTTGAATAGTTGTCTGCAGTGCCAGTGATTAACAGAGAGGTACTAACAAGTATAGGCCATCTATTCAAATTACTTTAATGTTAATAAAAGGTGCCAGTTACTCTACACAGATGACTGTACAAAGAAGCAAGGATCTCAACACCATCCCTTCTAAAAATTATGTGTGTGTGTGTGTATGAATATATATGAGAGAGAGTTATTTTTAAAAATTGGCTTATGCAAGTGTAGGGGATGGCAATTCTGAAATATGTAGAGCAGGCCAGCAAACTGGAAACTTGGGCAGAAGTTGATGTTGCAGTCTTGAATCCACAGACTGGCAGTTAAAATCACAAGCGGGGTCCTGTGTTGCTGTCTTGACGCAGAAATGCTTTTCCTTTAGGGAACCTTGGTCTTTGTTCTTACGCCCTTCAGGACTACATGAGACCCATTCACGTTATGGAGAGTAATCTGCTTTACTCAGACTATGCTGATTTAAATGTTAATTACTGGTAAAAAAAAAAAACAAAAAAACCCACAAACAAAAATGTCACAAGAGCATTTAGACTAGTGCTTGACCAAACCACTGGGCACAGTAGCCAAGGTGACACATTGAATTTACCATCATACCCACGAAGGGTGAAGTTCCGTCTCCATGAAAGTTTAGTGATACCTCCTGACCAGGTTCAGGATTGCATCCAGACCCTTGTCATTTTCTCTTGAAGTTGTTTTCTTATGTATTTAGTTATTTTACATTTGTGGTTTCTTCTGGAGACTCTGCCTACCAGTTTGAAGTTATTAGATTACAGCCCTGAAATATTTTGGTTCATTTAAAAAGTAAAAGGACATAGAAAGAGCTTACTATTAGGTAAACACTTACCTGTTTGCATCCCCTCTGAATTATAAGGGAAAAAAATCACAGTGATTTATCATAAAAAATATTTTTTTATTAATAAGCTAAAAAATTGGAACCCAGTGATTTGCAAAAAAGATTTGTTAGTAGTCTTAAAAGTGTATTTTCTCAATTATTGAGATACATACCCCAAAAGGGCTTCAACAAAGCTTATCTGTGAACTGAATCTATTTTTTTAAATCTTCAGAGGCACATTGTTGAAACCATATTTTCAGAAAGATTTAGGAAAATAGAAATATTCTTAATTTTTATCTATGAAAAAATTTTGCCTAACGGCAAATTCTTTTCTCACTGTCAAACTAATCAGCCATATCAAACATACTTTGTGTCAAAAAATCTGACTTCATTTTCAGTTTGTTTTTTAATTCATATAAGTATGTTGTATATATTTTAGAAAATGCAGTAAAAGTTGCTGATAAATGCAGAATGTATCCTGAAAAATAAATTACTAAAAACATCTTGATTAAAATATATAGATCAATATATTTTTCATCTCTCTATTTTATCTTGGAAATGAAAGAAAGCTGCAAAGTATGATTATGTTTTAATAATGCAATATAATGTAGGGCTAAAAATGTTATTTTCAAAGTAAAAAATATGAGAAAACATATGACATTCCTTCAGGCAATATACTTGTATACATACCTCAATTCAGTGCTAGTATTCAGCTTTAGAGAATAATAAAAATGACTCAACTATAAAAATTCAAAAATTACTCTCATTCAGTTATTTAGAAATCATGATCAATTTTTCCTTTGTATTTAATGAAAGTGAAAGGTGTATGCTTCTACAAACTAATTTGCTGCAGCAGCTAACATGTAATTTTATCCTTTGTTAATAGAATATTTTAAACATTTTATAAGATTAAATAGAGGAAAATTGCTTATACATTAAGTAACTTTTGCATGGTATTATTTGATAAATTTGGTTTTAAAGACTTTATTGAATAATGCCCATGTAATGCAAAATAATTACGTAAATTATTTTGATGCGGGTTTTTTCCAGTGTAATTTGAACAATAGTGTCTTGGAAGATTTCAATTGAATTTCAAAAACTTATGTACTGCATTGACTGGTTGGTTAAAGCTGCTTCTCTTTCCAGCAGATAATAAATCCTTGGGAAAATTTTGAAACTACTCTTTGCTTTATTCTTACCTGACTCCCTCAAGATTAGTTCATTCTTTGACCATAATCTAGGGATAGGAGAGGTGAAGTCATTGAAAAAAAATTTCCAGCTTGTCCAGTGTCTACACACTATACAATACAGCTGATTTCAGAACATCCAGACAAACGTCAAAAGACCTCATTTACGATGCCATGCTTTGCTCCTGAGACACTTTTACAATTAAGGGGAAAACAGTGAGCTTTATGTAGTTTGTAGATCCTTGGTTAATCATTAAAGGAGGTTTCTTTGAAAAAAAAAAATAATTGCAATTTTAGATTCTTGGCACTCTGGACGAGTGTATGCCTGAGGGTGTTTGGAGAGTACTGTTGAAGGGTTAGTGAAAAGTGAAGAGTGTGTCTGCCTTTTATAAAGCCTGGGAAGGCTATTGTGAAAGGGGGGTGTATGGTAGGAAGGAAAACCTACGTGACGTAAGTGCCTTGTATTGAAACGGAGGAACATGGAAATTGATTTCCTTAAAATAGCAGAGTGCCCCCTACAAAGTTTTCATGTACTGCCTAGGCAATGCATATTACAATTGGAAAATCACTCTGCCAAGAAACTAACCACTCTTCTCCCATCTTCCTAGCTTCTAACAGTATGCTGTTGCAATGTCTTCATTTACCTTATTCTTGTGGGTTTCTGCCTTATTTAAAAAAAAAAAAAACACCTTTGTTATTTTAATGGGGTCCTGGAGGTAGAGGGATCTGCATGCATTAATAGGGCATCAGCTATGATTTAGAAGCCTTATACAAGAACTGTTTTTTATTTACATTTACCACCAAAACTTGCTGGAACCCTTTAAAATGAGTATTTGTAGTTTTTTAAAATTTCATATCATAAATAATTGTTTCTTTGAACAAACTAAAAATGAGATGTGAATGTGCAAATACTAGAATTTCATATGATTTATTTGATTGTGGAATGGTATGCTTTGGGAAAAGCAAAAGAAATGGATGGTTTTAGTTGCTTTTAAACAATGAACATTTTTAGTTTCTGTTTGTTTGGAGTTCCACAGCTGCTGTGTGAAATTATATACTTCTGTTACAAAGGAGAATGAGACCTAACTTTTTCTAAATTCTAAATTATAACCAAAGTTTTGGCAACTACTGGTTAAAGCATAGTGGTAGTGCAATTGCATTCAAAACTTATAAAATCCAGTTTATGTGTCATTGTAATCAGTTTTCATTGATTTGTATGTGAAACAGATGTTAAATTTGGAATTGTACCTGTTAACAAATACCAAAATCAGAATGTTCTTTTGTTTATGCACAGCTGATTTCTCGAATCGAAGAGGGAGGCTTGGAAACTGAAGGCCTCTTAAGAATACCTGGAGCTGCTGTTAGAATCAAGGTAACCCCTTGGTTCTACTGACATAAAACTTTGTTATTTAATTACACTTTCGAATTTTTAAAAGCTAGCTTGCCCTTCTGCCCCCTTTTCCCATTGTTAGTGGATGTAATATAGCAATAAAACCTCTTGACATTCAGTTTATATTTAGTTTTTCTGCAGTCTCTTCTAAATTGTATTGTTTTGATTTTTTTTTTTTGAAAATCACCACATTACCTATAATAATACTACGATAAACAAAGTATTATCGTAGGGGCAGATAATCTATGCAAACATAATGTAGGAACAAAAGTCAACAGGCAGAAGACAAGAGTAGTTTCATCCTTCTAATGAGAAGAGAACATGATGAGTCAAAATATTAATAGGGGGCTGGTGATAGATTTAGTCAGCATGAATAATAGCAGCTGAGTTTTTTTAAAAAAGGTAGGATGATAAACTCCATTAGCTGAGCAGCGTAGCAGACTTGACATAATTCGTTTTAGTGAGCTGCCAAAATGAGGCTCTGTCTCAGCCGCTTTCCTGACTTACATACACAGTTCTCTGTCTCACTGGGTTCAGGGCAGTGCGGGTCTGGCTTGCGAAGGAGGTCATTCCCAGAGGTCCTGGGTGGAACCCTCTCTCCCCCTTCCCCCACATTCTGTTCTCTCAATAGGCATTTCCTTCTCACTACCCTAGGATACTGTTCCTGCTCCTCCCTTTCTCTCTGTCGCCCAACTCCTGATCCAGGGAATAAAACATCCAATGTGTGCATGGTCAAGGCACAACTACCCCACAGACGATGCATAATTCGTATGCCTCAGGGAATTTGCACTTTATGGAGCCTCTTGGAAATGTAGCTTTGTCTGGAAACTTCATCTAGGAAAGTTTTGATTAGTAGTTGCTAACAATCTTCTTTACCTTATCTTCCAAATTCAGCTGTAGCTCTAAACTGAGATAGTACAAGTCACTGCCCACATTCAATATATTGTCTTCCTGAGTTTGCAAATCCAAGAGAAATTGGGTAGAGGGAAGAGATTTTCTCTGTCCGTGTCCTTAAGACCTATCCCATATGACATCTTTAGAGCTGGATCAGAAAGAAATGACTCTTGTGTGGTGCACACCCTCCTTGCCTGGGACTGATGCTGTGGAGCTGCCAGGAGTGGAATTACTATTCATACGTCCCACGTTTCCATCACCTGCTCATTTTGATAAGCTTCCTCAATTTGGGAGGCTAGTTTCGGCCTACTTGGCTCTTACTGCATCGCAATCTCAGTTTAATTGGATTCGAGTAACCTGATATATCCTGCTCACAAATTTCATTCAGCCCGTGTCCCCTGGGTTTGGAGTCTGGTGCACAGAGGTCCTGAAACTGTTCTGGTGCTCTGTGGGTTTGATAAGTTGCCATTGTCTCCATTCGTTTGCAAACACCTACGTCAATTTCACCAGTGGTCAATCATGGACATGGTATGTGATTCCGAGATAAGTTCTGTTGAGAAGTACATTCTCGTACAGAGACAGACTCAGAAACAGGTCATGTGACTTCATATCAGCAAGAATACTTCTCAGTTCACCATTCACAGCATTCGTTAGCAGAATGTAATGGCCAACTCACAAGTCATAATAAAAACATTTGCTTAAGTACACAATAGCAAATATAAAGTGTATTTTATAAATATTTTGACTGGGTTGCTGGCAGAAGGATGAGTTCAACTAAATGTAGTTTCTAAGAAGGTCAATGAAGTGAGCTCAGCCAGCTCTACTCTTCAACACAGCCCAGTGTCACGTAACAAATTATGCAGTAGTTGGTCCTTTATAAATAAATAATATGCAAAACGTTTGGTTGTCTTTCTCCCCTGCCCCACCAAATTTCTTACGCTCTTCTCCCTCCCCGTGTCTCTCTCCCCACCTTCTTTCACCCGTCTTTCCCCCCCACCTCTCTTTTTCTTGCTCCCCATTTTTAGGTTTACTTTTACGTATTCACCAATTACAGAAATAATTGGGGAGGAGAAGGGAGTTGAATTAGGAAGAGCAAGTGTAATAAATTTACCTTGTAAAAAGAACAAAGGACATTAATTTGGGATAACAGTTTCAAATATTAGAAGAAAGTGACAGGGACGTGGAAAGATTTCTGACATAATAGGATTTACACCCCAGTAAGAAAGCCTATAGAAAATAGTGATTGTGAAACTAAATTGATTTATTACTAATAATTTGTCTGGCAAATCTCATAGAGTCCTTGAGGTAAACAAACTAGGTATTTCTCATTCTACACGGATCAAACCATTTTCTGCAGCCGGCAGCAGGGTGGCTACTTGACTTAAGGCTCCTGCGTTGAAGACAGGTGTATTGATGTCTTTCATGCCTCATTAGCTGTAGAGTGTGGTTTTCCCTCTCCCAGGGGTGACTAATCAGAGTAGCCTTCTGCTTTAGGCCCAGGGGTGGATTATGCCTCTTGCTATGGAATGTACTGCTAAATAACGTAAAACATACAGTTTTTTAAAATGATTCTTTTAATTTAACGAAAAATTATAGCATCTAAATAAACCCCCTAATGTAAAGATGATTTTAACTAATCTTTCAGTTAAACCTTTAACTGTTTAAGGTTTGATTTGTGTCCAGAAAAGTATGCAAAGTTTCTGAATTTGGGGGGGCTTAGGTATCATTTTCATTCGGTGAAGCCCATCAGTGGTGGGGGAGTAGCACTTTGCTGCACGACAGAGAAGTGTTGGCCTCTGGTACTTTCAGATGTCTTTCTAAAAAGTAGAATCACTTGTAAAGTGGGAAGTGGATCACATTCTCAGCAGGAAAAAAGAAAGGAATGCACTTACTGGTAGCCTTTTTATTTTTCTTCTGCCTTTCAGAATCTTTGCCAAGAACTAGAAGCAAAGTTTTATGAAGGGGCTTTTAATTGGGAAAGTGTCAAGCAGCATGATGCAGCCAGCCTGCTGAAGCTCTTCATCCGGGAGCTGCCCCAGCCGCTGCTCAGTGTAGAGTACCTCCAAGCTTTTCAGGCGATCCAGAGTAAGTCCCGTCCCTCCTTGAGGCGATCTTTGTGCTTCTGCCATCCCTGTTGATTGTTTTAACAACATTTTGCATCGTAAGGAATGTCACCAGATATATGTGGGTATACATATTGACTCACTGATGTCAGCGGGCGCCACACGGTCCCCTTTTCCTTTATAAATACACATCTTGGAGTAAATAGAAAACAGAATGTTCTCTTTGGGTACAAATTAATTACATGCGCTTTAAGCAATACAATATATTTTCATGTTAAAACTTGGAAGCTTCACATTTCTCTTATAATAGAATGAGTCACGTAAGATCTCTGATACAGTTTCCTTGCCAAGTGTTAAAAGCAACATTTACTGGAGAAGCTGTGAATTAACAGTTATCATAAAAGCATGAGGAGATGGGGCAGCGTCTGTGGTTATTTTCTGAAAAATTAACTTTCTGAAATGGTCCTGCAGAAACATGGAACAAATCATGTGACTGCCTCATTGGTGGATGGCAAGAGACTTCTTAAATCTTGCCATTTTGTGCTCTTGGGCAAACTCCAAATTAATGTTTCAGATAGTTCTCAATTCCTGTCTACTGAACACAGAAATCATATGAGATTTATATACTGGCATAATTATGCCTTATAGTCCCTAGAAGGCAACAGAAAAGGAAAGATGTCATGTTCTGGTGACCACATGCTTCACTTCCAAATTGGGACGCGTTTGAGAGTACAAGGGGGGCTACTCTCAATGATTATGGTGAGCTGCAGCGTCAGCCAGAACCATTCCAGGCTATTCCTTTTCAAAATTTTATTGAGGTACAATTGATATACAATCCTATATTGGTTTTAGGTGTACTAGGTAATGATTCAATATTTGTGTATGTTGTGAAAGAGTGTAAGTCTAATTAATATCCATCACCATACATAGTGGTGGACATTTTTTTCTTGTGATGAGGACTTTTTAGATCTACTCTCATTATCTTCCAAATATGCAACATAGCATTATGAACTGTAGCCACCATGCACTATGCTACCTTCCCATGATTGATTTATGCCATGACTGGAAGTTTGCACCTTTGGAGCCCCTTCATGCAAAATCCACCAATTTGCCCCAGCCCCAGCAAAATCCACCAATCTCTTCTCTGTACCTATGAGCTTGGCTTTTTTAAAAAAATAGATACCATATATAGGAAAAATCATATGTTACTTGTCTTTCCTTGACTTATTTCACCTAGCCTGTTGCCCTCCAGGTCCACCCATGCCGTGCAAATGGTGAGATGTCAGTTTTTAATGACTGCATAATATTCCACGTGTGCCCAGCGGTTCTTAAAGCATGTCACTGTGGGAGGATCCCTGTGGGTCATAGCACAGCATTTCTTCAGAACTTCCAGGGCAGACGTGACTGAAATCATCTGCCTAAAATATTTCTTAATGGTTGAGTTGTGCTATTTTATATACATTCTTTGGATGTGGATTAAAAGATCAAATTTATCCCTGAAAAACAAATGCCAGAATGACTCCACATATCTGTAAGTGTTAAGCGGGATATAGGCTACTAAAAATGATAAATGACAAACACCTCCTCCACCCTCTCATTGCTAGTTGGTTCCCTGATTCATTCCACAACTGTTTATTGAACACCCAGTGTGCTCTGGGCTCTGTGTTCTGTATTCCTATAGGAACTGATGGACTTTCACCACCGATTTATGCACTCACCATTAAAAGAAACAGGCTGGACTGTTATGGGCTCACCCTGACAACATAGGCCGTTCTATGGGGGGATACTGCCCACGCAGCACGTGAAATGATTGTCCATGCACTGTTGTGTGTCAGCAAAGACTAGGCCACAGGGCATGTGATCACGTGGGAACTGAGCATTCTGAGAGGGAAACTGAGACAGCAGCTGCTTCCCCTAATCACCCGCAAACACTCTGGCAGCAAGGCTTGCTGCTTAGTCACTGTCTTACATTTCATAGGGATGTTTATGCCAAATAACTTCTTTCTCACAAAATGAAAAAAAGAAAATGATGGAAAATGTTCAGTAAAGAAAATAGTTCCGATTTGTTTAATCTGTCTGCAGATCTTCCAACCAAGAAGCAACAGCTACAGGCTTTGAACCTCCTTGTCATCCTCCTGCCCGACGCAAACCGAGACACACTGAAGGTCAGTGGGCCCGTTCACCTTTCATATCTCTCTGCACGGAGCAGGGAGCAGAGTCACTTTTCATTACTTGTGGCAAAACAGCATGCTATTGCCATGGAAATAGTAGTAGTAATCCATAAAGAAAGGACCTGTTTTTAAGAGCTGGTGAAAGTCTAACTCTTTTTTGACTTATGTACTAGGTTAGTCATGCTAACGGTATTTTGTGTTTTAATTTTTATTATACCATTTCTTCTACAAAAACAGATGATTTGAGGTTCATTTGTTATTAGGAACATGGGATTTTTCTACTTTTTTTCCTTCTTTCTATTTTTCTGCATTTCCCAAATTTTGTTTAATGAATATGTATTAGTAAGGTGAAAAATGAATGTTTACAAAGAAAATCCTGAGTCATCACATAAACCCCACTATTAACTAAATGTTACATTTGTTTGGAATTTGGAATAAGTCATCATGTTGATTTTTAAAATGTTTGGTTAGCCAAAAGATAGACCAACTCAAACAAATTCTACTTACTTCTCTAAGGGCTTACCCTGAGTTGCTGATTTATATCATGATTTCAAAGTGTTTTGGTCTAATATTATGATTTAATACCGTTTATTATAAGTGCTATCATAGTCTTTTATAATAATCGGTGGATTGCTCCACATTGATTTATTCTCCTTAATGACAAGAGTTCATAGATTTATGAAGGATTTAGTTGTAAACTTTTTAAAACAAAAGGAGAAAAACTTTAAAAGTGTAATTTAGAAAGAGTATTTACCTTAAGTTTCACTATTGCTTTAAGAAGATTTTTTTTTTTTTTATAGTTGAGAGGGGGACCCTTACTCTTTTACTCTCTACATTTCTTTCTATTTAAAAAGAAATATCATGTCAAGAAATTTCATGTCAAGAAAACAAAACCACCATTTGGTAAATCTTGGGAATCTTTTTCCTGTATCTCATTAAGCTTCCTTGACTTGAAGCTAGTGAGTGGTGCTTCCTTCATGCCCATGGAATGAACGCTAGCACCCCATTCATCTGGGTTAAAGCAGTTTGTGAGGATCACGGTGTGAAAACACGGCTGCTGCTGGAGACCTTCCAAGAGGTGTTCCCATCACTGAGTCAGGGGAAAATCCAAACAGCCTGTGGCTGACGTAATTGTCAAACGAATCCCTGAGAATGCAGCTTTAGGTGCTGTTTTATTCTTGGGGCAGAGGCCAACTCCAGAGAGGGTCACATTCGGATACTGTGTGACCATGGCAGCTGTGTGAGGAGGTACAGTTGGTGGTCAGACAGGAGCATCTGGCCCGGAACAAAGTGGGGACTGATTTCCAAGTCTGTTCTCTGCTTGCCAGCGCTGCCCGTAAAACTCAGGGCTTCAACTCCCAGGAAAGAGGAATTTAATCCATCCTTTTCTTAGTCACATAAAGGTGGCTGCCTGTGTGCGGCCCTGTGAATGACCAATATAAAGTGGGAACTCAAAGACACGTGATCGACTTAAAATGTGCCTGCATTCAAATGAGTTCAATCAGTCATGGGAGGAAATGCTTATTCCGGGATGGTTACTATTAGGCAAGGTTGGTCTAGAACTCATTTTTGTACTTGGCCTTCAAAATCTGAGGTACATTATTTTAAAAATTCTGTTTCAAAATATATTTTTAAAAATTTTGGGTAGTTTTAATTTTCGTATATAAGTTACTGGGAGTACAATTTTATAAGCAAGTTTGGCAATACTTTGGGGGAGGGTAAAAAATCGGAAAATGCGAACAAGTCATTTTACTAATTTACATAAGCTTTAGGAGCTTAATTAGCCAGCTCTGGTGAAGGTTTCAAACAAGAATTCTAATAATAGAAACATTGAAACAAGTATACCGTGTGTAAGAGAATAGACCACTTAAATTCAGCTCTGTAAAAAGCAAGGGAAACTCCACTAGACGGTGCTTTCAGGACCCTCAGGAGGGGCTTCCCCAGGGTCTGCAGCCCTCCTGCCGCCCCTCAGTCGCGTTGGAGGGACTGGGTTGTGCGCAGGACAGGTGTAGACCATTCTACAGCACACTCAGGGGCTAGGAGGCGCCGTGTGAAGCACCACGCCCTTGTTGAAGCATAAAGCTATGGGCAACTTTGGGCAAGTTGCTTGACCAGGGTTTTGCTTTGTTTTTTTAACCTTGGAATATTGTGCATTTGGATCAACGATCATACCTTTCTTTGACTTGGAAGAATAACAAAGACTGATGTTAAGATATCAACAATGAATCCATATAATTATTGGCATTTATCCGTTTTATAGTTTTTTTTAAAAATATCAAGTGTATGGGGTAACATTAGCTCATGAACACTATGTCAGGTTCAGGTGTACAACGTTACAACACAGCACCTCCGTGCTCTGCGCGCGCTCACCTCCCGATGTCCAGTCTCCTTCCAGCACCGTGTGTTTGACCCCTTGCACCTTCTTCATCCTCTCCTACCCGCTTCCCCTCTGGGAGCCACCATTCTGTTGTCTGTCTAAGAGTTTATTTAGTTTTGTTTGGGCGTCTGCTGCTTTCTTATACCCCACATATGAGTGAAATCATATGGTTCTTTTCTGACTTATTTCACTTAGCATAACACTCTCAAGATCCATCCATGTTGTCCCAAAGGGCAAATTTTATCCTTCCTTATGGCTGAGTAGTATTCCATGGTATACACATACCACATCTTCTTTATCTAATCATCCATCAGAGGACACGTAGGTTGTTTCCATGTCTTGGCAATTGTGAATAGTGGTTAATGAACACAGAGGTACATGTAATTTTACAAATAAGTGTTTTTTAAATTTTTGAGCAGATACTTAGAAGGGGATTGCTGGGTCATGTGGTAGCTCTAGTCTTAATTTTTTGAGGAAGTTTGTTAACACACACTGGGTCCATTAGTCCTGGCAGGCCAGGAGATTAGTATTTCCACTGAACCAGTGGGAAGGCTTCAAAGAGCAGAGATGTCCAAAGGATACGCTGAAATCGCACATAGCAAGTAAGTCACTGTGCTGGAATTTAAAGTAGGTTTTCAGAGAGTACCTCCAGTGATACTATAAAATACCAGACCAATGATAAATACTTTTTAAAAGGGCAGTTCTTAAAGTTCATTTGAAGACAAAGTACATTTGAAGATGAAGTTCTTTCAGCAAGGGCTAGGCTAACATTTTATTAATACACACTCACATTCTAATATTCTAAGAGTAATATTTTGAATAACCTTATTGTATATGCACACCATGATTAAAGTGGTTCATTACCTAATCTTTGTAATTTATGCTCATAAAGAAAGAGATACGCTGATCCCTAAGTAATTATTCTGCCCTCTGGAACAAAATTAAATATTTTTTCCAAACCTCACCAATTAATCTTTTGTCCTCATTTGAGAAGGTATTACTTCTATAAAACCTCATGCTCGGATTACAATTTAACTTTCTGAGCACTGCACAAGAAATTAGATACATAAATCTTATTGTTAGATACTAAGGCTATGCCTTTAATTTGTTTCAGATTTTTGAGATCTATATGGCAGCCAAATTTCATTCAAAATCAACATGCTGGGAGGTTCCTCTCCCCCGCACCCACCCTGAAATGCTGTGAGAGATGAATACTTTCTCCTACTTTTTCCATTTTGGTGTAGTTTATTGACATTCTTCAGGTAGGGATTTTAAGCTAAATCAGAAAATGTGATTTGTTTAGTAGTTAAGAGTTCAGAAACAGAAGCTCAATAGACCTGACATTAAATTGCTTCTCCACCGTTAGCTGGCTGTATGACCTCCGGCAAGTCGAGTGCATTCTCTCAGACACTGCTTTCTCATCTGCAAGTGGGCGCAGTCACAGCATCTCGCTCCAGGGGGGACTGAGTGGGATGAGCTCCCTGACGTGGGGAAAACAATGCCTGAGCCTCAGAGAACACTGAATACCTGTGCGGTTTTTGCTATTGATCTGGACCCAAATAATTCAAGGAAAAAGGCAAAAGAAGAACTTGGAGCTCTAAGCTCTACGAAGAGGAGGGTCACCTGCCTGTGGCTTTTGGGCAGGATAGGCTCGGAGAACAGCTGATGTTGGCAGTAGAGGTCGGAAGTGGGTGGCACCAAACTGTGGATAAACTAGCTCATTCTGGTGAAAAGTTCCTTTTTATTCATTTATTCATTTTTTAAGACTCTCTCCTTTGTCTCTCTTCATTCGCTTTTCACCCCATCATAATCTCCATTGTTTTAGATTTCATGTCAGCTAGCTATTGGGTACCCTGAAGCAAATGAAACTGAGGTTAAATGAGCCTTTTTAAGGGAATCTTTTCTTTTTTTTTTAATTCCTGGAGATAAAAACACACATTCCTGAAGCAAGTGAATAGTTGTATGATATTTTAAATGGCTTTTCAGTGCTCCGTGGCTCTGGGAGACTATTGGTCTGACACTTCTCCACACCTGTCCCCGCCTCCTGGTTCAGACGTGTGTCTTCTGCCCCGTTCCCCAGCAGCACGGCCCTGGGTATGAACGCAGCACCTGCTCAGGGCGTGTGAACCAAACACGGAAGCTTTGGTGACAAGGCCTGCTGCACGTGAGCTGGCTGACCGTGGTTTTGCACAACTTATTTTTTTCAACTAAATAAAAATCCCATGTGCTGCAGGGCTCTAATCGCTCATCTTTATGTACAACACAAATCTCAGACTCATTTCTGTTTCAGGCCCTGCTTGAATTTCTCCAAAGAGTAATAGACAATAAGGAGAAAAATAAGATGACGGCCATGAATGTGGCAATGGTCATGGCCCCAAATCTCTTCATGTGTCATGCGTTGGGTTTGAAGTCCAGCGAACAGCGAGAATTTGAAATGGCAGCCGGGACAGCTAACATCATGTACTTACTGATTAAGTATCAAAAACTTCTGTGGACAGTAAGTATATATTTTTAAGCTCTGTTAATGAGTACTGATGCCTAGATTCTGAGGTCTTTTTATTAATTATTGTATTCTCTATAAGGAAGTAACCAGATAGGTGATTTCAAATGTGATTTTAAAAGAAAATAATATCCATTTGGTAAACCCCAATTTCTTAAATGGTGACACTATTTTATTATTTCTATTTGGTCACTTCTAAAATATCTTCTTTGCTAATGTAACTTTTGAGAACTAATTGTTCCTGGATTATTGCTAGATACCTATCAGCCCCTGTGTATTTGTGAGTTTTTTTTTTTTTTCTCTCTTTTGACAGGAAAGGCTAGAAGGGGACTGTGGGTTAGCTAGAGGCTAGGTTGTGGAAAGGTGGCCACTAAAGGGACCAGCCACCGAGGTAGTGGCTCCCATCGCCAGTCATCTCAGGCTGTCTCCAGCCTGAGCACACCAGGCCTGGATGAAGGCCACTATGTCCTTGAACCTCACCAAGCCTCTCTGGGAACCTGCACAGACAGGTGGTAGACTGCACCCTGTGGACGCCTGGGCATGTGGTGAATGGGTCATGCAGTGCCGTTCGTTTGACTGGTTTGATGAAGAGTGCATGCACAATGGCGTACTCTCATCAAAGAGACAAAACCTCTACTTCTCCAATTAAATACATAAATATAATTATTTCCATAGTTTATAATGGTGCCACTTCTCTTTCCTCCCCAAATTTAATTTCATGTCTCCATAGATTCCCAAGTTTCTTGTCAACCAAGTGAGGAAGCAAAACACCGAAAATCTTAAAAAGGATAAAAAGACAATGAAGAAATTGCTGAAGAAAATGGCTTATGACCGAGAAAAATATGAAAAGCAAGATAGGAGTACAAATGATGTAAGAGAAACTTGAAGTTATGTATTTATACAGATCTCAGTATTGTCTTCCATGTCTCACAACCAAGAGTTCTCCATGTCTTTATCGTATGACTTCTGCACACTTACTGGGTCCTGGAACTGCTGGTCAGGTAAAGGCACCCACGGTGAGTGGTAAGTGCACTCCTGCTGGTCCCAAAGCTCAGGCTTGGCTGTGGCTCAGAGGCTGGCGATTCAGCAGGAGAGCTGTTAATTGGTAACAAAGGGAGATAAGAGCAGAAAGTCTCAGCACACACCCACCCACACACTGACAACAGCAGAAGACTCCCAGGAGACTCCAGCAGCCCAGCGGATGGGTAGCACTGGCCAGTAAGGAATCCCTGGTGTGAACCATTGATCTTTTTTCTTCCATGTTCTCATCTGTGAAATGGGGAAAAAAAACTAATCCGGAGAGACAAATAGGCCAATGTTTGTGTTGTGCCTGGGACACTTCCTGGATTTTAATAAGTATGTAAAGGCTCTTAATTGGATCCTAAGAAGAATTTGGAAAAAGTTAGAATAGAGAAAATGAAAATATTTTTAAAAAAATATCTAAATATTAGTATTTACACACTTCTGGGAGAGTACATGAAAAACTGTGTTTAGAATAATGAACTATACATGGAAACACATTTATGAAGTAAGTTACCAAAGCTCTGACTTGAAAGCTTAATGTGAAATGAAAGGGTTTCCATTGTTCTATTTTTGGTAAAGACAGCCCTACCACTTTGCCATTGGGGTTATTCAGTTACATGCTGCCATCTTGTGGAATAATTTGGAAATTCAGTTATCAGCCTTCTATATTTCTGCTTTGGCCTACTTTAGGGATCCAGTAATTGAAAACAAACAAACAAAAAATTCTCCTTTATTTATTGACAGCTCTTACTGTTACAAAATGAAGTTTTCTTGTTTATTAAGGATTTTTGGTCAATTTTTAAGTATCTTTTTAAAGAAGATTTTATTTCTTTTCAGAGAGAGGGGAAGGGAAAGAGAAAGGGAGAAAAACGTCAATGTGTGGTTGCCTCTTGTGCGCCCCCTACTAGGGACCTGGACCACAGCCCACGCATGTGCCCTGACTGGGAATCGAACTGGTGACCCTTTGGTTCACAAGCCAGCACTCAATCCAGGGAGCCACACCAGCCAGGGCTCAATTTTTAAGTATCTTTAAGAACAAAATTTAATAAAGGGAAATTATAAATGGTGTTCATATTTTTTGAGAAAAGGCTTGATATCATAGGTCAGAAAGGATTTTTGAGGTAAATCATTTTTGTTTAACATAGGATGTTTATTTCTTCTAAAACCATTATAAATATGGAACTTCTTCTTTATAGTAGCCCTGCTTTTCGAATTAACTTAGGTGACTTCATAACCTTGTTTCTTTTGTAAGGCCGTTGTAACGTGATATTCTAAGGCCCAGTATACATCTAAAGAAACAAAATTTGTGTTTTACCTTTCTAACAATGGACTTTTAAGTAAAAATTAAAAGTTACTTTTTTGGTAACATTTTTTTAACTTTTTTTAGTTTTTACTCTGGGTTAATGAGGTGTGAGCCGGTCTGAGATTTATCTCTGTACTAGTTAGAAGCTGTGTCTTCATTTTAAACCTTGGGGTTTAAATCTGGATTGAAATCTCTGTTTTATCATGTGTTAACCGTGACTCAGTTTATCCAAGTTTTGGTTTTCTCTCCTCAGAAATTCAGCAATTCTTTTCACAAAAGGCTGCTAAGTACCTCCTTGCTTCCTCCCACACTCCCTGCGAACTCTTAGAAGGGGGATGGGGCTGGGAGGGCCTTGAGCAGAGGGGCTGGAGGCGTGTGATGTCAGCCTGACCTGGGAAGCTGGACCATGAGGCAAGTGGCCTCAGGAAGCAGCCTCAGAGACGCTTCACTGGGGAGTGGAGCTGAGCTCAGGCAGCAAATTTAAGAGCAAGGTCCCGCCATCAGAGGAAGCTGCGCGCAGCGGGGTAGCCTCTATGTGATCCTAGCCCACAGTGGAGGTTCGTTTGGGCTGTTGTTCTGGTTGAGAAATTTTGATCAGCTGCTAGGATTTTGTTTTCAAGTTACTGTTCATTTATTAGAGGGGAACAAATAAACACAGAAAACAGTTACAGAACAATGACAAAGTACAAGATAATGTCCCATGATATAAATATGTGGTAAGTCACTAAATCATCAGACTTCTGCATATGTTTCTATTAGTTGCCAGAGTTTTAAAATGAAAAGACTTAACATAAAAGCTTGGATTTCCATCTTAACTTGACAAATTGGATGTAGGAGCATGCCCCTGTGTCCCCTTGCAGTAGGGGACCTGCTTTCCTGCTGGGTAGCAGTCTGAGTAGCCTCAGTTCCCTTTGGTGGGGCCTGGACCACCTGCTCTGCTATAAGCCACTGTACACCCCCCTTTCTGGCTTGTTGCTTTGTGTTTCCTGGCTATTTCCCCACATCATTTAAATATACAGCACAGAACTATAAGGCCTGAAACTGCCTGAGCTATTTTATTTATTAAACTACTATTTGATGTGTGCCTACTATGTGCCAGGCAATGTGTTCTAGGCACTTGCAATATATTATGAAACAAAGCAGATAAAGATCACTGCTCTGGGGCCACTTAAATTCTATCAGTAAAAATAAGTAGAACGCATGATCATGTGGTATTTTGGTTTGTGGGAAAACACTCTAAAATAATAAAAATAGTAGAGCAGGAAAAAGGGATCTGGTGGTGTGGGGTGGGGAGTCCTCTTACAGTTTTGATTTGGGTGGTCTGAGCATTATTCACTAGACTGGGGTGTGAGGCAGGGCAGGGCGCTGAGCTGTGCTTGTACCTGAGGAAGCACATTCCAGGTGGAGCAAATAATCTACCCAAAAGCCCTAAGGCAGGACGTGCTTGGGATATTTAAGGACCGGAAAGGAATGATTGGGGCTGGTGTGGCACCAGCAAGGGGAAGAATATTAAGAAATGAGGTCAGAGGGACAGGAGGGCCTGATTGTATAAGGCTTTGCTAGGAATTTGGATTTACCTGGAGTGAGATAGGCTCATGGCAGGATTTTGAGCAAAGGCTTGAAAATCTACATTTTAAAAATGATCTTTGGGACTGTTGTATTGGGAATGGATTCTAAGAGAGTAAGGATCAAATAGGGAGACCACTTAAGGAGCCTGTCCTAATCCTAGTGAGAGACCAGTGTGTTTGCACTAGAGGTGGAGAAGTGGTCAGATTCTGTGTATTTTTGAAGTTAGAGTCATTGGGATTTCTTGATGCTGAAATGATAGGAGGTGTAAGAGAAAGAAATCAAGAATGACTTGAAAGGTTTTTTCCTGAGAAATGGAAAGTGTGGAATTGGTACTTGGGGAAGATCACGATTTCAATTTGGGGCCTGTTGAGTGTGAACTGTCTATTATATATGTCCATGGAGATGTTTGAGTGTGTTTGGATGGAAAGTTAGGTCAGACTGAGTGGCCAGGGAGATGCATGGAGGGGCAGGAGCAGACGAGAGGCAGGAATGGGACTCAAGGGGTAGCCGGGCTTCTGTTCTGCATGTGGCAGAGAACTGCTGAGACCTGTGCCCAGAGTGACATGATTTTACAGGTGACCCTTGAACAACATGGGTTTAAACTGCACAGGTCCCCTTATATGCAGATTTTTTCTTTTTTCAGTAAATACAGTCAGCCCTCTGTATCTGCTGGCTTCACACTTATAGATTTAACTAACTACTGATTGAAAACTGTATTTTTGACCTGCAAATGTGGAAGGCCAACTGTACCAACTGTTTTGTGATATTTTATATAAGGGACTTGAGCCTCCTTGGGTTTTTTTATCTGCAGGGGGACCCGGAACCTTAGAATAGTTGCTGTGAAGGCAGGTGAAGGAAATGCTGGAGGAGTGAAAGATAGGAGGCTGGGGAGGAGATGTCAGCTAATTTCATTGTTGATGGAAGTACTCAGGGTCTGGCAGAAGTAACGCCATCGAATGTGGTTGGTGGGGTACGTGAATGTCTTGCGTGAGCTGGACAGCAATTTGAACATTTCACATAAAATGTCATAGGGTGTGCTTGAATGTGATATTGTTATGTTACAGAATTACATGCTTATAATTTTGTAATAAAAGATTTGGTGTAGATCACCAACTCATAAAAAGGGGGTGTTAGTTGTGCTGGACCCCATATAGTTGAATTTGTAGAATTCCTCTGGTGAGCATTTGGCATGCGGTAAAGGTTTAAAAACCATGTTCCTCGTTGTACTGAGAGATTCTTTCAAAGGGAAAAATATGATAAGCATGCAAATAGTTTTGCCTGACTTAATTGCCGTTTTCTTTATACTGGCCCAAAGTAGAAATTTTCCAGAAAGATACAGGTGATTAGTAAACATGTTATGGCATACCTGTAGAATGCAGTACCATGAAAATATAAGAGTGTATATATATGGACCCTGAAAGATATTAATAACATGTTGAAAGGAGTTTTAAATTGTAAATATTATATTGCAATAGTTGTAATATGTATCATTATTTTGACTGCTTACCACAGGTCAGCAATGATGCTGAACATTTTATGAACATTACATCATTTAATGTTCATAGTAATATGATTGGAGTATATTGTTGTCTCAATTTTTACAGATTCGGAAAGTGAAGATCAGCAATCTTAAATAATTTATGGTTATCTAGACAGGAAGTGGTGGAACTTGAAACCAAATCTGTGTGACTTTAAGTTCAGGTCTCTGCAGTGTTGCCCTCTATTTCCCCATAGAATGCAGAAAACTCTAAGAGGTGATGTACACCAATCTGGGGCTTATGGGTGGTAATACAATGAAAACGTACTATTGCCATTATAACATGTTTAACATAGAGCTTTTAAAAGAGTCCTGGACTGAGCCAAGGGCCAGCAATAGCAATGGAAAGAAGTGTTAAATATGAGCCAGCAGGACCCACAAGATGTGGAAACTCACTGGAGGTGAGGAATGTGGAAGAAGAAGGACTCTAGAATGACTCACCAATTTCACCTTGGGTGATTTTATTTTAACAATTTATGTGGAATCATAAATGGCCCCACATAGCAATTAGCAATCCTGAGAAAGCAGAACAAAGTTGGAGGAATCATGCTACCTCATATCAAACTATACTATAATGCCATAGTAATCAAAACAGCATGGTACTGGCATAAAAACAGACACATAGATCAATGGAACGACATAGAGCCCAGAAATGAACCCACACCTTTATAGACAGAGGAAGCAAACACCTACAATGGGCTAAAGACAGTATATTAAATAAATGGTGTTGGGAAAATTAAACAGATACATGCAGAAAAATGGAACTAGACTACCTTCTTATGCCACATACAAAGAATAAATTTGAAATGGATTAAAAACTTAAATGCTAAACCCCAAACCATAACAATCCTAGACAAAAACATAGGCAGCAAAATCTTGGACATTGCTTGTAGCAATATTTTATCTAATATGTCTCCTCAGGCAAGGAAAACAAAAGAAAAAAATAAACAAATGGGACTACATCAAACTAAAAAGTTTTTGCACAGCAAGGAAACCATCGACAAAATAAAAAAACAATGTGCAGAATGGGAGATTATATTCCCCAATACATCTAATAAGGGGTTAATATCCAAAATTTATAAAGAACTTATAGAACTCAACACCAAAAAAACCCCAATCTAATTTTTAAAAAATGGGCAAATGATCTGAATAGATATTTCTCCAAAGAGGACATACCAAAGGCCAATAGACATTTGAAAAGATGCTCAACATCACTGATCATCAGAGATGCAAATTAAAATCACAATGAGATACCACCTCACACTGGTCAGAAGGGCTATCATCAAAAAATCAATAACAAGTTCTGGTGAGGATGTGGAGAGAGGGGAGACCTTTGCACTGTTGGTGGGAATGCAGACTGGTGCAGCCACTGTGAAAAGCAGTATGGAGATACCTCAAAAAGTTAAAAATGGACTTACCTTTTGACCCAGTGATTCCACTTCTGGGAATATATGTGAAGAAACTTAAAATGCTAATTCAAAAGAACATAAGCACATATGTTCATTGCAGCATTATTTACAATTGCTAAGATATAGAAGCAGCCCAAGTGCCCATCAGAAGATGAGAGGATAAAACAACTATGGGACATTTACACAAGGGAATACTACTTGGCCATAAAAAAGAAGAAACTTTTACCCTTTTGTGGCATGAATGGACCTGGAGAACATTATGCTAAGTGAAATAAGCCAGTCAGAGATAAAAAAATACCATGTGATTTAACCCATATGTGGAATCTCATAAACAAACTGAACTAACAAAGAAAATAGAGACAGACTCACAGAGAGCAGGATGACAGCTAAGAGGAGAGATGTTGGTGGTAGGGGGACTGGGTGAAAAGGAAAACTAACTCATGGACATGGACAGCAGTGTGCTGATTGTAGTGGGGAGGAGGGTATAATGGGAATAAATGCTAATGAGAAAAAAAAAGCAATAAAAATTTTCTCAAAAAAAGGCATCATGTGAAAGGGACAGACCTTTTGACAAGTAGTAGTTTGGGGTTGACTTGCCTGTGTGAAAGTTGGCTGCATGGGCTGGCCTGAGCGGAAGCACGCATTTGGGATCAGCATAGAGATTGTATTTGAAGCTGCAGAGTATTTCCTGTTATACAAAGTGAATGTGCTGCATGAAAAAATGAGAAGGCAAAGACAGCCTTTGCCTCTGGGGCCACCAATTTTTGTGGTTGGCCATGGATGAGGAGTGGGTAAAAGAAGTCAACAAATGGGAGAAAGTAAGAGAAAGTTGGAGATTGTAGTGTCTCAGAAGCTCAGGAGGAAGAGTAAAGTAAGGAAAAGAGCTCGGTTAGTAGCACCAAATTCTGCAGAGAAGTTGCATAAGTTTGACACTGGATAGAGGACGCTGGAAATTGCATTTGAAAGGTTAGTTGTGACTTGCTCCAAAGCACTGCTAGTGAGTGTTGATGGAAGAAGCCGGGTTGCCAGAGATTGAAGAATGTAAGACAAGAGTCATATTTTTTAAAGCACTCTGTGTGCTATTAACGCTAACTGTATATAATCAAGCACTTATGTTATTGAGACATGCTTGACTAGGTAAATACATAATATAAACCAGGTTGTACGGGACACCCTCAACCTACTTAGTAAGACAAATATTTTTAATGACTACAGCATATTGTTTGGCACAAACATAAATTCCTGAATTTCTTCAATACTAATGAGACTCATCTCTTAATTATAGCAGGAGGAAACACTTGGGGAGAAGCAATAAAAATGTAGACTATTACAAATAACCATCTAACAGTAGCCCTCAATTTATAGTTGGTGTTGATATCATACCCTCCCACACATACACATACCACGCAGGCATGTATATATACACGCCACCATCACATATCAGAGCCATGTGCTTGAAGACATTGATGACAAGTCATTTTACATCTCTAGACCTCAGTTTTCTCCACACAATGAGAGGGTAAGACCAAAAGTCTTAATGGGGCTTAAGATTAATGGGGCTTAACCAAAAGTATGGCTTGCTGTATCTTGTACTGTGATATTCCTATATACATTTATTATGAGATTTTTCTAACACACACACAAATAGTGTATGAACCCCCATAAACCCATCACCAATAATTAAACTAATTTTTCCATCTTGTCTTATATACCTTTTTTCCCCCTGTATGTTTAAGGGAATCAGAGACATCCCATCACTTCACCCATCATCGCCTTAGATTGCATCTTTGCCTGTTAAAAATCCAGGGCAGCTTTGATGAGCATCTGGGTATGAACTGCCAAATCATTCAGGTTTCAAGTTTATTGTGGACTTAGGCTTGTGTGATTCTTTCTCCTGTCAGTCAAGCTCACCTCTCAAAGTGATGGGAAGCTGTACCTTTATGAGAGCATGTGGGCACAGAGCAAGTTGCTGGGAGATTCTGTGAAATAAGTCAAACTGCTCAGCACACTGGTAGAAGGAACAAAAGTTCTCTCCTGTGTTTACCTTGGTGTTAACTTGAGTTAACACCAAGTGTCATGTTCGTCATTTATAGTTGAGGAACTCCAGTTTTAGAGAGCTTACATGGCTTGCTGAAAGTTCCAAAATAGTCTTGTAATGTTGGAAGGTTTAGGGCTTTGGATGTGGAAAAGAAATCTGTTGCTGCTTCCTGCTGCTGCTTCCTTCTGCCCTTCTTCTCCAGAAGAATCTTGGAGCTGGTAGCAGTGCAGCGTGGGCTCCAGATTGTCTGTGACGGGCTGTGTGTCTTCAGTCACATCTCATCTTAGAAATGCCCTCTCTGATCTCATTGACTAGCTCTGACCCAGGGCTTTGCTGCAGGTAGTGGTTCAGGCATCTGCTTTGGCTTTGAAAACAGTGTCTGGATCTACTTGGGGACCCATGTGGAAAATCAAATTACAATACCAAGCACAATATTGTGTTTCTGCTTAAGATTCTTTGATTCTTTTTATAGTGCATAAAAATACCATATTAGGATTGAGCGCGGGCTGCGAACCAAAAGGGCACCAGTTCGATTCCCAGTCAGGGCACATGCCTGAGTTGCAGGCTAGGACCCCAGTGGAGGCATGTCAGAGGCAACCACACATTGATGTTTCTGTCTCTCTTTCTCCCTCTCTTCCCCTCTCTCTAAAAATAAATAAATAAAATCTTTAAAAACAAATATCATATTAAAAAAGAAAAATATCAAAATGCATTTCATTGTAAATTAAATGCTTATTAACTCTGGAAGTTAATCTGGATCAGTGAGTTGGGTAACAGTTTCAGGATTTGGATAACCAAGGCCCGATCATACCCCAAACAGACAGCTCAAGGCAGTAGAGAATGCCTTCTATACTTTCACCTCCAATCAGACTAAGGTGATGAATATGCCATTTTAGTTTAAGATACCTTGCTAAAATGTCTTTGTTTAATTTTCTAAAATAATGTGTTATGATGTCTGCCCTTTTTTCGAGGTAGCTGTCTATCCAATTTGCCCTTTTGAAGATGAAAAGTTTCTCTGTAGCATTAAAAATGTTGGCTTTACATTTAAATTAGCTTTTAACTATAAAAGAAATTAGCATCTCTTCTAAAGCTCTGATGTTACATTTCTAATTTCCAGAATGCAAAAAATATGAAAAATGTAGTTCTTATCTATCCCTTATGAAAAATATCATTGTTTATTTAACCAAACAATAAGGAATAAAATCATATTTTTTAAAATGTACTTTAGTTCAAAATGTAATACATGCAAGGACCCTTAGCAGATCATTTTCTCTATGATAGTAGTCTTTGCATGATAAGAAATTAACTAACATTTTGTAAGTTGTAACATTCTTGTGACTCAATTTTAATGGTGTGTTAGTCAAATACTGGTCTTCTTCAGTCTTGCTGTACATCACATAATTCAGTTCACAGCATAACAACAACCAAAAAAGAAGTGAAAATGGAAGGGTGCAATGATAATGCAGTCACGGATTCCGCTATTACTATGGCTGAAGTTAAGAACAGACTATTTGGCTTGATGATCAGGCGTGTTGTGTCTGTTCAAAGCTTGGCAGCGCAATGTAATTAGTATACTAATAGCTTTAGTATTTGATACAGCGTGATTCTGGAGCTTAATAGTAATTGTCGTATGCCAGAGTTTAAATGAGAGCTTTAGCGTATTTGTTGTTTACCATCTCTAGGAGACATCATTTGGCCACTCTCGTCAAGATATCCAGGAAAAACTTTCCAGAAAAAACTTTTAACCCCTTTATCTTTGACTGTTACGTCTACCAGTTGAACTACAATAGTAAAGGCACTGAGTCACCCTTAATCTTTATACTGTTGTGAGAATTTGGCTGGGGTGTATTACCATAGAGATGATCACTCTGAGAATTACTCCTATCTTCACCCCGACACACACCGTCCTGCTGGATCACAGGTTCCCCAGTGGTCAGGGAGTGTGGCCAGTCAACCTAGGATGGTGCTATCTACCGTTACTGGCTCAATGAAAAGATTTTCAAGGGCAGGGATATTCCATTTCTGTGTGAAATGAGTCCAAACCATACAGCTAGTCATTTGGGAAGGGTTAAACCTGTTCCAGAGCCGGCCTCGCTTCACCCCTGCTCACTGAGGAGAAGGTGTGAGAAGTGTTTAATTTCTCAGCCATAAGGAACCTGTGGAGATGCTACTCCCTGTCTGTGGGCCACAGCTGTAACGTGGCAGTCATCTAACATTATTTCACCCACACACGAGAACTCTGAGTGCCCTCGGAAGCTGGTGTCAGGACCCCTTCCTTCCCAACTCTAATGATCAGAGAGGTCGGGATTCCTGCGTCAGCTGTGTTGATTTTGAGGGCAACCCCGATGCCACACTGACCTTAGGGCTGCGAGTTATAAGAAAGCACAGCCTTACTCTGCAAAGGATGACCCCTGAGCTCACAGAGAACGTGTAGACTGCAGTCGTATTAGTGTTAGAGGCCTGCAGCGGTTCACGAGATGTCTTGGGGAGAAGGGGTCTGCACCTGTAGCAGACACCTGCTAATGCTGGTGGCTCCCTGCAGGACTAAGTGACTGAATTATCTGTGGTGGCCTCATTTTTTCTCTCTTTTTAATTGTTGTTGAAGTACAGTTGTCTCCATTTCCCCCCACTACACCCTCCCATACCAGCCACCCCGATCTCCCACCCTTGATCCTACCCCCACTTCGGCTTTGTCCAGGATGTGTCCCTTATACACTTGGCAGCCCTTCGCCCTCCCCCCACATTATCCCCTCCCTTCTTTAATATCTTTTTTCCACTCTCTTTTCCTTTCTGTCCTCAGGAGTAGAGGGAATGCCATGTGATTGATAGAGGAAGCTGAACTGGTGTTCTTTTAGACAATGTTCCTAAAACTATTTTTTACTGTTAAGGAAATACACGTTGTTATATACTTTATTTTATTTTAGAGAAAGTGTACTATTATTAGCATATCAATTTTGGTGAGAAATATTTTGGAGTGATTCATTTAATCAATAAACATTGATAGGTATCTACAAATGTGACTCAGACATTGGCATGTGACTAGAATGCTGGTGTCATATATTAGGGTCTCCATTGTCAAACAGATTCATGCACATTTCAGCGGAAGAAGGAATTTCCTTTGACCCTATGGGTCGTGGAAGGTTCCATGGAGTTTGAGGTATTTGAGCTGGGCCTTGAAAATTTATAGTGGGGTATTTCAGAAATGAAATAGAGCATACACGAGGATAGGAAATCGTGGTGTTTACAGTGAATTTTGACTGGCCTTTTTTTTATTCAAACAGTAGAACATGCCACACGGAATGGTGGGAATAAAGGCAGGGAGGAGAGGAAGGTTGCCGTATCCCTGACCACTCAATGATAATATGTTATTTTCCTGGGTCATTTTTGCTCTTATAACTCATTATTTGCTGTTTTTCTGATATGCTAGGGCTGGATAAGATATGGTTATTATCGGTGTTTGTCAATATTGTTTCACCTAGAAAACCTATATGTAAGAATATCGGGCTCTATGACTCAAGCAGAGAAGCTGACTGTCTGCAAACCCTACCTGCTATTCCAGGCCCCCTATAATAATAATAATAGGCTAACAGAATCCAAAACACCAGTATTTGTTTCCTTTAACAGAGTAGACAAGGTGGGTTAGGTTTATGGACACAGACTCTGTGCTTCAATTGTTACTGTTACAATTTGCACTCCAGCACTCGAGTGGTCAGGGCCAGCTCATTGCTTTCCACATCCTCTGAGGAAACACACAGCGGAGGCCAGGCCAGCAGGACGGAAGTTAGAGTGGAAACCCCAGGGAGAGGTGTGTGGAGCGTAATCCCTGGGTTATAAAATACACCATTAATGTAACAACTGCTTTGATAGGAAAAGGTAACTGACACTCCCGTGTGAAATGCCTCATCCGTTGTCAGAAGCAACTCATTTTCAAAAATGTAACAAATGAAAATAAAATCTGTCACAGAATTAAAGAAAAAGGTAAATTAGACTTGTATTCTGGAAGCAAGGTGGAGGTCAGAGACTAGACGAGGTGGGCCATGCTACAATACATGCCTCAGGAACTGGAAGTCAGCAAACCATGCCAGGGGCCCAGGCTGGGAGGTGGGGGATCTGGGTGCCGGTTGGGACTGAGGCATCTTTTGGGAATCAGGTTGAACACAAAACCCCCAGGGAGAGAAGTTAGACAAGGACGCTAGGAATGCAGTCCCTCACCCAGAGGGTAGTGAGCAGACGGCCGGCCGCAAATGCTCTGTCTTTGTCCAGTCAGGGGAGGGCTGCAGCGTGTCTGGGTTTGACACCAGGCTCTCCACAGTCTCTCTGCAGGTGTAACAGGTGCGTGCAGCCCTGGCAGGGGGTGGGGATGGGTCTTAACCCCATGCTCCCTTGTACACTTTTGTGCAATAGAGCTTCTTTTCTTATTTCCATACTGTACATTTCAGATGTTACTGAGAAGCAGTTTTAAATCTTTTGGAGACACCTACATTTTTAAACAGCCTAAATCTAAAGCCAGGTTTTTTTGGTTGAACTTTGAAATCATGTTAATTCCCCCTGCGTTATTCCATGCTTTATGTTTAAAAAAAGCCAAAAAAAAAAAAAAAAAAAAAAAAAAAAAAAAAAAAAAAAAAAAGCAATGCAGGACTATGTACATTTAAAAAAGATATTGTGAGCCAATAATAGTGTTCAAGAAAGGATTGGTGTCTTATTTATCTACTAGATAAGTAGATCTAGCCCAATGACTGGTACTTAGTAGATGCTTGATAAATTTAAGTTTGTTAAACAGGGTGTTTGTAATGTGTAAGTTATTATTGTTAAATATTTGTTTATGCTGTTCTAGAGTCTAAGACATATTGGTTATAAAGAACAAATTAGTATTTATTTTAGCAGAATGATTAGGAATTAGATAAGCCTGATATTTTGAATGCCATAGCTGGTATTTTGATATCACAATCCTCAAAATATTTCCTTGCTATCCTTCCGAATGCATAAAATGTTCTTAACATCCATTGACAAAGGATTTAGAGTTGGTTATCCTAAATTTAAAGTGTGTGGTCACAGGGAAAGCTCATTAGGCAAGTGAGGACCAAACACATTACAAATGTATTAGAACAGTATGTTTCTTTCTTCCTTTTTTTTTTTTTTTCATTCCCAGGGACAAAATTTTTTGTCAGATTTTGTAAATGTGCTGGATGATTTAAAAAATGCATACATTGAAATAACACACAAAATAACTTTTCTGATTCAATTTCATAAATTGCTACATGAAGAAGCACTCTCTAGTAGATAATACTCCGAAATCAGCACTTAATATGGCAGTAATGGTTATTGCTGTCATTCTTTACATCTTTAAAAATAATTAAGCATTACTGCACAGGCATTATAAAGTTCCCCTATCACCATTAAGAGGATATTTGAGGTTTGATGTAATTTAGCAAATTACATTATACAGTAGTTAAGGTTTTTATGTAGTGAAGTAAAATGCATAGCAGTTAAGCACACTTACCATATAATGCATTGTGCAGAGTCCCATGTTCCAGCTGCTGCCAGCTTTGTTCCAGTGTCATTATTGCTTTGCAGGCTGACGTTCCTCAGGGAGTGATTCGAGTGCAAGCTCCCCATCTTTCGAAAGTTTCCATGGCAATACAGCTAACTGAAGAACTAAAAGCCAGTGATGTACTTGCCAGGTTTCTCAGCCAAGAAAGGTAGAGGCCTGTTTTGTTTTAATTATTTCGTGTATAAGTCACTTGCTCCCTCCCTCCCTCCCTGCCTCCTCCTTTTTTTTTTTTCCTTAGCTATGGGTGGTGTGAAATGCGTACAATTTTTGTCTTTTCAGCAGGAAAGAGAGCAGATTTAATAATTAGACTGTTGGAATGAGTTGAGGTCATTTGATGCAGTTTGTTTTCAAGTTGAGCCTGTTTCACGCAGGATGCCTAAGCATTCCTTCCTGGGCCTGGGCCTGCAGTGGGCCTGGTACCCGAGGCCGCCCAGTAGTCTCTCCAGAGTATGTTGATTAGAGGTTAATTACTATGTGTTAGGATAATCACTAATTAGGATACAGTGGGATTAAAACAAACAAATAAACAATACAACTATTCCTATAACTTATAAAGAATAGAAAAGGCTTACATTTAAACACAGAAGGTATAAAGGATTAAGGGAGGATAACCAGTCCCTTGAGCCCTAAAGTCTCCAGGACAAAGCGCAGTGTCCTCAGCAGGGATGCCCACCTTCCCCTCTATTCAGGGGTGGGGGCAGGAGGAGTCCTTCGAAAGACATTGGCAGCCCTCTGATCATATATTAGAGCTTGCACTTTACGAGATATTTGCAATATTCTTTCCTGAATTTTAAAGGTTCAAACAAGTGTACTGGGTTTTCAGTGTTTAGCGTTTGAATTCTTATTTTTAGCTAAAGTTATATTTAATGTCCCCCCTATTTCTGATCACTGAAATGAGCTAATCTAAGTTTTTATAAAGTCTGAGAAAGCAGGGGCATTGCCATCTTGGCTTATGAATACTCTGTTTTAGCCTTCCATAGAATTTTATCTCCTCATTTTAACATTTCGGGGCCCCAGTGCAGTTTTCTTCCAAACCTCTCCAATTTTAATACAGTACCACCAGTACTTAATATGTCTCTGCTCCATTTAAGGCCCTCTGCTAGATGTTGGAAGGGGTGTTATGTTAAAGTATCTCCCCTCAGGGTTCATAATTTGGGAGAAGAGATGAGCCTATGCCATGAACAGATGGGGCTGAAATGAAAGAGCGGCTCATCAGCGACATCTGGGCTTTCAGTAAGCCAGCATCAACTCCCCTCTCAACGACTCTCAGAAGTACGCACTCACAGTACTTCTGTTTTGCTGATAAGAAAACAGAGACTCTCCAAGGTCACACATTTCTTAGGTGGTGGAGCTGAATTCTAGATCCGTGGTGTCTGTCTTCACAGATAGCCCTTAACCATACTCCAGCTTGGCCAGGGGTTCCAGAGGTCACCACGGATCTGGGGGTCATTAATGCAGAGTCTGGGAGTAGACAGAATTTTAGTGGATAAAGTTCAGGGGCAGTTGGAATTTTTTAGGATTAAGTCCTGGGAGCAGTTGGAATTTCTCAGATATCTTTGCTCCCCAAAGGGTCTCTGATCTAAAATGAAGTCAATCCGCTTCTGCTCTACTCCCTGCCATGACTTAGTAGATGCCAGCTGTTGCCATCTTCCCACCAGAATGTGTATCTGAAGTTGTGGCCAGACTTCAGAGGGAGGCCACTCTTCCAGGCTAGACTTTACACAACGTTTACTTTCAGGGCCCAAGTGCTCTGTTTAGTCAGCACTTTTGTTCCTCTCCTTGCAGATAATATAAGATGTGACAATGAAGTTGTACAATATTCTCAACTGTGACTTTAATATTTACAGTACCGAAGGACAGCAGCAGTCATTACATGGTTGGTTAGGAAAGCTTCTACCATACCGTATTTTTCATAACAGTTTGGATAAAAGTCAGGCTTGGTTTTCTCTTCTCAGTTCCAGGGAATGTGTCTTTAGGGCCTTATATCAACGGTTCACAAACTCTTTCCTATGCATCAGAACCCACTATAGAGCATTTAAAAAGATTCTTGGGCTTTACCTAGACATATTAAGTCAGAATTTCCAGGACTCTGGAACTGAATTTTTAGCGGATTTCTCAGGTAATTAGTATGCAGAGAATTTTGAAAACCACTGGATTTTACCAATTTTTATTGTTTGAAACTAATGCTTGTAAGAGTTTATTTTATTGAACAGTTCTAACCTGTAAATGCATCCTACTTGCAAAGTCTTCATAACGAGTATTTGCTTCTACTTTGAGTGCACACACCTCCCACATTTGGATAGCCGACATGGGGGTCTGAACCACACCCAGTTCTGCACACCGCCTCGCCTCCCAGTGGGGTTGTGGCACAGCAAACCATGCTGAGTGCTCATCGAATAAATGCATTGGGAAAATTAAGGCGCAAACATTTCTTTTCATAGTTTTATGAAGACCTTTTTGGCCTCTATGCTAGTAGATAATCACATTAGTAATTTTATTGGCAACTAAAATGTTATTTTCTTCTGATTTTACACATTAAGACATTAATTTATTATTTTGACTTCAGATATATGATTCTGTTTATTTTCATTTACAGGTGTGACATTTTTATTACCTATTAGGCACATTTAACAGATGGGAAAATACAAATGTGTAGATAATTACAGTGTGTCTAAGTTATGAATTTTCCGTACAAGCAAGAATTCCCCAAGCACATTAAAGTGATGTACTTGCAAGCTGCCTGATGATATAACTAATTGTTTGTTTTGTCCCTGATAGTGGGATTGCCCAGACTCTCAAGAAAGGGGAAGTTTTTTTGTATGAAGTTGGAGGAAATATTGGTAAGTGCGTGTTTTTCTCTTTATACTTCATATGCCGATTTGACACTGCCAATAATTATTATTTATATCTACTAGGGGAGAGGGACATTAGTAGAAGTAAAATATAGCCCACTGCAGAGAGTTGATGAGTATTGTAGATTTGTTCAGTGGTCTGGCCTTCCTCCTCAGACTCTGCTTGTTTTGTACAAATTTGTTATGTGCAAATTCCCAGCTATGTTGAGTTTCTGCCAAGGCAAGTTCCCTAAAATAGATACATTTTCTAGAATTGTTAATGAAGTTTTTAAAAACTTTTTTCTTTTTTATATGTTTATATGACATTTAAAAAAATAATGACAGTTTTTCTCTGACAATTTTTTAACAGATTTTATTTTTTTAATTTTAGAGTTGGGGAAGGGAGGGAGAAAGAGAGGCAGAGAAATATTGATGTGTGAGAGATACATTGATCAGTTGCCTCTTGCACACCCCCAACTGGGGACCTTACCTGCAACCCAGGCATATGCCCTGACCAGGAATCTAATCTGTGACCTCTCGCTTCACAGGCCAGCACTCAATCCACTGAGCCACACCAGCCAGGGCCTTATGTCACATTTTAATAAAGGAAATAGCTGAGCTTATTTAAGACCAAGATAATACTTTTATTATGGTACAGTACTAGATATTCTTAGTGGAAGCAGAAGTTATTTTTTGCCATTTTTGTTTGCTTACTAAATAGTACACACACACACACACACACACACACACACACACACACGTAATTTAGGAAATAGAAATAAGATAAATGGATTGCTTTTGACCATGTCTTATATTTTATTTGCCCATTTGTCATACTCATGTGCTTATTAAAATTTAAAATAAACCTTTCCCCTTTTTTTGACCCTTATATGGTAAGAGTAAAATTGTTAACAAATAAACAAAATTGTGTTCATTTCAAAATTGTAATTGAAAGTATTTTGCAGTAAGTTTTGCAGAAGTTTTTCTGAGACTTAAAAACATTAGTAAATATTAAAAGTTGAATGAAGAAATGTGAAGACTTGTTTTTTAAATTTAAAAACTACCACTCCATTAGAAACCTGGAATTGTTAACCTTATTAGTAAGGATTATTTAAATGTTAATATATTTGATTTTGTATTTTCCTCCTAGATTTTGGGAGTTCAGTGTGATTTCTTTCTTAGAAATGGATTCAAAACTGTTGCCACTTTAATAAAGGGGAATATGCTTTTAAGGAGCCCTTTAAAAGCCTATAACACAAAGTATTTTCAACTCCCTAAATTAATCTGAAACTTGTTCATGTATAGAAAGACTACAAGAGCAACTTCTCCAAAATTTTTGGCCACGTTTTGTGCTATTACGGGAGATAACAAAGAATGGAAAACATTTGAGTCTAAGACTTAGGCTTAGGTTTCAAAGCGCATCGTGGTTGCCCACTGTATTAAGCAAACGCAACCCGTCTTTCCTAGGGGAGCGCTGCCTCGACGATGACACTTACATGGAGGACTTGTACCAGCTCAACCCGCACGCCGAGTGGGTGATCAAGTCCAAGACGTCTTAGAAGCCGTAGGCTGCGGATAACCACCAGGACTTCCTTAGTGATGGCGGCTGGGCCACGGGTGTAAATAAAAGAAACAACAGGACTCTTATTATTCGAATGTACCCAACCATGGAACAGCGACACTCTCAAGCCTTAAGAAGTTATAGATTTGTGCTGCTGCCAGAATTGTGTTGTTATTATTAATATTATTAGAGAATAATTATCTCTGGAGAGAGGGGAAAGTGGTTTAATTAGCTTGTAGGCTGTCTTCATATACTGTCAAATGTATCCAGAGGTGACAGTTTTTTTAATATATATATGAAATATACCCTCTTCCCCTTCACTTTTTTTTTTTGTAAAATCATATATACAGTAATATATGCTTTCTTCCCTTTCTCTCCTCCTCACATCTGCATTCCCCGATTAGGTTTGCTTTTTAACTAAAATGATAACAAATACTAGGTATGACAAAGTTGTGAGGACAGTACATCTTAAAACAGCCCCAATTCAACAGTATTCCTGTGACTGCCGAATGCTGAATATTCATCTCTTTGAATCATTTGCTCAAACAATAACATTCTGCTTCTCCCTGCTGTATTGTACGAAGTGATTTGCATTTTTTTTTTAGTTCATCTGACATATGTGCACAGAACTGTATCCACTGTCAAGAAAATAGAACTGTCAGAAACTGCCAGTTATTACTGAACCATTAAAGACTTGTATACTCAGAATAAAATATCCATGTGGGGTAACTGGGTTACGGGTAATAAGAGAGTGAAATCCAAATCGCTCCATGCCTGCTGCCCTCTTCTACATGGAATCTAAAAAGTCGTATCTAGCTTTACCTATTGTCATAGTAGCAACATAAATATGCATAAGAGTCTAATCCAGTAATGGTTGAGAATATATTCTACAGAAAGGGATTTTTTTAACTTATAAGTAAGTCTGCAGGAAGAATTATTCTTCTGGGCATGTTACAGTCATATGGACAAGGTTTTGTTTGCATACTTATTTTCAATAATCAGAGTAAATTTATTAAAATGCCGCAGAAAGTACTATTCCCAGGGATTTTAATGCACAACCCATACTGTGACAAGAGATGAGCCTTTGTACTGTAAATAAGAGGAATAAAGTGAGAGAAACATGTTCAATATTTTATGAGTTTAGAGTGTAGTGAATAAAAGGTGATGTAAATGAATGCCGCACAAACTGTGTTTATGATGCTTTCAGTAGTACTTCAGGAAAAATTACACATTCTCAGAAGCTCTTCATGTCATTCTAATTAGGGAAAATGTTGTTAATGGGAACAGTCATAAATTTTTAGCATATATTACAACACCAGCCTGTGGATATGATCATTTAACATTTTGGTGATTTGTGCCATTGCTTTTTTATTTAAAAATTTTTTTATAATTAAATGCATTTTTCTAAATTATCTTCTCTTGGAATTATTACTTTTCTTCCTATGTGTTCATGAGTGTGCTAATGGGCTATTTTTGTTTTTGTTGAAAGCTGCTTCTTCTCTTTTTGCTTATTGCTTCTAGTGCTCCTGTGTAATTTTTAAAGTGGGAAGACACGTGGGAGATAGAAACTTGTTTCCTTCTTTAATTTTTTTCTTAGCAAATTTCTGTCCTTTAGGATTTTTCAAAACACACTGTATTCCGTTTCTGATTTTGACAATACATATTAATTTCCCAGTCAGCAAACTCTTTTTATGGTTTAATTTAATGAAAACAATTAACAATATAAAAGTAAAATCAAGTGCTAAAAACAGTTTAGGTATACAGCTTCAGAAAAGAGAGTAGTAAATATAATAATTTAGATGAACGATTTCCTGAAGTATTTGCTAACTAGTTTTCACCACATTTATTACCCATGGGAGAGAGGGGGGAGGGTTAGGCTTTGGATAATAAAAAAGTCCCAGATCTTGGTGAATAAATATGAAAATGTCATTTTATTTTGAGTTTTTTTAGAACTCATCACCCATGTTCATTGACATTGAACAATATAGCACTAAAATAATGAATATAGATGTCTAACCCACATTTCTAAAGAGGAGAAACTTGAACATGTACAGCCTTGTATGTAAATGCCCTGGGATTAACTTAAATTCCTTTTCTGTAATTTTTTGTCACAAATTTTAAATCTCAGGATAGATTAGTTTTGATTTGCTTGTGTGTGAGGGAAAATAAAAATGACAAATATATTTTCATTGAGTCTCAAGCATCCTAACTTTCAAGGGAGTTGCTGGTGAAAGTGGAGAGACAGTATTTCCAGAAAACTGGTTGCCCTATTAATTTTTCAGAGATGCTGCTTCTTTTTGAAAGGGGTTTTTGTAATTCTTTATGATTTCACACTATTTGTTTGCTGCTGCTGTAGAATTCAGTGTAAACTCCTTGTTAGCACTCATTGGAAAAAGCAGTTTATTTTCTGACTTCCTGGGATTTTTTCATTATTGTCTTTTCCTACTTTTCTTTAAACTGGGTTGCACTTTCAACCTCATTGTCCTGATTTCTCACCTATTGATCAGTAGGTGGCAGTATTGGTCAGGGATTCCTTTGCAGTTAAACTGAGAAGCTTTGAAAGGAAACTTGAGTTCAAAGCTAAGTGGTTCGGACTCAGTGCAGGCATCGCAAGGCAGGTAGGTAAGAACATCATGGATCTATCATTTTGATCACTGATTCTTAAAATGGTAAATAATAATTCATTTCAGAGTTTCTATGTTCAGTCTATTAGTGTGCTTTTTCCTTAACTTGCTGAATGGAGAAGGAGGAGAAGAGATTTTTCTGAGCTGGAATTAGACATTTTGGCAATGTCTGTTTCAAGCAGAAGGCTCATAATGAGAAAAGACTGCACCAGGAAGGTCTAAGAAGGACATAGCAACCTCTGAATTATTTTAGTATACACATGTTTGGTTTTTCATTTAACAAATATTTACTGGTCACCAACATATATGTGCCAGGCATGGTGTACCCTTGAAGTGCACCAGTGAGCAAAATAGCTCTGTTGTCATAGAGCTTAGTGGAGGGAGACAAACAATGAATTAAATAAAATGGATTAATCAGTAAATAAAACTATTTGTATGTTGAAAGGATGTAAGTACAATGGAACGACAACAACAACTACAAAAAAGATGAGCATCATCCCTCAAGCCAAAAGGACAGTGGTTCGATTCCCAGTCAGGGCATGTGCCTGGGTTGCAGGCCAGGTCCCTGGTTGTGGGTGTGCAAGAGGCAGCTGATCAATGTTTCTCTCCCTCTTTTTCTCTCTTGCTTTCCTCTTTCTAAAAATAAATAAGTAAATTTTTTTTTTCAAAAGATGAGCAAAGTAAATGGTACAAAGAGAGGATGGATGGGCTTAATCCAGCAGTGAACAAGATCTTGTTGAACATCTAACAACTTAGCAAAGACTTGAGGGAAGTGAGGAACTTGCCACATGGGTGACTGGGAGACGAGCATTCCAGACAGAGGAAAAAACTAGTGTAAAGGCCCAACCAAGGGCAGGAGTGTACCTGGCTTACCAAAGATTAGCGAGGATACCAACATTGCTGGTGGAGTGAGGGCCAGTGAAAGTAATAGAGAGATCCAAGAGATTACAAGGGTGGCAATGGGGGTGTGACCATGGAGAGCCATGTATTAGGTGGCTATAATTTATTCAAATTAGAACATTTTTGAGAGTGGGGCAGAATACTGTTGGTGAGGATTACTATCCTATGGAGTGATGAGGAGTGGCAGACTCTGGATATATTTTTAAAGGTAGAACCTACCAGTCTTCTGGTATCAGAGAAAGAGAATGCATTTCTAATGAAGAATGACCACGAGATATTTGATGTGAGCAATTGGAAGGATAGCGTTTTTAACAACAGAAATAAGGAAGGTGAAAGTAATGCAGGTACTCGGAAGAAGGAGGGATTTAGGATGTGTTCAATTTGAGGTGCATATTGGACATCCACGTGACAATGCCGAGTAGACACTTACCTGTGCAGAAGTGTGGAGAGAGGTCTGGGCTGGAGTCACTGGCGTGTAACCGACCTTTAACTTTAACCATGAGCTTGTGTAACATCACTGAGGGAGTGAGTCCAGGTGGATATGATAAAGAAAAATCACCAAGAGGCGAGCCTTGGGGCTACTCATCCAAGGAAGTTAGAAAGACAAGAAGGAACCAGCAAGGCGATTGAAAGAAGGGACCATGGAGAAAACTAAGAGATTGTGAGGTGCCAGAGCCTAGTGAAAAAAGGCTGTCAAGGGGAAAGGATCAATGTAATGTCAGATCCTAATGACAGCTCCAGTGAGCCAAAGTGGAGGAATTAACCCTGGCTTTGTCTCTGTGGAGGTCATTGTTGACCTTGCTGGGCAGTTTAGGTAACGTGATAAGGACGAAAGACTGATTTTAGCAGGGTTGAGAGAGTGAGGAGGAAAAAAAAATCAAAGACTGTGAGTATGGACAACTCTTACAAGGAAGTTCTTCTGCTACACAAAGGCGCAAATAAATGAGATACTAACAGGCAGAAGTAGGAGGTGTATTGAGAGCCTTCAATGCTGGGTTCAATCAGTTTTTCAATTCATGCAGTTAAGCGAGATTTTAAGAAGAAGCATAGGCACTGTGCTAGACTACCTGGGTTAACTAATGTGACCTATGCTGCTTACCTGTACCTCATTTTCCACCTTGTATAATGAGAATTAACAGAAAATTTATTCCTTAAAAGCTTAGTAGAATTAATATAAAGGGCTCAGGCATATATTTTCCTGTTAGTAAGTATTCAATAAACTTCAGTATTTTTATAACTGGGGCTATGATCAATATCATCAGTTATCAATGTTATCTCTATCTCACTCAGGATTATTGGTTCTCGTGGCATGTTATGTTACTTTTCCACCGGTGTCAATAACTCTTCCTCAGGTGTCTGTGATACTGTAAAGGACACAGAAATAATTCTAGAACACTTTTTCTCTATTTCAAGTGATATCAACTCAACTTTAAATATAATTTAAATCATTGAAGGCAAACAAACTGGCATAAGGGCCAGAGATCTCTCCCTGCATCCCAGACCAACAGGCTCAGGAAGAAAACAAACTCCTACCCAGTGTACTTTCCATGCTGGGTATCTTTTTCACTCTTGGAATCATCCGGGGCATTTTCCGTTGGGGCTAGAGGTGCCTGCTGACAGAGGTCCCACTTCACTGTCTTGCTTTTTTCTGGGTCAGTAATTTTTTAAACGTTCTGATTAATAAATAGAGCAATAAAAATTTCCTTCCATTTCAATTGGCCTCACATCTTAGAATCTGGACTTGGCACCCAGCTTCCTTTTTATGTCTGACCTAAAGTAGTGAGTGGAGCAACTTGGCTCTGGTAAAAGGGGTTTTATATGAAACATGAGAACTTCTTTGAAGGGTTTCATGAATTATTTTCACATGTAACTGCAATATTGCATGAGAGAAACAGATTAGTTGCAAGAAAAGCGCTGCTTCTATGATATTTCCAACTAAAGCCAATGCAAACTGGCTTTATCACCAGCAAGCTTTTTATCTTGAGATTTGAAGTCTTGATTTCTCAGCCAATGGCACTCAGATAAGCTTCAGAGAAAACAGCTCTGCTCTTTGCTGTTTCACTCCTCCTTTGATGCCCACCTCTCGTTGCACCACGGGAGCTCAGTCCTGTCCCTCGTTGCATCTCTTATAACCTTTACAAATTGAGGGCTTTCATGTAATCTCTGACTTAAGTCCCATTTCAGGGCCACAGTGAAGAGGAGTTTCCCCCCGGAGAGAACTTCATAAGGAGAGTTACAGAGAGTGGTCCAATTCCGAATAAGTCAATCAATTAAAGTTTTTTGTCACCTGACAGTAGCCTTCTTACAAAAACAAAAAGGAAATGATTTAATCATTACCTGTGCCTTTAAAACTCTCATTTCAATGGGAGAAATCTTGGAGCATCTTAAGTTTGGTTGCTTTTATTACCCAGTTTGTATTTGGCAAAAAAGAATTCTACTGAGGACTCAAAGAATTAACTACTGAGCCCTGACTGGTGTGGCTCAGCTGGTTGGGCATCATCTAGCAAAGCAAAAGGGCACCAGTTCTGTTCCCAGTCAGGGCACATGCCTTTGTTGCAGGTGTGGTCCCTGGTTGGGACCAGAGGCAACCAATGTTTCTCACATCGATGTTTCTCTCCCGCTTTTTCTTCCTCTTTTCCCCTCTCTCTAAAAAATAAATACATTTTTTTAAAAAGAACTAACTATTGAGAGATAATGTATCACTTTTTGTCCAGGAATCTTGAAACACATTTAAGGATGTGCATTTCCATTCTCATCCTTGTCTTCATGTTAAGGAGGAAGAAGGAATTAACATTCTTGATTGCTAAGAAATTATTAGGCATTACTCAGTAATACCTTAAGAAAATGTTGCTATGATAGGCATACTTTAAAGGTTTAGGAAGAAACAAGGCTATCCATTTATTCCACTTTCTTACCTTTTTTTCCTGTGTCTTTCCAAACATTTAAGTGCTTGCTGTGTGCTACACTGTAGTTTAGATTGTGGTGGTAAAAATCAATCGTGTTATGCATTCCCAGAGGCGATTAGATTTAGATTTGTTGCCAGCATTGATACAAGCTGGTGATAGGGAATGTATTCACAGCAAATGGACTCTGATCTGAGCGAGGCAGAACAGGTACAACTAACTGGAGCATAGAGAAAGGGCAGCATTAATTGGATAATTGTTAAAGGAAGCAGTGGTATTTAAGCTGGAAGCCTAGTTAAGATACTATAGATTGGACCAGGCTGGAAAGGATGAGACTCAGAACTAGGTCTATGGCAATGAAAATGGGCTAGTGTGGGTTATGCTGATATTGCAGAGTTGGGGTCAAAAGGACGTATGTGATGTTTATCGTGGATGTAAAGAAATGAGAGAGGGAGATGTTAAAGACCCCTTCAGAGAACAGGGAGAGCCCTGGTATGAGGTAAAGGGATCGGAACAGAGAAAGCGGAATATTCTCAGTGTGGAAGGGGGACAATGAGGATATGTTGGGCTTGAGGTGTGTGAAGAGCCTGAACAGTTAGAAATTAGACCTCTGTAGGTAACAGAGCTCTGAAAAGTATGTTGAAATATTTGCATGGAGGTGAGTATTAAAGCCATTGGAGCCCAGGGATGGTCCCCTGAGAGTATAAGGACAAAAGAGGGCTAAGGGCAACTTTGAGGTATGTTTCCTTTCACTTAAGGAATGCACAAAGAGAGAGATTGTTGGAAGGAGCAATTCATACCATAGTAGTAGTGTCAGAAGAGTAAAAATCCTAGATGCCAGGAAAGAAAGGTTCAGTGGAGGAAATGGTCAACTATGCCAATTAATGAGAGAAGTGAACCAGACAAAGATTGAGTAGAAAGATCTGGAGCTGAAGTTTACAAGTTCAGGGTTGACCTTCTGAGAGCAGGTTGTTTCGGATTGATGGGAATAGAAGCTGATTGCGGTTGGCCAGTGGATGGGGTTGGAAGCCATGAGTATTTGTTGGGGAGGGGCAGAAGGAATAAGGTTTATCAAGGTTTTTTTTTTCTTTGATATTCTTCAGAGAGGGAACTTGATCATAAAATAGCTTTCATATATAATTTCTAATATTTGATATTACCTATATTTCTAGATTTAGTTATTTCAAGAGCTTCTTGTTCTGTTATCAAAAATATTACTCAAAGTAAAACAATTGGATACTTTTTGAAGGGAATTGACCATGCTAAAGATGAAAAATCTCCCAAGAATTTTGCCCATCCTTGAAGAGAGATCATTAAGTTTTATTTTTGTAATTTTTAAATTTAAGACTTAAATTCTTAAGTTTAAAACAACTTATTTTAAAATAAGCTTGTTTGGACATTAGTGTGAAGGCGTCCGATAACACTGATATATTAAAGTTTATTCCATGTTAGCAGATTTAAAAAAATACCCTTGGTTGGGAGACGCCCTGTGCCCCTCACTGGTTTTCCGCATTTCTACAGTAATGAGTCACTCTTTGCTTTGCCCACCATAAACTCTACAGCAACACCAGAGGAATAATTATTCCATAAGTTTGAAAATATGGTGCTATGCCAAACAAGATTTCGGACAAGTGTTATAAGCTTTGTTTCCAAATCCTAAATATTGATAAGTAAACAGTGCATTAAAGTGCTATGTAACTATTGTTTTCATTTTTTCATTCGCATAGCCTCTAAAATGATTTTATGCACTGTGTATCACCTGGCATAATTTTTAATTTAAATCTAAAATTTTTCATTATAAGTTTAAATATTGCAAAGGACATGTTCATACTTTCCTTCAACTGGAATTTTAATACTATAGTGACTTAATGACTATTATACTTTTAAAAATGCGTGAGAGTTCTTAATTAACAACAAGAGATCTTACATTACTTCTTTCTTTCTTGAACACTTACTTCCATTGCACTTCCTCCTTAGAAATTTACCCTAATATAATATTCAATGGTACAAATAAATTACATTTTTTCTGCAATAAATTGAGTGTATCTACTGAGGTGATAGGTGATCAAACAACAAAAATATATCACAAATTTTGGTAAAATTAATAAATGGCAAAGTTTAACTTTATTGATAATGGGATTCTTAATGAAAATAGAGTTTTTAGAGTTTTTTCCTTAGTTTTACTGTAAGTGGATAGATATTACCCATTCCTAATATGTTTAGCATCAGACCTACTTCTATTTTTCAAATATATGTATGTATACAAATACATACAAATGTAAATAGGAATTTTATATCTTAGTTACAGCAGTGATCTAGTTTTTAACTCCTTCAAAGTTCATAACATATCCCAAATCACAATGATCTACCATCAAAATTATTTGCCGTGATCTGCCCCCTAATAGGTCCTTCTTCATAATTGTTGACAGCTAACAATTTGAAGCAATCTGACATATACACAGATTTGCTACCCAGCTGTTATAGTAGTCCGTTTTGCCAATTTCTGAAAAGTATACCAGAAAATGATTACTGAGCCTTCAGAAGGAGTGTGGTCTTTCACTGCAGACCTGGTTTTGCACCGCACCAGTTTATGTCAACTGAAAATCATCCCAAGTGAGGGTGAAGAGACTTTTGTGTAGAGGAAAACTGGTACAGGTATTTGGTATGGAGACGTGGTTTCTTAAACTTTTATACCAATCTACATCTAAGTACAAGGTATAACTAAGTGCGTGTTTTACAGAACTCTCTGAATCATGCAGTTGGGGAACTACCTATTGTGACAATAATAAAGAACAAGAAAAATAAAGTTCTCTATGTAGAGAAATGCAATGACTAAGATTCCAGGATATATGGTTAGTGGCTAAAAATTAGAAAAAATAAAAATAAAAATAAGGCCTTTCAGTTCTAGGACAACATACAACTCTTTTAGAATGAGTACCCTTTGGTATCTGACATCAACTGTAAGAGGACTTGCAAATTACTGAATGAGTACAAAGGTAGCAGATGGCCTCCTTGGGTGGAAAGCCCATGGTAAGTACAAAGCCAAGGATTGGGGAGAAATGTTAATTCAAATGTAAAACATAAAATGTATTACCCTGGATCTGAACTTAAAGTAGACACGTGATCTGAGGCTATGTAGGTTGTTCCATGAAGAAAAAGAGCCAGCGACCTATTCTGGCCAAAAGCATACTGAGCGTCTAGGCTTAGTGGAGGAAATACTAACCCAGCAGAAACTCTACTCCATGGAGCCATGGTAAATCAACCCATGTGGGAGGTGTGGATACAGTAAATGGGATAATCTGTATAAACACACTTTGTCAATTGCACACATCACTGTGCGAGTGTCAGTCATGAGGATGGCAGAGGTGATGATGCCGTCTTAGTGGAACCAGAGCAAGTCCAGGGTCAGGCTTGCAGGGTGAAGAATTCTGTCATTCGGAAAAGATCAAGATTCTTCATCTTGAGAATATTAATACTGAGAGGTGAAATCATTACAGATTATTAAGTGTGCAAATTGTGGATCTGTGACTGCAAAGTGAACATTAAACTAAGTGTTCAAGTAGATAATGCACCCAGCAATGAGATTGTCAGCATTTTGAGGACAGAGTCTGTTTTCTTCTCACCTGGCATGTTCAGTGTTTAATGCAGTAATTGGCCGTGGTAGACACTCAGTGGATGTTTGTGGCTCATAAACACCTAGAGCTTATGAGCATTTAATTTAGGTAGGTTTCTAAAATGATTCAAAGAAGATAAGCAAGTCTAGCCACAACAGAGGCATAATTAGCTAAAACAAGCTGATATCTTTGTCACGTTTAAAGTTGTCATCAGGGAAGATGTCTGTGTCATCACATTAGGTGGGACTCTGGGCTAGGTGGCAGGAGGTACTATCCTGGAGTGGCCATTTTTCTATTTAATTCACTTGTTATTCTTGTATTTGGTATATGCAATGTACTCAAATAGCAGTACAATATAGACTATTTTCTTAAGAAATAATAATGGTGTTATTAGCTTTGTTAGATTTGAATGATGTTAATAGAGTTATTGGGTAGTTACATTGTTACAGGCAGTGTGCTGTGTGCTTTATACACACTGCCATTTAATTTTTACACCTCATGTAAGAGGGTGATATTTTTATCCCTATTTTACCAGTGAGAAGCTTCCTCCACTAGGTTAAGTGGCTGTGCCAGGATTCATACCGACAACAAAGCACATGCTACTCACAATGTGTCATAATGCTTCTGACCTAATCCAGAAGATAAAACCAAAAATGCTCTGGGGATAAAAGGGAGCTATTACGGCACTTGAATGAAGAAGTGTCTTCACAAGATGCTTCTGAGTCAGGTCTGCGTGGCAGGTCAGGCCTGTCATTGCTCAGCACCTCAGAGGCCCCGCCGTTCTGCAGGGGAGTGACCACTCGTAGCTGGTTGTCATTCTGTGACTATATGCAGGAGGCTTAGTCAATCTGTCGGTTGGGACTAATTCAACAACATAACACTGGTGATCTTTTTAAGATAATGCTATGATTTCAAAATGAGTGGCTGATTAAAAGATATTAAAATACCCCAGGACCAGGCTTCCATGACATGTACGCCAATAGGCATCCATATTTCTGGCAAGGAAACAGCACGCCGCCAACCGCATGTCCTCTCGCAATCTTTACTAAGATTCATGCCCTTTAAGTGTACCACAGCAAAATGGGATTTAAGATCTTGGAGTCTAAGCTTGTATTTTGACCAGTTCCCAACCTAGTCCCTGACTAGGCGCATCTGGTCTTTTGGTACCAGGTAGATCCATGGAGAGAGGGCATTCCACTATGAGCACACCCAGAGGGGGAAGCGGTGGTGCACCTCTAATGTGGTGGAGTGCAGGGGACAGGGGAGAAAGTGAGCGGGGAAGGTAGGCTGCGCACACTTTGGGACCCCTACCAAGTGCACAGTTTCTCTTCCAGGCATGTTTGAGGTGTGTGACTTGCCCTGTCTTAATTGGACCAAAAGTGGACAACTGAATTGAAAATGGGCAGTCAGTTTTTCCTCAGAATTTAGAATTCAGACTGAGCATCCTTTTGATAGTCTCTCCACCCAGTAGGGATTGTACTCAATCATGGAGATGCAGCAGGGAAAGAGAAGTTTTTCCAAAATTAGGGCAAGGAACTTGTAATTGGTAGGCAATGGGGAGCCACTGAACTCTTTTTTGTGTGTGAGAGTGACATGTAATCAATCATATCTATTCTACCAAAGACATCTAATACTTCTTAGTTCTAAAAATTGCTAAATTCATCTTATGACAGCCATTCCAAGTGTCTGCTCTAATGTATTTGCTAAGATGAAACCAAAGTACTTCTCTTCTATAGAATTAAATGCACTCATCTTTGCCTGAATTCACAAGGCATCAAAAGGGAAGATGTCAGCCAGGCTCAGTCATGTGGACATCCCTTCCTTTTCTTATTCTTGACTTGCACTTACCCCCTTGGCTTTGGAAAATTAGATTATCTCTTTTTTCTTCCCCCCCAACCATATGTAACTTATAAAACTTGGCAGTCCAAATCGGTTGGAAAGCTCAGAAACATGGGCTCTCTTAGTCTTGATAATATCTAATAAGATTGTCTTTGGAATTTTATTTGTTGACAAAGCCATCTCATTATTTTTAAGTGGTTCTTTTTCATCTTCTGACAATGCCCACCGGAGAAGGCTGCACACAGCTTCTTACCGCCTTTCATTTAGGGAGGGTTAACCGTGGCTGTGTTTTCGCAGAGCGGGCAGCCGCAGCCCTGAGAGGGCAGCCAGTGTTCTCATTTATCTTCCCCTTCCTTGTCTGCTGTTGAATTCCTGGGGACAGCGAGCCAGACACTCCAGGAGATGAGCTTCTCTTGGCGTGTCGATACTGTCATTCTCTCTTCTGTTTGGCTCCTGCCTACATCTTCCCTTGCCTGCTCTTAGTCTGCTGTTTGCTAACACGGCTTAATCCTTGCTGGAACCATAGGCAAGCATGTCCTGCATTTGGTAGAGATGACTGGGCATTGACCCTGACATTCCCTGCCTGCTTCCTTGCTGGCCTCTTTTTGCCTCCCTTACCTTTCAGGATGCTATTTGCAGTTCCTAGAAATGTACTGGGCATAGAAAAAGGCTACTGCGATGAATAACATTCATAATAACAATAACAACCATTCGGATTCTCACTCTACTCCATGTGCTGTTAGCAATTTAGAGGCATGTTCTCATGAAATTCTGACCCTGGTGTGAGGTATTTTATATTTATCTCTTTTCAGAAAGAGTAGCTGAAACTTAGAAAGTTTACATGATTTCCAGAGACAAACCTACTAAGTGATAGAGCCAGGACTTGAACTCTCTTGTCATGCCCAAGTCTATGCACTAATATTACAATGCATGGGTTGGTGACACTAAGAGCAACACTTCTGAGAAGACTCCATGTTCTTCATTTTTATAATATTTAGTTTTTGGCAGCCAAAGCCCCAGTGGGGATTTTGCTTCTCCTTGTTTCACTGTTGTTGAAATCTGGGACCCAAAGTTCTCTCTCAGCTGCTGGTCATCTCTCATCTCCTTTAGCAGGAGGTATTGCCAGACACGTCTTCTTGACCCAATCAGACCGCGTAGAGGCCCGCCCTTTATCCCACTGTGCTTATGTTAATGTTTTATTGGTTTTTAAATACCTTGTGTTAGATATAGGCAATATCTTATTTCCTTTTAAGCAGCATCTCTGTAGTTTTCTGTTAGGAATGGATAGCTCAGTCTGACTCATAGTTACACCACTAGTAGCCAGCAGAGTTTATGTGCCCAGCATGGTGCTTTATGTGTATTCCTGTCGAATCATTGCAATAGCCAGGTGAGGTTGGTAGCAATATGATCTTCATTTTACAGAGAGGAAACTAGGCTCAATAGAATAGCAAGCCACTGCCATCGAGAGTACTGCATCATTTTTTCAACTGGTCTTTTCACATATCCTCTAGCTCTCCCACATTTCCCTATGTACGTTCCCTCAGCAGTTTCCAATTTCCTTTAGAACCAAGTCCAAAATCTTTACTATGGCTTAGGAGGATTGCTGTTCTCACCCCCAGTTAAATTCTCAGCCTTATATCTTAACTCTTGGCTCAAAACTTTTCTAACCCAATTCTACTGGTTTTCTTTCCTTGTCTAGTATATGCCTACTTAAGAAAATATTGTAGTGTCTTTCTCCCAAGTTATCTGACTAAAATTTGATCTCTGATTTAACTATTCCTTATTGTGCCTCGTATACTGGCAAATACTGTAGTTCCATTCCCATCTCTTCAGCTGATGCTTAGTTATTCTATGCTTCATATACTCAACCCATGAAGCTGTTTTCCACACATTGTGGGCTGAGTTATGGCCCCCCAGTGATGTCCACATCCTAGTCCCCAGGAACAGGGATTGTGACTTTATATAGCAAAAAGGATTTTGCAGATGTGATGAAGCTAAAGATCTTGATTAGGAAATTATCTCAGATTATCTGAGTTGGTCTAATGTAATCACATAGCAAGTAGAAGAAGGGACCACAGAAGCAAGAGGTGGGAGTGATTTAGGGAAGAGGCTATGAGCCAAGGAGTATAGGTAACCTCTAGAAGCTAAACATGGCAAGGAAACAGTTTCTTCCTAAAGCCTCAAGAAAAAACACAGCCCTTCTGACATTTGGATTTTAGACATCTGACCTCTAGAAGTTTAAGAAAATACTTCTGGGTTGTTTTGCACCACTAAGTTTGGGGTGATTTGTTAAAGTAGCATAGGAAAATAATATACCACACTTTCAGGATTCTAATAACCGAGAGACTGAAGTCATTCATTCAACAATTATATACTGAGTGTCAGGCACTCTCCTTAGGATGTTGCCCTCCTGATCTTTATACTCTAATAGAGGGAGACAGAAAATAAACAATAAATATCACATTGGAGTTACAAGTGCTATGCATTTAGAGAGAAAATAAAAGAACAGGAGGAGAACTGTGATTTTAAATCAGGTGGTTAGTGTGGGCCTCATTGAGAAAAGGAATGATGTGAAGGTGTTAGATGTATGGACTTAGAAATGGACACTCACCAGGTAGTTAGACAAACAGGAACAAAGGCCGTAAGAAGGGAATGTGCCTGGTGTGTTCCTGGAATAGTAAGAAGGTCAGTGTAGCTACGGCAGAGTGAACTAGAGTAGAGTAGTAACATGATGAGGTCAGAGGGATGATAGTGGAGCCAGGTCATGTAAGAGTTTTCTTTGAATAAAATGGGTTAGTCTTGGAGCCTTTGAACAGAGCTATAGGGTGCACTGATGCAGGTTTTAAAAGAATCACTCTGTTGCTGTTTTGAAAATAAATTCAGAGTTGAGGGTGGGGATGAAGGATACAAGGACGAACACCGAGAGACCAGTGAGAAGGCTGTTACAGTAACCTAGGCAAGAGACACTGTGAGCTCCAACCAAAGTGGCAGCTGTGGGACTGGTGAGAGGTAGTCAGATTGCGGATTTATTCTGAAAGGTGGGGCCAACAAGATTTCCTGAAAGATTGAATGTGGAAATGCAACTCCAAGGTTTTTGCCTAATCAAAGGGAGGATGGAGCAGCCATTAATAAGCATGGAGAACACTGCGAGTAAGTGGGACTTAGGGCAAAGATAGGGAGTTCAGTCTGGGGAATGGGAATTCGGAGTCACATTAGACATCCAAGTGGAGGTGAGGAGTGGCAGTCGGATATTAACGTCTGTCCATCAGAAGTCTGGGCTGGAGATATTGTTTGGGATTTGACAGCGTGTATTAGCATTTTAAATGATGATGCAAAAGAGAAACATAGGCGATGGAGGCAGGATAGGGGGATCCAGAGGCTTTCCCAGGGGGGTGGGTGGTTAGAGTACAAAAACTAAGGGGTGATCGGAAAGTCTGAATTTCAAATGATTTCAACATGTAGAGAGAGAAAATATTTTGCCTTAGAAATTTAGTTGTCTATTTTTACATAGAGGGAGATATTCATTCATTGTGAGAAGACAGTTGTATATCAATTTTGGGGTTCTTTTACTAGTTAACTCTAACAAAAATGCAATGCAGTGAGTCCACTTAAATACCAGCATTTGTGTATTTTTCTTATACTTAGAGCAGTAGTATCATTTTCCAGAGCCCCATTAATCTCTACACATTGTCACTGAAGATATCCATTCCTTGAGAAGTTAAAAAAATGAGAACAGTGACTTGAAACAAGGATAATTTTGTGGTTTAGGGAACGAAACCCCCAGTGCCCACTTTGTCATTTCGCACCTCATCTGACAGGTTGTCCTTCTACTCTAATCTTTTGCTGGAGTTGGATGATAGCACTCACCATGAGTCTGGCACTTTATATTTTATGAAGTGTTTTCATATAAACTTTCATTTATTCCTCATGATAGTTTTAGGAAGCGGATACTGTTATTCTCATTTATAGAGGAGGAAATTCAGGCTCAAAACAGCAAAGCAATTTACCCAAGGTCATCAAGCAGATTTTTGACTTGGCTCAAACTTAGAACCCCCAGTTCTTTTTTTTTCTCTCTCAAGATTTTATCCATTTATTTTTAGAGAGAGGGAAAGGGAGGGAGAAAGAGACAGACAGGAACATCAAAGCAAGAGAGAAACACTGACCGGTTGCCTCACGCAGACACCCCAACTGGGACCAAACTGCAACCCAGGCATGCGCCCTGACTGGGAGTCACTGGTGACCCCTCACCTTAAGGGATGGTGCCCAAGCAACCGAGCCACACCGGTCAGGGCAGAACCCCCAGTTCTTTTCCTAATTTTTAAAGATACATAGTACATAGAAACCTTTCAATTTATTAGTTTTTTTAAATGTCATTTCAAAGTAAGAAAGAGGGTAAAGAACATTTTCTGAGCTTGTTGGAAATGGTTTCTAGTAGCCATTAACAAGCTATATAAGGCCATATAAATATCATCTAAAGAAAACTAAGCTGCTATAAATTTCTTTTAGGAACATCTCTCTTAGTTCTTGCATGATTGCCTCTTGCATAGATTAGTTGGCATATAGGACATAATTCCTTGATTGTTCCACGCTGCATTGACATTGGTTGAAATTGGAAAGCAGGATGTAATGGCCATTGAAGAAGACTAGTTGCATACCCCAGCTCACTAAAATGAGGTTTGCTAAAGGTCTCAATTACTTCATTTTGTCCAAAAGTTCCTGTACTTCTTCTCTCTTATGTTTTCTGAAATCTGTACCATGTGAATACCTTAAAGAAAATTAAGAACAATATCTGAGAATCCTTGGATACATTTCTGAGTGTTGCTGAGAAGAGAGGATAGTACTGAAATAAGTGACACCATTATTGTTATACGCAAGTTGGCAGGTGGGTAGATTTCTAACTTGATTATTTGCTGCCATGGGTGAAAAGTTTGGCTTTATGAGGAGGAAGAAAAGGGGGAGGCTTTGGGAAGCAAAAGGGACAGGACAGATAAGCTACTCCTGATGGTTGGGAACCCGATAGGTAGAAAGCATTAAAGTATGACTCCAAAAGGAAGTGGGAATATGGAAATAATATTTATTAATAAGGTAAATGGAGGGGAAAAGATATACTTCAAGACAGTATCTAGGTGTATATTAGATGCTTCCATGTGAAAAAAAATGAGATGCCAGAGAGTTTGGTGATAGTGTAACTCAGGAATACTCATCATAGAGAACAGTGAAGGAAATGGGCTGCTGTTGGGGGGACATTTACAGTCTCAGAAAGCATTAAATTGAGTGTTATCTGCTTTCTACCCTACCCAAGGGAGAATGCCATTGGTGTAACATAATCAATATTCCCCATGTAGACAAAGCAGGATAGTCCTGAAAGCATTAAATGGGTACTTATGGCACTCATAGTCACCAAGGAGTCTATACCTACTTCATTCTTTTTCTAAGTTTATCTGTGGCTGAAAATAATAAAAAAGTGATATTTTGGTTAGGTTGGTAGGTAGTGGAAAATGATAATGGTACACAATCAAAATTCCTATAAAAAGTTTGTTCTATTACAAGAAACAGGAAACCAAGTCTTAAGAAGCTTCAGATCTAATATTTGTGAGAACATTGATTTGGGCATTAGAAAACACCTTGCTGCTGATTATTAGTCCAAGTACATTGAGCAAGTCATTTGAGTTTTATTTTTGTCATCTATAAAATGAGGACAATAAGCCTATGTCAGCGAGTCCATCCATTCCACAAACATTTCTTGGGCAGCCATGGTGCCAGGCCCCGTGCGAGCCATTGGAGATGCAAAGCTTATCTGTGTCCAGCAGGACTTCAGGATTAACTGGATGATAGGATGGTTGTGAAGAGAAAATAAGTTTAATGAGATGCATACAACAGCACTGTGCACATGGCAAATCACTACAGAAATGTAAGATAGTACTATTTCTGTCAATGAGCGCTCATTAAGCACCGAATGTGAAAAGACCCTGCACACCGTAGGCACTCCAGAGCCTTGCATTGCTTCTAATTTTACTTCCTGTTAAGTGCTTGTATTTCTAACCATAACTTCCTTGAAAACAAAGACATTCTAAGATGCAATTAGCGTTTCACACCAACACCATGCCCTGCTATTCATTAGCTCTCTCTTTTTTCTTATTTTGAAAATACTCGAGTTGAGGGAGAGAAACTGCCAGGAGGAAGGGCCAGGCACGTGTAACAGCACATGCTGCCGTTTGTGGAAGGGCAGAGATTCATAAGCAAAATGCAGCTCTGGTTATCTTTTGAAGGTAGAACAAATAGGATTTTCCGGTGAGTTGGATATAAAGTATGAGAGAAATATAAGGTTCAAGGATGGTTCCAACGATTTTGGCTTCAGAATCTGCAAAGATATGTTTGTCGTCATTTACGATGAGGGAAACCTTGAGAGAGAGAAGGTTGGAATAGAATGGTAGAGATCATATTTTCTGTCTGGGATATGTTATATTTGAGCTGTCTATTAACTTCTAAGCAGAGATATTAATTAGGGAGTTAAGATATGCAAATCTGCAGTTCAGGAGAGGTCTGGGTTGAAGATGTAAATTTGAGAATCATCAGCATCACCATTTTCCCAGTCAAGTAGGAATCAAGGTTACCAGTTAAGGGTGAGGTAGGGATGCAGTATGGGAGGTTTAAAGAGTGAACAGGTGTGAAATAATCATTCAGTGGAGTAAAAGAGTGAATGGACCAGGGAAGTACAGTGTGATTGCAAGGTACTATCAAGGGCCCATTTGGGGTAGGATGACCAAATGTTTCCATTTGCCCAGGTCCCAGGGGTTTCTGGGACTTTGACTTTCAGTGCTAAAACTGGGAGTCGTGGACAAACCAGGGTGGTCGGTCACACTAGCTCTTAGTCATAAATGGAAACAATTTGTGGTTTGTTTTTCTGCAACCATGAAAAGCTGTATGAGTGCAGGGTTAAACTAGATAGCTAGAGATTGAGATTTAATCAGGGTTGTAGTTTTGTTAAAAAAAAACAAACTAGACAAACAATATGATCTACCAATTCCATTTCTAGGTTTATACCCAAAAAGAATTGAAATTGGCATCATTAAGAGATATTTGGTCTCTGATGTTTATAGCAGTGTTGTTCAAATATCCAAAAGGTGAGAGTAACCCAGCTGCCCATGGACAGATGGGTGCATACACAAAATGTAGTATATACACACAATGGAATATTATTCAGCCTTGAAAATGAAAGTAATTTGGATATATGCTACAACATGGATGATCCTGAAATAAGCTAGTAACAAAAAAGGACAAACACTGTCTGATTCCATGTTTATGAGGTGAAATCTGGAATGCTCAGAAAACCCTAGAATAGTCAAATTTATAGGGAGAGAAATTTGAATGGTGGTGTCTGGGGTCTGGGGCAAAGGGGGGAGTGGGGAGTTATTTTTTAGTAGGTCGGAATGTTAGGTCAGCTGGACCGGAGAAATGGAAAGTTGTGATCTGAGGGACCATAGGTATTTGAGAAAGCAGGAGAACAAACAACTTGTCCTCAGGAAGAACTGTGTCTTTGATTAGAAGCTGTGATCTTTCTGAGCGGCCGGACCGGTTCATGCTGTGTTCTGTTCTCCATGTTGGTAGAAACGTTTTTCGCTGGGAGGGCAGCAGTGTGGCTGCTTCTCAGAAAGTCTACACGGAAGGAGGAGAGAGTTAGATTAGCTAAGTGAACAGTCCTGTTCAAAAGAAACCCATAGAAATGGACTCTTGGGTGCAGGGAACTCGGTGATTGCCAGGTCGAGGAACCAATACACATCCACTGGAAATCTGAGCCTGAGTGGGATTATGCAAAGGAGCAAAAATAGGGCACTAACCAGCCTGAAGTTAATGAAGTGAATTTACATGAGGAATCAGAGCAGAACCTCAACTCTTCTCACCTTTCTCAGCAATAGCTGCTTCCTCCATCATGTTACCCCATCTCAAGCAATAGCAGCTCCTCCCCCCAGGGTCCTTAGCTTAAAATCTGAGTAATTTCCATCTTGTCCCTCTTTGCCTTCTGTTACCATTGTCCCTTCTGTGAGATGACTGTGGTCTCTCTGCAATCCTGGGACACTCACTTGTGTGCTATACCAATGATGCCTTTTGGAACTGTGTCAGTTGGGATGCTGGCTTTGGGCAACATGAGTCTGGTGTGCCTAACGTGAATTGAAGAGGGGATCAACAAGAATTACGGGGGCCATAGAAATGAGACTTGCATTTGCAAGCACATTGATACAATATCTGCTCAGACTTCAAGAACTGGATTTCATGTTGTACTCTCAAACAAATAAATATCAAATACAAAAACACAGTTCTGTCTCTTTTGCCTCATGCTTGTGAAACAGAATCTGGCCATGCATTTCTGCTATTAGAACAAAGCCTGTTGTTTATTTCCTGTTTTATGCTCAAGTTTTCATTTTTCAAACAAATCTCTCTCTCTCTCTTCCTATTTCTTTTTTCCCCCCTTTTAGCTGAGACTAAAGTTACCTAAAACTGGAGGAATAATTGGAGCATACTTCTATTTGGTCCAAGAGGGTAAAAAAGGTCAGTAGAAGGAATAGATCAAAAAATAACTGTAGTGTTCATTACAGAACCTGTGGCTTTAATGTCTAACTTACCTATAGGCTACTACACTAGAGTTTTACGGTGCATTTCTTCTATTTACAGTCACCATGGGAAGTCAATTTGTCAGTACTTTGGTCAGGCACTGAAAAATTATGTAATGAGCGCTGACTTTCCATGTGCCTTGGCAGAGATGGATTATCGTGTCGAAGTCAGGCCACTGTGGGTGTGATACTACCCAGTGTGATTCAGAAATTCCTGACTGACCTTCACATTATGAACAAATTTCTGCTGTGTCTCAGCATGATTTTTCTGGAACTTTCACAAACCTGGCAATTTGCAATATTGATCAAGTGAAAGTTCTATTTAAGTCTCTGCTACAAAACATCAAGTTGTGAATTTTTTTAAAGGTCAAGGTACAGGTTTTACCACAGTGCTTTTCACGTAGAAATTAAAGTGACCAGGAAGATCACATAGTTATGGAATGTCTAATCACTGGGGTGTATAACTGAAACCCATGTAATGATGTTTGCCAATTGCAATTTTAAAAAATTATTAAAAAAGAAAACAGTGAAAAAGAAGCACACAAAAGTTCTCAGTAATAATTTTAAATATTGCTTCCATATTGAAATAGTATTTTGGCTGTATTGGTTAAATAAAATATATTCTGAAACTAGATAAGAAATACAGTGATTCCATACTCGCTCGCCTTAGGTGTGTCCAAGATGAGCAGAGATTCGGAGAAACTGCCAGTGGGGGCCTTTAGGGGGCCAGCGTTTGAGTTTCAGCCAGTGAGCACCATCCGCAGAGAGCAGCCAAGAAGGGCAGGGTGTGGTCAGGAAGGTGGCCTTGCGGGGCAGAAATGTCAGGGATGAAGCAGCTCTTCTTTCTTTGCCACTCTGAGAACCTCTCTCCCTTCCTTCCCACTGAGGGACTGTCAGTAGGGGTCCGACAGGAGACCAAACACACACACACACACAAAGTTGAATAGAGAAAGTTTAGCATGAAGAATCAACAGGGGTTTTCAGTCATGGGGAATTGGTTAATCCAAGCCAAGATATCGCTAATAAATACAAGACCAGCAGACACAGAAGCAGCCGTCACCCCTGGCGAGGAGATGATGCACCCTGGACGAAGGCCTCATCTCTGGACGGAGACGCAGCCCTTTATGACGGGCGCACAGTCGAAGCTCACGGGGTGGGGTATTCGAAGTTTGCTGGAAATCTTCCCTCTGGAGTGCTGGGGGAAGCCATCCTCAGAGAGGTGCTGCGCTCAGCAATCTGCAGGCTGCGGGAAGGGGTAGGAGTGGGGAAGCTGCTGCAGTTGGGAAAGTCACGCCCACCGGTGCTCTGCTGTGAAGTTTCCCCGTGAGTGTCATGCTCTGGGAGGTGGGGGCTGCTGAGAGGTTGATCCCAGCGAGACACGCATTTATGGACTCTGCTGTGATGTCTTCTGAAGGGAGAGTGCTGAGGAGGCAGCCACAGATGGGGTCACTTCCTGCAGGCCGCTAGGCATTGCTGAAAAACTCGCACCCCTCTGCAGAAAGAAACTGAGTACTGCAGCCCAGGTGGAGAAACCTCTTCCTCCTCCAGTGTCTGCCAGCTGACAGTGGCGGCGAGATGAGCAGGATCAGCTCCATTACTGCATAGCATGGAAGGAACAGTGGATTTGGAGATGGAAATAATAAATCCCTAACTCACATTGCGCGCATCATCTCCCAACCACCTCTCATTCTCCGAATGAGGGTGACCCTGTGCTCCTTGCTTCCTGGAGAAATCCCGTTTGAACTAAAGCGTTTGCTGAAAGGTTGCCTTCTTTTGGGCTTAAAGCCTACTACGAGATTCAAGGTCTCTTAATGAAGAAAAAGACTTGCGGCACAGTGTAACATGCCCCGCGCATAACACAATTGCAGCTCTGTGCCAGGTGCCACTACCTTGGACAAGCCCTCCCCACGCCACCCCGAGATTGATCTGCGGCTCTGGTAGAGAACAGCAAGAAAGCAATTTAGAAAAGCAATAACAAAATAAATGGTGGTGGCCAAAGTCTATTCATAGGGAATTACCTTAAATATATTTGCTGTTGTAGTTTTCTGGAGTGTTTCCTTTGTAATGACATGGAGGCCTCTTAGGAGCTCTAGTTTCTTTATCGCTCCTTCAAATTACATCAGTGGAAGACAAGGCAAATCGTTCTTCAGGTGAGCACAATTTTCATATTTATTTTCTATGTATATTTCTTAACAAACAATGCAAAACAAATGACGTTTAGTCCTTACACAGAAAAACTGAAATGTAGCCTAATAGGATTCTAGTCAATGAAAATCCAATCAGAATCTATACTTCTTCATCTACTTAGATCAGAGACTGCTTCTCTGGTAGATTTGGTAGATATGGTTGCCTGCCTGCCTGCCTTCCTTCCTTCCTTCCTTCCTACCTGAAGCTCCCCCCTTTCTGCACCCTGCTCCAGTGCACTCAAATGACCATGAAACAGCAAAGCTGTAGGAGTCACTACCTGGATCAGGAACCTGCTCACGCAGGTATTTGCTGCGGAAGAGGACCCACGGCCCAGGCACTGCATAGCTCAGCTCCCTGAAAGGAGACTGAGGGGCTGTCAGAACTGGAGCTGCTGCTTCCCTGTGAATTGGGAATCTCTGGTCCACACAGAGTGATTGGCCTGCCAGCCATTTGCTTTCACTACACTGGGAGATGATGAAGAAGATAATCCAGAATAAAAGCAAAGGAAGCAATTTTCTCTTGGCTCAGAGAAGAATTTGTCTCACATCTTTCAGATATAAACAAGGACCCCCGAGGGACCCGTTCAAAATAATCAGCACATAGCACTGTGCCAATGGTCAGTTTTAGCACTTAAAAGCATGGCAAATTTTATGTTTTATATATTTTACCAAAAAAAGAAAGAGGCAATCAAAATGCAGGCAGCTAAAAAGGAAAGAAAGGATCGTGGTGGTTGCCAGGCAGTTTCTAATAATGCTTTTTTTTTCCTGGATTTTGTTGTGTTGGTGACTGCGTCAGCACTTTGAATCTGTGGTGATTTCTAGTTCCACATATTTATGTTATTAAGAGAAAGTATGGATTAAACACCAACAGAAACCCAAGTAACAGATCTTTCTTTTATAAATAAATGAAGATAAAATGAAAATAAAATGAGAGGGAAGCTTAGAATGGGGGGGTGTGGAGATATGGGAGGGACATGAATAAGGTAAGGAAAAGGAAAGAGAAGTCTGGAAATTTTACAGCCTTTTTGCTTTAGGGAAATTATTTATGAGGAAATACAACTAATTCTAGGGTCTAAATATACATACAGTTTTGAGAAAAGTTTTATATATCTTGAAGTTTTGAGAAAAAAGTCACTGAAGAATCAAGTGGCTAGCAACTGTTAAATTTATCTCCAGGGAGATAATTCATTTAACAGAAACCATAGTCTCTGGTAGCCAGCAGGATAACACCACACCTCAAGAGCTTTTGAGAGATGAATAATTTGATACTATATCCCTTATGTTACCATCTTTTTTTTTAGAAATTAGAGTGTGATTCTTTTTAACAAGGTCATTGTAAGACTTTCAAAAATATTATTATTATTATTGCTAGTACTATGATTTTTTATCATAGAAAGACAGGATGGCTTCAGGGACTAATGATCAGCTGGGTTACTTTTAAGATGGCCTGGTACCAACATTCCCGGTCTGCTAGTGACCAAAGCCCGTTACTGTTGGACGGTGGTACAATAGACCATTGTATACTTAGGATTCCCTAGACTCAAGCCTGAAATAGGAAAGTATTCTGCCTTAAGAGCCACCTCTGCCTGATCCTTAACTTTTCTCTAATTGTTTGCTTTCCCTAGCTACCTCCGATTTTTGTTGTTTGCTGAAGTACCGCATTGCTATCATCGCATGTGCCATGAAACTTGGTCACTTAGCAGAGTTGTCATATCCAGTACCGGGAGGGGATCTGGAATCAGATGTGCACTGGATCAGCTTCTCCTGCTGTACAGGCTGCTCCCCCAGAGGGAGTTAGGCTCACTGAGAGCCTGTAATAATCCATGCCTCCGGGGTACCACTTCATAAATTATTTCTTCTTGGTAAGCTTTTCTCTTGCAATTTCCTTGGCTGCCAGTGGTGACTGTCCACAAATTCCGAAAAAGAAAGTGGGACAATGACAGGCAAATAATAGAAGCAGGATCCAGAGCTTGGAATAGTGTTAGAACAGCATTGCTGACTGTAAAACATTGTCTACTGAGTGGAGTAATGTTAGATGTTTTATCCATCCACCCATCTGCTCATCCAGATGGCAGAATAAATATTCTAGAAACAACTTGGACACTCTGAAGGGAGAGTTGTAAGATTCAATGTAAAAAGGATGCACAGTAACTCCACATTTAGGTGTAAGAAATTAATCATACAATTGCAGTATGGAGGAACGCCTACCAGGAACACGTGCGCATGTGTGAAAAATAACAGACGATTAAAAACTTAACATTAGCCAAATGGCTGCTAATAAAAACTCTATGATTATGCAAACTGAATTAGAATGTCTATCTCAGTGGTTTAAGAGTCATATTTTCCTTGATAATGTCCCACTTACATCAGCCATTGGATCTGAGCACCACATTTAAAAGGAGCATCGTACACAGGAATTCTCAAGCAGAAACTAGTCATGAAGCTGTTGGACTATGGCACCAGGAGCTGCTGGTGCCCATCTTCCCAGTTATATGAAAATACTCTCTGTGACATGAAAGACTGACACTGACAAATGTAGAAACAGATATAGCTAGTCAGTATTTTAAGTATCTTCATCAGGAATCTACATTGTTACAAGTGGGTGCTTTTTAGATATTATGAAAACACTCACCTGAATAGTATAGTTGCTGTTAGTTTAAGGAAGGGATGTTAGAAACAATGTTTTTCATTGGTGAACTGAGTCATTTTCAAAATAGATATTTGGTTAGGAACACTGTACAAGTACAAAGTATAGAAATCCAGGTAGCTCAGGAGACTTCCACAACTGTTACAGAGCTTGAGGTCTACAGCACCACGGGTCCTATGCTCCTCTGGTTCATGGGGGACCCGGCCCCCTGACCGGACCGTAAGTCTAGGAACTTGTACCATGAGAATATTGTTTCTGTATTGGAGCAAGACATTCATACAGGTGCTATGAGGCAAAGACCACAAGCATTGTAATTATTTTTGTACTTGCTTGCTAATAAATGTTTGCCTTCTTATGGGTGGGGGACTGGTTAGCAGAATTTGGCTCATGACTTGCTTTCTTTGAGATATACCATCTGTTATTCAGGCTGTATGTATAGTATATATATGTTTGTGTTTATGTGTGGTATCTGCTGCTACCTACCCCCACCCATTGGAAGATAACATTTACCCCCCAAATCTACCATTGGCTAAATGATCAAATGGTCCCATATCCATTGCAACAGGGGTCTAGGGTTTTTGTTTATTTTTTAAATATATTTTATTGATTATGCTATTACAGTTGTCCCATTTCTCCCCCATCATTCCCCTCCACCCTGCACACCCCCTCCCACCCACATTCCCCCTTTTTAGTTCATGTCCATGTGTCATAAGTTCTTTAGCTTCTACATTTCCCACACTATCCTTGCCCTCCCCCTGTCTATTTTCTACCCACCGTCTATGCTACTTGTTCTCTGTACCTTTCCCCCTCTCTCGTCCTCCCACTCCCCTGTTACTAACCCTCCTTATGATCTCCATTTCTGTGTTTCTGCTCCTGTTCTACTTGTTTGATTAGTTTGCTTTTGTTTTAGATGTGGTTGTTAATATCTGTGAGCTTGCTGTCTTTTTACTGTTCATATTTTTTATCTTCTTTTTCTTAGATAAGTCCCTTTAACATTTCATATAATAAGGGCTTGGTGATGATGAACTTCTTTAAGTTGATCTTATCTGAGAAGTGCTTTATCTTCCCTTCCATTCTAAATGACAGCTTTGCTGGATAGAGCAATCTTGGATGTAAGTCCTTGCCTTTCAAGACTTGGAATACTTCTTTCTAGCCCCTTCTTGCCTGTAAGGTCTCTTTTGAGAAATCCACTGACAGTCTGATGGGAACTCCTTTGTAGGTGACTGTGCCTTTATCCCTTGCTGCTTCTAGAATTCTCTCCTTCACTTTAATCTTGGCTAATGTGATTATGATGTGCCTTGGTGTGTTCCTCCTTGGGTCCACCTTCTTTGGGACTCTCTGAGCTTCCTGGACTTCCTGGTAGTCTATTTCCTTTTCCGGATTGGGGAAATTCTCCTTTATTATTTGTTCAAATAAGTTTTCCACTTGTTGCTCTTCTTCCCCTTCTGGTAGCCCTATAATTTGGATGTTGGGACATTTAAAGATGTCCTGGAGGTTCCTAAGCCTCTCCTCATTTTTTTGAATTCTTGTCTCTTCATTCTTTTCTGTTTGGTTGTTTCTTTTTTCCTTCTAGTCCACTCCATTGATTTGAGTCCCAGTTTTCCTCCCATCACTATTGGTTCCTTATGCATTTTCCTTCATTTCACTTATTGTAGCCTTCATTTTCTGATCGAATTTGTGAGCAAAATCAACCAATTCTGTGAACATCCTGATCACCAGGGCTTTGAACTGTGCATCTGATAGGTTGACTATCTCTTCGTCACTTAGATGAATTGGCTCTGGGGCTTTGATCTGTTCTCCCATTTGAGCCTTTTTTTTTTTCTTTCTTTTTTTGGTCTGTTCACGGCTGTTACGTAGTGAGGGGTGGACCCTTAGGTGTTCTCCAGGGCGGGGCAGCCCAGTCGCTGGGTAGTGACGCTATATGTGGGGGCGGGGTCTGAGAGAAGACAATGGGGCTTGCTCTGCTCTGTCTCAGATTCCAGTCCCTTCTGACACTTCCCCTTTGCCTGGATTATCTGCGCGTGAATGTGGGACTACCTGGCCAGCCAGGCACCTTGCACAACCTCACTGGGTCTGCACAGTTGCCACCCCGTGCCCGGGGTCTGCTAGTCGCCGCCTGTGCACCTGGGGGCTGCCAGCCGCTGCTGCTTGCGTGCCCGTTCCGTCAACCTCTACTTTTTCCTGCTGGGACTCCACCCCTCTTACCGGTTTGGATGAATGGTTGTTGGACTTCCATACAGTTCAATTTTCTATCAGTTCTGGTTGTTTTCTTGTTTCTAAATCTTTGTTGTCCTTAATTTTGGTTGTGAGAGGAGGCACAGTGTGTCCACCTACACCTCCATGTTGGCCGGAAGTCAAAAGGGTCTAGGGTTTTAACACCAGCATAGAGGTGGTATTGAGACTGTAGGCCCTACGTGCAGCTGAGCACTAGATCTGGGTTCTCCTCATAACGGTGAATAGCAAACTGCCCCTTGGGGGTGCCCTCATCAGCCAAGGCCCATGGACTCTCATTCTGATAAACATCCAGCCCAAAACTACACAACACACAAGGCACTCTACCCCTGAGATTGTTAGCTGGCACATGGGAACATTCCTGTCAAGGAATTTTAGATAACAGAGCAACCTAGAATAAATAAAAATATAAATATTTGATAAATACTTAGTGATACAGAAGAAGAAACTGAATACATTAGATAAGCAGAGAGTATTATTTCTTTAAAGTTATAGGAAGGTGTGGAAAACAAAATAGAAATTTCAGAAATAAAAAAATTGGCATTGAAATGAAAAGTAGTAAGTGAGATAAATGGTAGACCATATTCACTGAAAAGGAGGTTTATGAAATGCAAAATAGAAATGAAGAAGCCAGAACGCAGTGGAAAGAGATAAAGATCAGGAAATATAGAGAGTTAGATTTACCAGATTTATAGTGAAATAATGCTATTTTATATTTGAGACCCTCCACTTGCATGGGCTCCTTCCAGCAGCATGCACCCCTCCCTTAGCCATGTGTTTATGTGATTATATGTTTCTATAAAACTTGCAAAAGTGAGCTTTTAAACTGCAATTTTAAAAATGGCTATATCTTTCCATTCTACTTGGCTTGGATATACTTTCCTAGAGCAGGTAGCAGTAGAGTGACTGTACATTTTTGGGAAAGTTGACTTGGGGATGTTTTGCTTTATTTTTTGGGATATGTTTTTGTAGTTTTCAGTAATTTTTCTGTGGAGCTATTACTGCAGGCACCTTAGTACAGGACTGATTTCCTCTATGACCATAGGAACCCCTCTATGGCCATTGTGCCAAAGTACCTAGTGTCATGTCACTGAAAGACAGGGCCAGGGGTCATTTCACGATAGGAAAATGTCCTCTAGCCCCTGACTCTGAGGCAGTAAGGGCAATGAAGAAAAAAACGAGGCTTGGTATATGTGGAGTGAGCAAGTACTCTTACAGTTTATACACAAAAGAAACTTGCTAGTGTTTTTCCCCCTATTTGGCAATAACCTTAAATACAGACATTACTAATGCTGAGTTGTGGCACTAAAAGAAACTTTTTAAAAGACAAATTATCAATAATAAGAACCAAACTAGAGAACAAACCAAAATATCTTTCTATTCTCTTAACTGGAAAAGATATCAGATAATTATAATCTTTGCACATGCATGGACTGCCTTCTGACACGAAACCCTGCCTTTCCAACACACACAAACATACTTTTAACATAATTGGCTTCTTCTGATTTTTAGGTACCAGTACACGGGTCACCTGCTCCAAAGAGGACTCACTCTAAAGTTGGTTCCCATTGATTTCTCTCTGTTTTAGTCTCTTGTTTGGCTTCTTTATATCACTTATGACAAGGTTTTATTTTGTTTACTGATCTACTTACTGCAAGAATGGAAGGAACAAGGGATTGCATCTGTCCTACTCAACATAGTGTCTCCATCATCTTGCTGGATGAAAAAGGAGTGATAAACTATTTTTTATGTAAATTTTTAAAAGATTTTATTTATTTATTTTTAGAGAGAGGGAGGGGGAGGGAGAAAGAGGGAGAGAAACATCGATTGGTTTGCCTGTCATGTGCCCCAAACAAGGGACCTGGCCTCCTACCTGGGAATGTGCCCTGACCAGCAGCAATCGAACCAGTGACCTTTCATTTTGCAGGATGATGCCCAATTCACTGAGCCACACCAGCCAGACCTTTTTTTCCTTATTTTAAATAGCTATATCTAGTCATCTTAGTCTGGAATTTATCAAGATTAATTTTTTTTAAAATGAGAGAATGACAGTGGAAAGACAGAGAAAAGGGGGAAGACAGAGTAAGAGAAAACACAGAAAAGGCATTTTATAATGAATGTTTGTATCTTATTTTAGGATTAAGTGAAAAAATCACTTCTGAGAATCTAGAAAGCATAAAGTTCACTGTATGAGTTTTACAATGTTTATTCCATTTGAGTGGGAAAACAGTCGTGTTTAGTTCTGTAGAGATGATGTGATTCCAGTGATCATATTCCATTTGTATGTATTTATAAAGGCTTTGCAGATAATGAGAAAGAGGTTACTGGGTAATTATTTGCTCTCAAGAGATATTGTACTTAATGTCTGTCTTATTGCATTAAGGAAAAGTAGTTTTATTAATTTTTCAGAAATAGTTTAGATTCAGTCAATTATAGCCCTTTCATTAAGAAAATTAGATTTTTTTTCATATTTGCACTATGTGGACTGCAATAAATACACAAATCAAACATTTTGAGTAGACACTCAGCCTTTAAATTATGGAGCAATTTAAATTGATTTATCAGGCAGAGAAGGTTGTTTAGAAGCAGGGAGAAAGAAGAATTTCAAAAACTCATTATCATTTAATCAATGAGCAAATATGTTTTAGGTGTGGTGATAAAACTTTCATTTCAAAACCAGTACTTGGTTTAGAAATTTGTTTATCATCTGTCTTTTTGAAAAGATTCTGAGAGACACCACATAATTCTTACAGTCTCTTTGGGAATATCAAAAAGTTCTAGTTGCAACATGTCAGTTAATTTTTTTCAATGTCTGTTTCTGTTGTTACACATTTTATTAAATATGATACCTTCATTCATCCAATCATTTTCTGTAAGTATCCAGGTTTTAGATTTCCCTATTTGGATTACCTTTCCTTCTTCTTCCCAAATCCCTATGGCCAAGTTCAAGTCTATGATACCGTGATTTATAATTTGGTCTTTCCTCTTATTTCTGGCACAGAGCTCTGAAACCATTGGAATTTCCTAAGCGGCGAGAGTGATAAAGGTGTCTTTTGTTATGTTAGTATAGCAACCTAGGACTAGCATTTAGGTAACTTAAGGGAGAAGTCTGTTTGCCTGGAGACCCAACATATGCCTAAAGGGTTGGACCTTTCAGTCCTCCCCCCATCCCTTCCCTCTGCCACCACCCCTTGACCTCCAGGGAAGGCAGAGAGACTGGAGGTTGAATCAATCACCAATGGTGAATGATTTAATCAATTAGGTCAATATAATGAAGCATCCTCCATAAAAACCCAGAAGGATGGGTTTCAGAGAGCTTTCCAGTTGGTGAACATGTGCAGATTGGGGGAGAGTGACACATTGGAGGAGGCATAGAAACTCTGCATCCTTTTATAATAAACCAGTAAACTAGTAAGTAAAATGTTTCTCTCAGTTCTGTGTGTTGCTCTAGCAAATTAATCAAACAAGAGGGAGGTCATTGGAACCTCTGGTCTGTAGTCAGTTGGTCAGAAGCACAGATGACAGCCTGGATTGGTGACTTGCAATTCCTGTCTGGAGTGGGCAGGGAGCAGGCTTCTTGCACTGACCTCGATCTCCAGGTAGGTAGTGTTAGAACTGCACTGAGTTGTAGGGCAGCTGGTGCGCAAGAGTTGCTTGGTAGTGTGGAGGGGAAAACTCACACGGTGGACTTGCGTACAGAATTGTCATTGGTGATCAGAAGTAGGATCAGAGTCAGGTATTAAAGTCCCAGCAGGAACTCAAAGCTTCTCCTGGTGACCCACACAGAAGCCCTTCTCCCATGAAGTCCTATGCACCTTGAATTTGGCACTGACCTTGTCTTGCTTTGGCTTGCTGCTACGCTATCGTCAAACAGCCCTTTGAGTTTTTGTGTAGCCAGACTCCCTCCTCTCCTCGATTGCTCCCACCTCTTAGCCACTGTAGAGCATTGCATTCTGGTGTGCCTGAACTACCTGGTCCTTCCCATGGCCATCGCGGTTTGATCACAAGAGGCCAACACTTGGTTTGTGCCCAATCACGATTTTTTTTTTTTTTTAGGGAATTTAAAATTTGGATTGAGAGCAACAATCCTTCCCTGTGAGTTCCTTGAAAATAACTTTTCTAATCAGAGGTTGTCTATTTACACGCAGCCATGGCAGGGAAGTCCACCTGGACAGAAAGAATCAACACAGTGGGAAACAGAGTTGGAGGCAGAACAGTTGCTGGGCAACCTGATGGTTTTCAGTCCCTGATCACATGTCAGGCTTCTGTTCTTTCCTTGGGTTCCATGAAAAACCCTGATATTCTCATAATATACACCCTTGTGCTGCTTTGGCTGGTTTGACAGTTTTACTTACATGCTAAAGAAAGTTGGATAAGATATATGTTTCTAATCTCAACAGCGCCTGTGCAGTTTAGGATTTAAAAATATTTATGAAAAGAAAGGTCACAAATGATTGCTTTTACTTCTCTTCTCAGTGAGAACAGCCCTGGGCTCACAATATCTACCTTTTAACCTAAACTCCATCCTGCAAGTTCCGTTTTTACAAAGTAATATAAGTTTAAGAAAAATAATAATCTCAGACTTTACTTTCAGAAAGTATCAAACCTAATGTGACTGTTTTCAATTTAGAATTCACGGTCCCAGTAGTTCCTGGCTGGGTGACTTCGGGCATGTCAATCATGTTAAGCATCTTTTTTTTTTCCCCATATATAAAATGGGGATGAGAACGCTGCTGCCATAAGAGCTGTTGAGAAGATTAACTTGGAGGCTGTGTTTTTAGAACCTGGCATATTATACTTGTCACGTCTATCAGTTCGAACTTAGTGTCACTAGTGAGAGAAAACTTTAATATTGTTAAACACAAGAATTATCCTGGTGCATGTCACTGAACGGGCCAGAGTTATGACAGCCTTCAGATGAGATTTTTCTCACTGGATCTACGGGTTCTCCACTCTGCTTTGTGCAATGTTGGCTTCACCCTCAGGTTCCACTCTGAGGTCCCTTGGCAGACCTGGGCTCCCCTCACTGAGTAGCAAATTGGCTGCAACAGTCCCAGCTGTCACGTCCTTAGGCGCACTGTGCCTACTCAGGAGAGGGGTGTATGTTTTCAAGTGGGCCTTTCAGAAAACTAGTTAGTTCTGATTGGATTCCTTATCACCTCAGTCTCTGTAGGCAGGAGGACAGGATGGGACTCACTGATAAAATTGTCAGCACCCATTTCTGCAGTAGGAATAGTGGGAAGGGGATGTTCAGTCCCAAAGAAATGTAGGGAATTCTTCCCAGAAATAGGGTAAATAGTTTTGGGGCGGATGTCTTCTACAGCTCAATACATTGAATAAATGTGCCTCTATTTTACCTTAGAAAAGACTTAAAAAACAACACATAATAATGTATATTATCTTCCCCAATATTTCATTATGTATGAGTGCTTACAGTTGTTGCATAAACTTCTATTAGTTCTGATTTTTAGATAAATCCTAAGCAATATTTTATTCTCAATTGAAAGCTTGATCTAAACAACTTATTCTTTATCTTTTTTTCTTTTGACAAGGGTTCTACTCTCCAGAGTAAGAAAATGGGATTTTGCCAATGTTTTAATTTAATAAAAGAACTTTTCATTTTAATTTGTTTATTCATCCTGATGTCTTTAGTTCCCGTTCTATTCCCATTCAATTATTCCTTCAACAGCTTTGTTCCCCCCTCCCCGACTCTTCTTTATTGTCACCGCATCTTTTCAGAGATGAGCTTCTGGACTTAACTGAACCTCTTGGTATCTGGTAGAGTCAGAGCAATCACATTTGGAAAGCTATTTCTGAAGCTACACTTTAAAATATGATGTTAGAGTGTAGTTTAGAAATTCAGATTAATAGTATACATTATGTTGGTTTAAGCCAGTATTAATTTCATTAGTACATAATTTTGACAAATTTGCTATTCTAACCTTTCTGAAAAAATTCTTTATTAACAATATCCCCCATTTTATTTCCCCATATTATTATTTCTAATGATCTCTACTTCAAAATTTTAAAATTGTAACCTACAGACATAAATGTGAGTTACATACACTTAACATTGTGCCTCAGCATATGTACATATTCGTACACATATATAAACAAGTTTCCCAAAACAATATTTACTCTGTACAATGTACCTTCATGTTATCTATTCTGTTCTATGCTACTTCATTCTATTCTACTTTCTTGTATAAATTGCTCTCTTACCACTCTGTAATTTGATTTTATGATCCACTTATACATCTCAATGATACACTTTGAAGATTTTTACTAAACTAGTGCTTCATCAGTAGTGGTTTTGTACCATCGGGATTTTATGATTGTGCTCAAGAGAGTTTTTATCTTTGTAAGGGCAAAATGACAAGAAGTATTATTTCTATTTGAAAAGGCATTATACAAAATAAAATTATTATTAAACATTTTTCTTTAATAACCATGCAATTGAAGGCCCACTGAAACACAGCAAGTCAGAGTGCATGACAATTAATGAAAATGAGGTAAAAGTTATCATGATTCAGTTACCCAGTTGGATCATTACCCAACAAAGTGATGCTGGATACCTTGATATTTTTTGACTTTTATAAAATTAATTTCTGCAAATTTGCCTCATCAGGTGCATAATTTACATTCATGATAAAAATTTCATATGATGCATCATAATAATCTCTAACACATTAGAAAATAATTTATAAGAGAAAATAAAATGTTATACTTAGTTTACTTTTTTATACTGGGACTAAAGTATTCACAGTAACAATATATTATTTTTGAGAAGTGTCTACATGTAGTATTGTGAAATTTCATTTTAAGTGTCATTGAGAAACAAACATAAAAAGAAATAATCAATTGATATTTTAAAGTACAAAATGTAAGAATCATAAAAATCAAATCACAAAGTTAGTTTTGATCCATTTTCAATGTCATAGCACATAATTAAAATTTTAATTAAAATATTAGTATATAAAGAGGAAGCAAATATGTGCAACTCTCAAGAACATTAGAAAAGGGATCAGAAATCATCTGTGTAAACTGTGACCCGTAGGTCAACATTCTATCTGAAGTTCAATAATTGAAAAAATGCAAGACTTGGCTCCTGGTCAAGGTCATGAAGTAGGTAAATGTGTTACTTGCCTCATCCCACAACCACATCAAAATTACAACTAAACTACAGAACAATCATCATGCAGAGCCATCTGAAATCTAGCTGAACAGAGGTCCCATAACTAAGGGTATAAAGAAGCCACATCCAGGCTCATAGGAGGGGAGGAGATGCAAAATGGGGGGTCCCACACTCAGTTGTGGAGGTGAAAAATCAGAAGGGGTACCTTAGCTGTGGAAGTCTCTCTGAGGAGCAAGGAGTCCCAGCCCCAAACCAGGCCTCCCAGCCCAGGGTCACAGTGCTGAGAAGAGAAGTCCCCATAACTTCTGGCTGTAAAAATCAGCAGGGATTGTGGCTGAATGAGACCAAGGTTATTGGAGTCCCAGGCATTTCCTCTTAAAGGGCTCATGCCCAGAGTTACTTGTACTCATTCCCTCTGAACTCCAGTGCTGTGGCAGCAGCTCAAAAGGCACTAGCAACATATGGGGAGGAGTGGAATTGTGTAGCATCAGGGCGAGAGCTGGAGGAGCAGCTTTCTCCCAGACAGAAGTGCTGGCGGAGGCCATTGTTGCTTTTCTGAGCCTTCCACCCACAGAGCCAGCAGGCAGATATCATACCTGAGTCTCCATCGGCCTGGCTAACAAGATTCACCCACCTAAGACATTTCCAGTGGCTTTTCCATACAAATGGCCTATCTTGGCTCATGCCACTGACTTTCCTAAAATCTCCCAAATGAGCAGCCTCTGGCCACAAATGATCTGTTCCTAGCTCCAACATTGCCAAACAGGTAAGATGATTTATATATGCATGTGCATAAAAGCTGAGACTGAGCTTTCGGGAGAGAGTAATTATCAATAAAAAGTGAAATATATAGCTCTAACTTTTCTTAAGCTTTTAAACATTATTTTAACTTTCAGAAGTAATATTTACTTTGGAAGAAATGTAGCAATGGAAACATAGAATGAGGAAATTGAAAAAAATCAACCATAAATGAACAAATTGTGAGGCCTGAATTTTAGTTTTAAATTGAGCGGGGAAAATTCAACTGGTTCTTTGCTCCACTTCTCCCCTGCTAAAGTAGAGTTTGTTTTCAAAAGGTTAAACTGACTTTCAAGTAAAATATAATGTGAACACATTTCAAAGATTTTATTTAATTCATTCGTTAATGAGAGAATTAATGAGATGTTAAAACTGTTCTAAAAAGCGTTTGAGAAGATACACACACACGCATGAATGTTAGGAAAAGATTTCTATGAATACAGAATTGTTACCTTTGGGGTTATCACTTCCATCAGACAAAAATTATTTACATCTCCACTACCCAGAAATCTACAAGAAAACTTTGACCCTACAGAGCTGCGAAAAGCACGGTCAATAGAAAGTCAGGCCCAGCACTGCACTGAAAGAACACCCAACGATTTCTTTTGCCTATTTTCAAGTTCTGGATCATTTTTCTAACACCTGTACTCTCAATACTTTTAATGTTAAAGTGTCCACATTCCTCCATCTATACTCACTCCCTTAGTGATCTCATTCAGCCTTGTGGCTACGAATAACACCAACAATCTGATGACTCTCATATTTATATTTATAGTTCAGACCTCTTTCCTGAACTGCATACTCATATAACCAACTGCCTACAGTACAGTGCACTTAGATATCTAACAGCAAGTTTAAATCCAACATGTCTACAGTGATACTCCTGGCTTTCCCTTCCATAAAAAGCCTAATCCACTTCCATCCTCCTTCCCAGAATATTGGCTACTCTTTTCTTTTAGATGATCAGCAGTTATCAGTACCTTATTTTTCACCCTCCATAGAATAGGCAGTATTTTAGGAAACAGTAATCTACCTTGAAAACATCAGAATCTAATTACTTTTCACCACCTCCCCTGCTACCACCTCTTTCATCTAAGTGTGTCCCTGCAGAAGGATCCAGGGAGTCAACTTTCCATAAGGAAGCAGGCTTTGATCTACCCAAGGGTGAACGAATATATTCTCTAAACTGAATATACAACAGCTCTCCTGAAAATCATTTCTACTGAAAAGTTCAATAGCTAGTGTTTTTAAGTAAGATGTTATTTCTTTGATTTATAATTGCTGTATAGCTATTCCTAACATCCCCAAGCACATGCATATAAAACAACTTCTTTATTCAACTACATTGTGAATATTGTTTTATTTTTTCTATTTATTTACATAAGTGGTAATGGTCACTATTCAAAATAATTTCTCTGATGTACATGTCACTCTTAAGAGATCCTGAAATCTGCTAATGCTTTAGTGTGTGTGTGTGTGTGTGTGTTGTATATGTATATATGTACATATGATTTAGTGATCTATTTTTTTATACAGAAAGGCCCTATATTAACCTCTTAGAACTGCCATAGCAAAGTACCACCGACTGAGGGGCTTAAATAACAAGTTTGTTTTCTTAGAATTTTAGAGGCTAGAAGTCTGAGTTCCAATATGTCAGCAGCAATGTTTTTTTCCTAGAGACCTTTCTCCTTGGCTTGTAGATGGCTGCCTTCTCTGTCAGTCTTTACATGGTCTTTTCTCTATGCCTGTCTGTGTCCTAATCTCTTGTTATAAGGACATCAGCAGTGTTGGATTGTGGTCCACCCGTATCACTCTATTTTACCCTTAAATACCTCTTTAAAGTCCCTATCTCCAAACACAGTCACATTCTGAAATACTGGGGGATTAGAACTTCCAAGTAGGAATTTTGGAGGGATATCATTCATGCTCCGACACTTACACTTAAGTAATGGGCACAGCTGTCATGCTCACATAGGTAACTGGCACAAATGCCAAAGAGTGAGTCTCTGAATATCACTGTCCTGAATGTCAAGGGCCCTGAATTTCAAGGGCCCAAACTGTGCAGCCCTTCCCTTTAGGTGCCCCCTGAGGGCTGAGGTATCTAATCTCAAACAAATGACTATAGTATCCGTGTTTGTGTCTCTCTCTTGATTCAACAGAGATGAAAAGACATTGAAAAAGTGATAAAAGCTGCATCAGCTGTAAGTGATATCCTTAGCAAGTGGAAGTGAAAAGGAACACTACTCTTTGCTTGCAGAAATTGACTGGTGTGTTTTGTTTCCATGTTAATCACAGAAATCAATTTTATATACAAAATAATTCAGGAAATAATTCACATAAAATCAAGAGATTTTCAACTTGTCAAAGTAGTCTTTTCCTTTGTTGTTAAGCAGAAAATCTAGGAGAGTTTTGCAGTTAGGGACAATACGCTAAATCAAAGAAGAAGAAAATAGTTGTGATTTGTAAAATCACTAATTGAAACTTTAAGTGTCTGACAATATTCCGGTGATTTGGGGCTAAAATCTGCTCTGTTCCTTATTTTCCTTTGTCAGTGGTGTTCACCATGGTAACTTCAATAAAACTCTCCTTAAAAATGTTTTTCTTCCAAAGTACAAAGCACCTTCCTAAAGAAGAAGGCTGACAACCTGGTAGGAGTGGGTGTTTGGGAAATAAGTGAAAAGTATTTAGCTTTCTTCATGATTGCTGTGAGCGGCAGGATATGAAGAAATTATTGAGGCAATAAAGTTGGGTGAAGGAAACATTTTATCTTCTTTTGGGATAAAAAATTAATCTAATTTTGAGGTAGAAAATGAATTTAAACTATGCTAGAGAAACTTTTCTCTTTTATTACCTTTTCACTTAGGAGTATGGATTGGTACAAGACAAATGTAGCCAACACCTGCTTCAGTGAATTCAGCTGGGGTTTGATCAACTTTCCTGAGTCTACTTGGAAACGTAACTAATGTGAGACTTTGAGTGCACCATCAACCTCTCCGGGCCCTTCTAGTTTCTACCCCCTAAAATATGGGGGCAGGAGCAGGAGTCCTCAGCCCTCACTGCAAGTTAGAATAAATGAGTTTTTAGAAAATGCCAGAGGCAAGGCCCTATGCAGAGATTATGCCTTAAAGTTTGGAGTGATATCCAGATGCAAGATTTTATTCTATTTTCTCTTTTTAAGTGCCCAAGGCAATTTTAATGTCTAGCTAGAGCTGAGAATCACTGTATTTATTGATCTAAAGAGCCGTTCCAACTCTACCATTCTAAGGCACTTATCTACAAATTGACTTCAGCTGGGTTTATCTCTGATAGGCATGCCAATTAGGTGCTCTGGCTTTCATATTGCCTTTCTGCTCAGGATTTGGGAAAGAAAGGCATTAGCTTTTGATTTAGGAACCTAGCATCTCCATTCCTGTATATTCACTCATTATCCAGAATAATCCCAAAAGTCATGCCAGTGTCCAATACAACGTAATGTCTTCCCTTTCAAAGCACATTGGTTTCCAAAGAATTTTATTATTTAAAGGTTACACATTAACTAGATTAAATAATGTGTGTGTGTGTGTGTATGTGTGTGATTTATGTATATGGGTATGGTCAAGACAAAGTTAACAGGAGGATTCTCAAATGACTACAACTCTTTGTTGGCATAGCAGATAATTTTTCTCATTAGAACAGTGGTTCTTGTCCCTGATGGCATTTTAGAATTGCCTAGGAAGCCTTTTAAAAAATCTTCATGCCCAGGCTACGTCCTAGACCAAATCAAAATTCCTGACTGGACACCAGGTTTGGGCTTTTTGTTTTTGTTTTCTGTTTGTTTGGTTGTTTTAAAGCTTCCTAGATGATTCCAAAAGGGAGCCATGGTTGAGAAGTGCTTGGTCTAGACTGGGGGGAATGAAGTTGTGTGAACAAATTATATCACGCACCTGGCGGATGCTAAAATGCTAACGGTGTGATAGCCATTTCCTTGATTAGAAACAGCACCTTCCTTGCCCCTGAATATTATATTTCTTTGGTTAAAATTACCGTTGTGGGGGAAGTTGTTCTTTTAAATGTTCTATATTAGTAGACTACAACTATTTCTACTGAAGATGGTGAATGAAATGTTTTCTTCTTAATGAATATGATTGCGGCCATTCTTCTCACAGGCCCCTTTGAAGGTCATTGAAATGTTGAGTAAAATGAGCACAAAACACAAAATTTTGTAGGGAATGAATTCTTTAGGTCATAGTGTAACTAAAAAGATTCAATAATATATGCCTTTTAAGTTATCGGTTTATTGACTTTTGGTAAGTAAACCATTAATTTTAGTATTATTTCTCTCCTCTTAGTGCAGATTGTTAAATTCATCAAAAACTTAAGAGCCCAAAGCCTCAGTACTGTTATGTAAAATGTGCGCTTAATTGTCATTCTGGAGCTTGGTCCTGGTATCTACCCAAAGCCTATAAATCATTCTCAAACAAGAAAATCAAGTAATTAAGCTCTCTGGCCTGAATCTGATCTATATTTTCTACCTTCAGCATAGAAATGTATTCACTCATATAGCTAGTTAAACTCTCTTTTAATGAACCTGGATCAGAGGAACGATTTGCTAATGCTTTCACAAACACAGGGAGTATGGTAGCTGATTTCTTCCCAGTCAAATGTGCCAAAGCCACTGTTGTTTTCAGTGGTCTGGACAGAAAGCCAAAACTGACATACATGGGAAAGGATGATAAAGGTATTAATGGGAGCTAGTGAAAACAAACAAACGAACAAAACAAAACGTTGCCTTCACAAATCACATCTGAATTTTTCTTGAGATGACTCTAGGGTGTGTTGTAAATTCAACAATTTATGGTCAGTAGCTTTTTATCCTTAAAATCACACAAAACAAGTGGTTATTTAGAATGAAATAGGTGGTTTAATATTCACGGACTTGAGAAAGAACTGGAATTAAAATTCAGTCTGGGATCTGAATTAGCACCATCTGACTATAGAAATAATTCAATATACATGCACAAATCACTTTTAATAACATACACAGGTAAAATATATTTGTTTTACTTGATATACTTGTTTTGAACAACCTTCTTGGGGTTAAACTTATTTTTATTATTTAGCTGGGCATGATACAGGTTGAACGCCCCTGAGTTCCAGGGCCTTAGCGAAATTAACTTCCAGGGGCTTGCCCGTGCCTTTGGTGAGCCTCAGGGACCGGATGCAACCTCTGAAGCGAATGCTGGTTGTCAGGCCAAACTGGTTAACGCCATCTGAAAAACAAAGCAAGGAGGGCTCGGTTTTGAAATGAAGCTGTTCTATGTAAGAGCATGTTTTTACAGTGATATAAAATTTGAAGACATACATTTTAAGACATCAAACAAGTAATTGGTTTGGACTTACAATTTTAAAATTCGTAACACTTTCATAGTTATAACTTACAATTATTAAATATGATTTAATAAAACAAAGCAATTGATCAAATGCTAAATTAAGATATGGGCTTTTAGTGGACTTTATTCTTTTCTTACATTATAAATATACATTCCAAGAGTTAAATTGGTTGAAATTTCACGCAAAATCCTCCTCCCCATTGAGGAGAGACTCCCTTCTCTCATCAGGTCTGCAAGGTGCTAATAGGACATCATTTCACAGACTGTGAATGAAGAAATACATTGTCCCCTTTACACTGTCTTGGGGTTTATCCTTATTGAAGCCAAAGTAGGTCGTGCTAAAACCTACTTGTTAAAAGAGAATCAACTTCGGAAAGAGGAGTTCTGAACCGATCCTTGTACTCCTGTATCTTTTCCTCAGTCAACCACTGCTGAGTACACATTTTGCTTGCTTTGTTAAGCAGAGGTGTACCATAATGAGAACAAAAGTTTCTCTTGCCAAAAGGCTGAAAGACCATTCTAAGAGCCTGTGTTATTACAGAACTTATTAAGAGGCACTTGGCTTATTTCTCCTCAAGTTGGGTCCTCTTGTTTATAGGCACTTGAGGTAACTCTCTGCGGTTCCCATGCTATTTTTAATGTGCTGAAGAGGGATTTCAAATGCAGATTTATTACTTGGGTTTCCTAGTAATATAAATATAAATTCTAAAATAACCTAAGGGGGAAATTAGCTACATTTAACCCAATGATTTCCAGAACTTGAGGAAATAAGTTCCATAACATTTTATGATTCCTTGGCTATATTAATATTTAAAAAATCAGAAAGAACACCAACTCTGGCCTTGATCACTGTTAAATGCCTCATATCTTTTATAAGCCAAATATCCTCCATTGCCCCACGAATGAAACTTTGGGGGTATCATGAAAAGTAATGTGCTCATTTTATGCACTGGGAATTTCAGGTAAGGTGTTATTTATGGGAACAGGTTCTAAAGCTAGGAAGCAGGCACACTTAAGCATTCTTGGATACATTTATAGAAATATATATGTTTTAAAAATCATGAACCGAATACAGCAGCAAAGAAATTGTTACCAAGGTAGTCAATGCTCACCTGGGAAACCTCCAACAAACACAGGGTCATTTGTATCCGCTGATGTAGATGCTGGGTTTGGGCTCTGGGCTTCCACCTGGTTCCCATCTACTGTCAGCTCAAGGCGATGTTTGATCTTGTTGGCCGTGACTTTGTGCCATTGTCCATCACACAGACGCCCTGGGAACCCAGCATCATAGACGGCAGTGAATCGGCCAGCGCCATTGTCCACATGAAACATAATCTAGAAAGCAGGAAATTGAACAGTGAGACGGTTTCATTATAAGGGTATCATGATGGTCTACATGATAAAAACTGTCAGTTCTATAGGAAAGACATCAGCTGGAACAGTTTGAAATGAACATAACTGGGGCATTAAAAAAACTTGACAAAAACCGAAACAAAAATTTAATGACCTGGAGTCACAAATTATGTTCTTTGCTTTTGAGCATTGTTGGGAGCAGTAGGCAAGATGTGTGAGGCTAGCAGTAATTCTGCTTTTAGAAAATGTGAAATATAATTTCAGACTAGCTGATAAAAAAAGGATGTAGTATAAATAGTATAAACAGGGAAAATTCTACCACGGGTCTTTTAGGGTGTGATAGTTCTTAGTAAACCTTATAAAATTTTCTTGAAAGATGTTTCAAGTGATTCATTCATTTGGCTTACAAATTCATTTAAAAAAGTTATTTATTTATTTTTTTCAATTTAAGCTTTGGTGTTTTAATCATATGTATTTTTTTCTTTATGGATTCCAGTTTATACCCGGGACTGAGAGTTACATAAATTACTTTTTTGGGGTGGGGGGGTGCCGGCTTTATGTCACAGGTGCCAAAGACTTTGAGCCAGAAGGCTGGTTAAATTCTTAACAATGAAGAACTTAGATTGGTAGTTCTTGTCTAAATGAGAAAAATCTGTTTTCAGTAACATGGCACGGTCCCTGAAATTTGAGATGACAGAATTCTTTTGAAACTGATGAAGAAAAGAAACATAAGGAAATACTAAAAACAATCAGGCAACACATTTGACAAGGTAAAAGAAATAGGAGTTTTAAAAAGAAGATTAAAAGTACAAGTACATAGGTGAAAGGTTTGTAAACTATACAGTGATGGAAATATGATTTAAGATTTTACTCTTTTAGGTGGAGCTTGTGATAACAGGATTTTGCACATGAAAGGAGCATGGTGAGAAATCCACATGCACTGTTACGGAACTCGGAACTCGATATGCTCACTGACAAGTGATAGTAACTGCGATTATAAGGCAGGTGATGAAATAAAGCTTATTCCAACAAGATATAAGGAAAGTACATCTTGAAAGCCTGGCAAAACCATTAAACATTGCTTATTTGTTCCCCTTTCAGCCTCTGTGCTCTAGGATCTTTTTGCTTTATTGTCTTTGACAATGGTTTGAAGACAGGGGAGGGAAGGAGGAGGGACAGGAATGCATATTTTAAGTAATGATGCAGTGTTTCTTCTTGGGAGGTAACAATACCCTATGAGTGGAAATATGAACAAATTGAAGTAGGATTGGAATTTAATAGCCAGAAAGAAAGCTTGTGAAATTTCTTGCTTTGCCTTCCTCATTTTACCTATAGTATAAAATATATATACAAACAGGTCTGTCCCATTGCAGGTGATTGTTCATAGGCAGTGAAGAGGTGTTTATATTAGATTATCCATTGTAAGCAAATTTACAAAATATTTTAATTTATACTTATTAAATTTATTCTAAATTTCCTCTTTTTTTGAAATGGTATCTGTATGCTTTTAAATAAAAATTGAGAAACCAATATGTCAGCTAGCAACCTGTTATTATAAGAAGAAAAGACTGATTTTAGACAATCCAAGACCCTTCTCCCCCCTGCCCCCACTAAAATCAAGAGTTTCCTAGACTGTGTTCACAAAGAGAATAACCTGGTAATACAATAAGAGCTTGAGATCTAAACCTATTCAGTCCATTACTAGCTAACCCATTACTGTAGTATTAGCACATTTACAGTTTACATTGGTCTACAGAATAAGTGTGTTGAAACCACGCATAATTGAGATAATCCAGAAGAATGGAAAGAACAATCTAGCTTTCTACCAACAAAGAATCAAGATTCAAAATAAAGTTCTACATCTGAATAAAAATATCATGAAGAAATCAGAAATACTTAGACAGCTGATGGCTTACCTTTTCATCAATCATTTCAATACCCATTCCATCCATTTTTTGACTGCTGATTCCCAGGAGAACTCCTGTGGTTCTGGTTGTACGGAATTCAAATTCTACAAGAAGGTCCAATCCCACTTTGAACCCACCAACTGTAAAATAAAGGTGTAACAGAGAATTGTAGATTAGACTTTAGGGATTGTTAAATCAAATTTGTATAATGGAACAATTTTACTAGATTTCAATTCAGAGGTTAGCCAATTAAATAACTGTAAATTCCAGACTCTAATGTGACTTACACTTCCACTATTCTAGTATACAACACACTTTACAGTTATTGCTCATTTTCTTGGCTGTCTTCCCTCCTAGAACGTAAGTTTTATGAGGGCAATGACTTTTGTCCATATTGCTCACCATTTTTTTCCTGTGCCCACCAAAATATCTGGCACCTAATGGAGGTTTAATATGTATTTGTTGAATGGATGAATAAAGAACACACACTGAGACTGACTCAAAGAATCTCACGTCCAGGTATAATTATGTGAGGAGTCTTGCTGTAGGGCACTTAAGCGATTAGTCAGTAAAATTTTACTGGGCTACTCCAAATGGTGCTACAATGACCTGAAAGAGCTCAGTAATAAGGAAAGGAATTGCAAGTATAATTCTGAAGAGCATTCTGGGACAAAAAATAGACTTTTCTATTTTATCCAGTTAAGTCTTTTCTCTATAATTTTCCATATTTGATTCATTGATTTATTTGCTCTTTTAGCAAGTATTTAAAACATGCCTCTTAGAAACAAAGTGATTCAATACAACCAGACTAGATCCTACCAACTGCAGGGAGTGTTAGGGAAGAACTCATGGAAGGTTTCTCCATGTGTTGTATTCATTTGTTTATTCATCAAAAAAAAAAATATGCTGTATGTAAACACAACTGAAGGGTGGCACCTGTGATGTGAAAGACTTTTGTTCTTGAGAACCTTGATGGGTTTGGATGGGCAAAGATGGGTTTAGAGTGGATTTTAAGGGCAATGGTAGGAAAAACTGAGTGTTCTGCAAGACAAAATGGGAAGACTTTGTTTCTGTTCCTGAAAGGGAGCATTAAGGAGAAGAGAGGAGCAACCTGAGACCATTCAGGGGAGGACAGAGGAAGTAAGGAGGCCATTGAAACCCCCGTGATTGCATGGCTGGAAAGCTTTTAGAAACAACGACGTCAAAGGGTGAAATTGAAGTTGTACATTTTCTGGAGTCATAACCTCCTCTGACTACCCAGGTCTCATAAAGATTGTATTACACGGTGAGTGGCAGGGATGGTAGGATTTGTTGGAAATTGGGGAAGAGGCTAATTTTCTGGCCCAGTCTGATCCAGAACCAAAGAGCCCGGGCAGGATGGCAAGTCAGTAACTGCAGAAATGGAAGCTGAAATTTACTGTCAGTTCTGACCAAGAGAGTGCTAGCCATCTGTGAATTTGTGGAAATCTTGCAGAAGGCTTTGGATTTTCATAGCATGTGGAATTTGGGCTTAATACCCAATATTTCAATGTTGAACATATCCTGTACTTTCTGTTGTCTGCTTCTGCATAGGTGAAGTTTCCACCTATGCTCTGTGTTGGAAGGCCCTGCTCTTCTCTGACAACTTTGGCATGTGAGTATTCAAATCATCTTTTAAATTCTCACTCAAACATCAATTTCTCTGTAAAACCTTCCTGATTTCCCAACCAAAATTAATCTGTCCTTTAAATATGCACATAACCTTCTTGCATGCCTTTTATAGTTTTTATATACTTTACTTGCTTTTTTGTGATTTATAAGTATACAGAATCTTACCCATTGATAGTATATTCTTGAAGAAAGAAACATCTTATTTACTTCTGTTGGCCACAATGACTTCTACATAGTTTGTGCTCAGTAATGTTTTTCTAACAAACAAATGCATATGTCTGTGGGAACTGCTGGACTGAATATTCTGTCTTAATATATGCTGTCATATTTTTTGCTTCTATAATATTTATTTCATATTTTTCTTTCTAATTGTGCCTTTACTCACAGTTATTCTGACCTGCACTGGAAATATTCATTGGAAAGGCAGAGATACTTAGGGAAAGTCAGGGGAAGGGGTCAATTACCATCACCATCAACAAGATATGGGCACCAGCACTTGCGCACTGGGTGTGTGAGATGGGGGGTGGGGGAGGGATGGAGGGACCAAGAAATAGAGCCTTGCAAGGAACTGAAGAAAGAAATAAAAAATACATTATCTCATCTCCATGAAGGTAGACAGGGAAAACTTAAAAGTAGATAAATTATATGGTAGAAACATATGAACCTTCTTGCAGAATTACATTTATTTTGCTGTTATTGATCTCCAGGGAAGAAGATGAAATAAACTTTCCAAATAGCCTTTTACTTTATTTCTTCTATTAGTCTTATTAAAATCAGATACATTTATCTTTAAGAGGCATTTTTTTTATTACTTCTGCATGTTTTTATTTCTGGCTTAAGTAAAGGATACTAGTTTAGGACTCCAGGGACTTTTATACTTCTGCACAAGTAAGAAGTTAGTATTTGTACCTCATTAATATGCAACAGGAAGTAAATGAAAGCACCTCACCTGTTTTGGCAAAACCTGTTCCATCAAAATACGTTCCTTTCTGAGCACTTGCAAAACATGTCCCAACATGGAAGCTGGAAGTTGGCTGTTCAAGATCAGCAGGGGCCTCTGCCATCTGGAGATTCCTGATGCAGCCATCAATGCTGTAGGTCACCTTTCAGGTCAGAAGAAACAAAATCAGGTTTTTGCCTCTATGTTGTATGCACTCATTTGTGAGGAGCTCTGAGCGTATAATTATCAGCCATTTGTCTTAAAGCAAACTGCCTGAATCTGCACTACCACCTCAGGCTTCACAGCAGGAGCGCGGAAAGTCCTGTGTCGTGCTTCTCGACCGGGACGGGTCCAGCCTGGGCGTGACAGTGCTGACACTAACTACTGCACAGGGCTATGGGCCCATATGGGCATCATAACTTTTAATTAGCCTATATTTCTTTAATAGCTTTTTAATCTTGCTCTATACACATTTTGTCATAATCTATGTTCAAATTTTGTGTGAAAAGATAATTAGGTTTGGTTCAGTGTTTCTTCCTTATGAAAAGCTAATGAAAGCAGTGAACCTTTTCCTAAGAAAGCGCATGTATGTACACATAAAACTTGAAAGTCTGCAATAACACATCCAAAGTTTAGGGACTACAGAAATAAATCAATCATACTCTGCTCCATTATATTTTATCTGGTTTTAGGGATGCAATTTAATCACTGTTGCATCCCTAAAACCAGATGAAATGTAAAATATAACTCTCAATGCAGAGGCTCGCATTTTGAAAGGCTTGGGTGGCATATCCAACTCTATGAAAGGAAGGCAATAGTGATCATCCCTAAGAGGAGCCAAGTGCTGAGAATTACAAGTACGATGAACAATCATCTTTGATGAAGAACAGCGCTACATCATCACGTGTTCTGATCTGAGTATAGAAATGTATCACCCTGGCTGGTGTAGCTCAGTGGATTGAGCATGGGCCTATGAACCAAAGGGTTGCCGGTTCAATTCCTAGTCAGGGCCCATGCCTGGTTTGTGGGCCAGGTCCCCAGTTGGGGACACGTGAAGGGCAACCACACACTGATATTTCTCTCCCTCTGTTTCTCCTTCCCTTTCCTTCTCTATAAATAAATAAATAAAATCTAAAAAAAAAAATGTCTCACACTCATGTGTAGCGTGTTCTCTAAAAACATGAATCCCCTGTGCTTCTTAAAATGGAGAAAGAAGGGAAAGGGTTGTCAAAGAACACGTATAAAGGGCCCATGGACAAAGACAATGGTGGGGGGGGAGGTTGAATGTAGGGGGTGGGGGGAATAGGGCAGAGGGAAAGTAATGTGGGGGAAATGGGGACAACTGTAATTAAACAACAATAAAAAAATGCTTTCCAAAGCAAGCCAGGATACACATTCTGACAAAAAATTATTTTGTTGTACAAAATTGCTGAGACTTTAAATTCCGAATCCAGCATTGAATAACTGTAATCTCTATACTGTGCCTCTCAATATTTGCTAAATCTCTATTTCTGAAACCATGCTTTCAATACTATATCATCTTTCTTGTCCTGTGCTGTCCATATGCTTGGTACTCTTCGACGCATGTTAAATATATCACCTCGTTTAATCTTTACAGCAACCTCGCTTGTTTGGTATGACTATTATTCTATTTTTAAAAAGAGGGAACTTTGTCAAAGAAAGACTAGGTTAATTGCTTCAGATCACACAGCTAGTCAATAGTTTAGCAGATATTCCAACCCAGGGAGTCTGGCTCCAGGATCTACGCTCAGTTCTGTGATGCTGCCTCTCCTAGTCAACTTTGTCTAGAAGACTTTCTGTCACTTCTCAAATTATTTCCTATCTCATTGTAAGTGGTTATTGGCCAAAGTGACCTAACAATTAAAAATACATACATGACTCAGCCAGATTATTTAGGCCACAGAAACAAACTAGACACTTACTGGACCGATTCTTCGGGTAGTGTAGTTGATGGGTAGCCCACCAACATACAACATTCCCACAACATCCAGGATATCAGCTTTCTTGGGACTGACGGTTCTGTTGGAGGCATCATCTACGTAAAGAATCCCTTCTTGCTTAATTCGCGTAATTTTAACCTACGAAAAGAAGAGGAGCCATTAATGCCAGTCATAGTTAAATTTCAAATACGCAGAGGATAAGATGTAAGAGCTTTACAGATATTCCATAGGAAAAGCAAAATAACTTACTGAATGCCTAGTATGTGCTAAGCCCATAATATAAGTGAAATTAAACCTATTTTACAGAAGATCTCAAACTCTGTTTTTTTCCCCATTACTGCCATCTCTGAAAGAGTACAAAATCTTCCTGGGTGAGTTTTAGATTGAAGACTCGTCTACAGGTTACCAGATAAGCATGTTGTAAGGAACCGAGCAGATTGAGGGCCCTGTGCTGATTACATGAGCTGCAAAATTCATGTCTGTTTTTAAACATGTATTAGTTTGATCGAGCAAATCCTGGTCTCCCCAGCACAATTTCGGATATGGTGGTATGTCCCTCTGCCTCCCAGCCCTCCTCCTGCAGGACTGACGGGAGGGCGGCCCATCCAGGCAGCACGGCTCCGTCTGCAGCGGCTGATTAGTACCAGGTCGGGAGGGAGATGGAAAGCTGACTGATGCTGAAAGGGCAGCAGTGGAGTGAAATTATCTTCTGGGATAGAGTGTAAAAGGGGGGTAAAAACTGGCTTGAGCGTAAAGACCTTGAGTCTGAATTTAGAAAAAGGAGTGTGGAACCCTGTGAAATGCTGGAATACAGCGATGGCTGAAAAATGCATCTACATCAGGATGAGAAGAATTGAAGACCTCATGATATACTTATTCTGGTTTGGGAAGTGATTTTTAAAAAAACTTTCAAAAATGAAATCACCTCTTAATGTGGCTCTTTGTTGAATTGAAACTTTCTTAATCCCAAATTGTGGCCCAAGAACATCTTTTTCTCAAGTGTCACATTTATTATTCCAGGGTGTCCAACCCACAGCCTGCAGGGTGCATATGGCCCAGGATGGCTGTGAATGCGGCCCAACACAAAACTGTGAATTTACTTAAAACATTATAAGATTTTTTGTGATTAGTGTTGCAATGTATTTAATGTGTGGCCCAAGACAACTCTTCTTCCAGTGTGGCCCAGAGATGCCAAAAGGTTGGACACCCCTGCAAAGATGAGAATGAACCTTAATCAGAGCGCCTTTAGAAAGATCAGTATTTGCAAGTCATAAGCTCCCAAACGGTAATGAGTCTGTTATTTATTTCCAAGGTAACAAATTGGTTGACATTGCATTTTTATTATATATTTTAGGTTCTTCGGATTTTCACATGATATGCTAATCGCATAAAATGTTAAATGAGCACTTAACAAGTCCAAGTATGTTAACATATTAATTATAACATCTAATAACATTATACTCTAAAAACGAAACATTTTATTGGTGTACCTAGGGAAGCTTTACTTAACAGGCTATATCGCAGGTGTAGAAACAAACTCTTTGTTTTAATCAGGCAGTATATTATCTCCTTGTAGTCATGCCAAGTGGAGAGTAAGCTGGCAAATGAGCCTTCTGTGCCCACAATAGTACCAGCTTCTGGGTGTAAGGCCAATGTTTTAAAAGTCGCTCCAAATGACTGTCGGTGGATACGTTACTCTAGAGCCCTTTAAACATGATACAAGAGATTCCCAGACCATTGGTTTTTATAGACCAGTCTGGGGTGGGATAGGAAGGAAGTCTGGAGGCCCACTTTCATATTGCTAGCTTTTAAGTTTGTCAAATATAGTTTCATAAAGACAGGCCATTTTGCTGCCTTAAAAGTTGAAAAATATTATCTTAATAAGTATTATTCTTTTAAATTGATTTCGTAGAGCTTCGTGATTAACATGCTTCATTTTCCATGTTTCCCACTTCCAGCGGTGCGAATGCCTTCAACGACCTGACCCACCTTTGCAGACAGGTGTTTGGGAAGCACAGCTGTACAGCAGCGATGGCATCCTGTGGTACCATGATGGGGCACGCTAAGTGGTCAAATGCAAACCTACCCAAGTCTGATCACATTTCCAAGGCTGGCAGTTGTATATAGGACTGGCTTTATTTTTAGCCTTGGCCACATTCCAGGAGCACCAGGTCAGAGTCTGCACTGGCAAAATAGTACTGGCACCGGGAGAGTCTCAAAGGCTGCCACCGAGTACCTGCCTGGCAGGACACTGACAACTTCCTGAGGACTATTACCTTGTGCCACTGGCCATCATTGATTTTGGTGGGGATCATGGTGTTGGTGTCACCACTTCCTAAGTCATAACTGAAGTAGGGAAATCCGTTTCTCAGCTGAACCGTAGCAAAGTCAGCATGATTGATCCGAGCCATGTAGAAAAGCAAGCCTGATTCAGCCTCAGTTCGTACTTCAAATTCAATCGTGAGGCTGTGAAATAAAAACATGTAAAGTAAAACAAAAGAATGATAGCATTCTTATTCTAAGAGAGGGTGACATCTGATCCTGGGTGAATTTTCATACAGGACAGTTAAACCTTTCCCAAGACGAGGACTTTCCAGGTCTGCTGATTTCCTAAGCAGAGCTTCTCAGACTCAGACCAAAAACTGTATTCTTTACTGTACTCAGTGAATTTTTAAAATGCTCACCTCATATATTAATAAATGCAGTTGATGGAATAAATGCAAATACTCAGCACTTCCATTTATCGGTTCTTGTCTCATATCTCAGACTAGTACATACCGGTTTTTCACTTTGGTGTCATCAAATGCAATTGCAATGTGACTGTTTTTCGAGAGCCCAAACTGCTTGCTCCCTATCAAAAGAGCTGGTTCTGATTCTGCAGCACAAGGACCCTGTAAAACACCAAGGAGAGAAAGAGGGGACATTACGGACTCTGCTCTTTAAACATGCGATGCTGCTAATTGTTTCTTATGTTTTAATGTTCCCACATAATCTTTTTGACTTCCTTAAGAATAAAAAGTCTCTTATCCCTTTCTGTATTCTACTACATAGCAAGTACTTATTATTAAATGTTCCGTGAATGTGAATCAGTTTTCTTATATTGTACTCTTGAATTGCCAAATAAAAATCCATTGATTTATTCATGTTTTCATTATCCTCTAAAGGAAAATGTTGTTTATATTTCTGAGAAAACTGGAATTCCCCTTTCAATTATGAAGAGTTTTATTCTTAGAAGATTGAACAGGAAAAATGACAAGCCAGGCACTGGGTTGTAAGAGTAGAAAAATGTGTTTCCTTTTGCCCTCCCCATATCTATCTCCCACTATATTACTTTTTTCCTGAAAATTATCGGTCTACTAGAAGGTTTCCATGAATTTAGACTTTCAAGATGGTGTATCTAAACTTGCAAGTCAGCCCATTCAGGTCCTTAAGCAGTTGCTAGGCAACCCAGCACTTTTAAAAAATGTAACTCACCATACACCATTTCAACTGCCACTGTTCAAAAATCAACTTCCTAGGGTGCTTATGAGGGAGAGCTTGGTGCAGGACCAGCTTCAGAGGCTCGGCACCTGTGCTGTAACTCAGTTTCAGGCTCTGCTGTCACTAACTTGAAATTCTTAGTCATTTTTGAACAAGGGGCCCTGCACCTTCATTTTGCTCTGGTCTCTGCAAATTGTAATAGCCATTCTTGGTGAGATGGACCATATTTGGCTACCATAACCCTCAGTTCAATAGCTAATCAAGACTCCTCAGATTACCATGCTATGCCACAATTCCTTTCTCTGTTCTCTATTTTCACAAAATAGCTCAATGCACAAGCTGCTTAGGAAGTCTTTTAGAACATGCAGTACATGAGAAAATAAATAACCTGCCCACTTTAAACAACACATCTGTTTTTAAGATCTGCACTTACTGGCTCTGGATGGGCCACTGCCCCAGTGAGCGCTGAGTCAGCATAGGTTCTCAAACAGCCCAAGGCAGGCTTTTGATGCAGAATGTTCTTTCCAAATAGTGTGCCTCCGAGATGACTCATCGGCACACAGGAAATTTTCACTTGATGAGGAAAAGCCTGGCTCTCTTTTCTCTTGAGCTTAGTCAAATGGAGCACTCTGCCACAGCAGGTGAAAGGCTTTAAGTGTTTTGAAAGGCTATAAAATTGGTCTTCATGGAAGTAGTATTTCCCTTCTGGCTTTCCAGGAGATGGTCAGTTAACAAAGGGCAGGCTGTTGCTGAAATTTACACAGATATGCAAAAACCTAGTAGGTAGAACAGCAGTGTGCTACTTATTCACACAGCTGAGTGGCCTCTCTTGGAATCAACATGTGGCACCTCTCTTATTACACTGCCTGAAAAATGAGCCCAAAGAGCAAGCCTTTGGTGGCTTAATGTTTTAAACCTTCAGTGATGCTATTAATAGAATTGAAATCATTTTTCATCCTCTCTCCATATTTTCTGTGCAGAGGACCGTTGCGATGAACATAAGCAGCCAGCCTGCGGTGCTCCTCAGAAATCTCTAAGAGAATCCTACCTGCGGGGAGTTCATCCGGGGCAGAATCTGGCTAAAACATCTCTAAACCCTCAGCTCTGAAAATTGAGAATGGAAAAGGTCAATGGGTACTGAGGAATTGAGGACAATGATGTGCAACTTAAAAGAAACCCACTGGCATTTCCATATTTTTGTAACCACTGTGCTCATTCACCTAGTTATTACAAATACATAAAATAACTTTTGTAATATAATTTTTCTAATGATCAAAGTGACAATCATGAACATTAGGTATTGGGAGCAGCGTGTCACCATGGAGAGCCTTTGTCTTTCCAGGTTGGGGCACTGTAGCCCGGACACCCTGACAACCTGGCGCAGGCAGACTGGACAGGTCTGTCCAGCACTGGTCCTGCGCTGAGCAGAAAGCGGTTCTTTGTCAATGTGATTACAGTCTCTAGATTTAAAAAAAGGCCCTGCTTACATTATTTGAGAAGAACCTTTGACCAGACAAAAGGGGGTTTGTAAGGATTTTTTTTAACAGAGCATTACATGACACACCCACTTGAAACTTGTGAAGAGCACCTCGTGGAGGGCATCCTGCTTCACTTTTGCACCAGGCAGCTCTTGAGAAGCAGACAGAAGCAGTAGCTGATAAAACAGTGTTCTCAGATTGGCCAATGTTATAGCAGAGAGAGATAACAAATGGATTTCTCTACTAGGTAACCTCAGAGTATCAAGCTGTCATGCTAAATTCATTGTTTGTTAAGGACATCCCAATTGATGTTTACTATCATTAATTTGCAATAGGATGGATATATGGATGCTGCTTTAATAAAACTTCTATTACCTTCCTTTATAAAACTGGCAGTTGGAAGAGGGCTGAGAAGGGCCAGTGTAAAGGTAAGAGGGTTTATGTTTATCTACTTTAAGATTTAAATGGAAAGGCAGTTTCTCCAGCCTCTAACCTGGTAACGTTTTTCGCATGAGTCAACTTCTCTGCTCCCGCTTGGTGAGGGGAGATGGGCCTGGCTGGCGCTGCCCGGGCGCCGTGTCACTTTCCCCCAGGGGGGAATCTGAAACCAGGGACGGCGTGTTCCCAGCAGTTTGCCTGCTGCCTGCTCCTCCTCCCGCAGGCCCCTCAGAGGGTGGGGCTGCTTACCCTGCCTCTCAACAGTCTTTTTCCTTCTAACATTTTAAAAGGGGAACTTGTGAGATGGAACAGACAGTGCCCTGTGGTTTCCACCACCATAAAACGATCTTGTCATTAGGATGTTTTCAACCCTGTTTCCCATAGAAATCTAAGCTAAGGAACTAGGGTAGGAGGAAGGGTCTTCTGATTTGAAGGACCCTTCAAAGAATGGTTGTTATAAGATCAATTTTCCTGCTCCAAGCCAATGTGAGCTAGAGAGGAGGCATCATCTTTAGGGATGTGAAACTCTACCTGTGTTATTTTGAAAACACCGATCTCTGAAACGTGTTAAAACAACAATAATAGTAAAAAAAAAAAAAAAAAAAAAATCCATCTCAGTAGAGGCTCATCAATCTCAACACGTTACAATCCTGCCACCTTGTGGGGATTGTGTAAAGTGCTACAGGACGGAGGAGGAAAATGTGGTGTGAAAGGAGGACACGATCTGCTAGCTTCCTGTTTGTCTCTGCTTGGCAGGTGACAGGTTGTGGACAGACAGGATTGGGGTGGGCAGTCTAGTGTGGTGGTGCCCCTGGTGGAGGGAGCAGTGGTGTGGTCGGAGAGGGTTCTGAGGAAACAAGGCTTCCCAAAGCCACATTCAGGAAGGAGAAAGTGCAGCTGATTAGCAACAGAGAGAGAACGTTTTCACCCTCACACTGTCACTCATTTAATTTCAGGTCAGCACAAAGCAGCGGTCATTTCCAACTGCTAGTTGTTGGCTGACATTTGGAAATGAGCTATTGGCTTCAGGATAGCATATGACTGGCGGGTAAGCCCTCCTTGGATTTAGATTGGTCCTGAGCAGAGATTTAAATTGCATTTATCACAACTGGCACCTTTGTTCTTGAAAGTACCAAATGACGGATGATCATAAAAACTGCACCGTTTTCTTTTTTCATGAGTCAATAACCTCTGTAACAAATGTGGGTGAAAATCATATCTGAGAAGTTGGGTGTTTCTTTGTGGATCCTCTTTACAGATGACAACTAAGTGGAAGATACTTTTTGCAGCAGTGATTTTAATGTTCTGAGATATAACATCTCCACTCAAACTGTTTATTAATATGTTAACTCCCTGCCCATGAGCTCTTTTGTTATGTATTGGGCATTTGCAGTAAGATTTACACATTAATGCCTGAATAGATATTGTCTGCAGTATGGAAAAATGTGTGTTTCCCCTTTAAACACATATCAGTATCCAATCGATTTATCCTTCGGTCTGGTCTGGACTATACTTAGCTTTAAAATTCGTAGCATTAAAGCTGCCTGAGAAATAGCGCTTTTTTCTTTTTTTGCTGTTTTTTTTTTCCTTCTCTGCTCACTTTTCTCCTCCAATTCCCAAGAACCCTTAACAGCACAGGGACCCTTCATAGCTACTTACATTGCTCTTCTTAGTGCTCACATTTAAAACTTGGAGGTTCTGAGTTCAACGTTCTAATAAAATTCAAGTGTAAAACAATGTAGTCAGCTTGTCCTATGCAAAACCGTGCAGGCTGCGTGCTGGTTATAAAGACTCACTATCAACACCACAGATACTTGCGGAGAATGTGTCACATTTTGACAAATTTCGGTAACATTGCAAGCCCAGGCTCTTTTTACCCCCACCCCTCGCCATCCTCCATGGGAAACATCCACAAATATAATATGTGCAAATATTTTTTTCATCTCTAAGTGGGCTAAAGATTAAGAGAGCAATGTGAAGAGGCGATGCTACCACGCTACCAAACAAGATAATGTACTTAAAATGCTCTCTGACCTGTGATGTTCTGATACGTATTAATAATAGGATTGACATAATCCATCTCACAGGGTAGGGATCTCTCAAGATACTCTGAGACTGCCCAAGAGCACAGTGACTGTGCTCATGCTGTAAGCTGCTGGTGGCAGGGGTGTGGTGGCAAAAAGGAGAGGGAAGAATGGAGACTGAGGAGGTGCTCCTGTCAACGGCGCTCCAAGCAGCGGACTCATCCACAGGCAGCTCCCACCTCAGGAGTTACCTTGTAAGTCTTAATTCTTAAATAAATTATTTTTTTTATATAAAATTTTATTTATTTATCTTTAGAGAGAGGGAAGCAAGAATGAAAGACAAGGAAGCATCAGTGTGTGGTTGCCTCCGGTGCACCCCCAATGGGGGACCAGTTCTGCAACCCAGGCATGTGCCCTGACTGAGAATTGAACCGGCAACCCTTTGGTTTGCAGGCCACCACTCAATCCACTGAGCCACACAAGCCAGGGCTCTTACATTCTTAAATCTAAATTCTGACTTAAAAATGTTTTCCTTATTTACATATGTCATAAGTATGTCATTGTTTTATATTGTTGCATTGGAAATATTTTAAGACAGAACAGTGCGGTGACATATTAAAATTTGCATTTGATAAACCTTATTTCACACTTCTAGGCACCACTAGCCGTTTTGTTTGTTTGGAGTTTAATGGTGTCCCCTTTCAATCTTGAAAGCTAGTGGGTTCTGTTTGCAGCTCACACTTAGCACTAACCTTGAATGACCTCCACACATATTTGCATACTGTGTGGTTTATGTTAATATCTCTTTTTCAAATCTCTGTCTTTTAGCCTCTCTCTGTCTCTCTGTCTCTGGATCTGTCTCTCCCTTTCTTTCCCTCTCTCTGGGTAGTAAGATGGTATCTTACCTTTGCATTTAGTAGGCTCTTAATAAACATTTGTTATAAATGAATGGTCAAACCTTTAACATTTTTAAAATTTTATTTTTCAATTACAGTTTACACTCAACATTATTTTGTATCGGTTTCAGGGGTGCAGCATAGTGGTTAGCCAATCACACTTTATAAAGTGTTCCCCTGATACTTCCAGTACCCACCTGGCACCATCCGCAATCAGTACAATGTTACTGACTGTACTCCCTATGCTGTACTTCACATCCCCGTGGCTGTTCTGCAACCACCAATCTGTACTTCTCAATCCCTTCGCCATTTTCACCCAGTCCCCCAAACCCTCTCTGCTCTGGCAACCATCAGTCTGCTCCCTGTATTTATGAGTCTGATTCAATTTTGTTTGCTTATATATTATCAAAGGACATCCATACATAATATCTCATTTAATTCTTACAGTAACCCCATGCAGTCGGCAAGGTAGGTTCACTACCCACATTTTACAGAGGATAAAATAACGCTTGGGGTAAATGACTGGCTTTGCTGAAAGATGATTATTTGGCTTCTCATTTAATCAGTATTTCTAGTGGCAAGGAGCACACTTCTGCACAGAACTACCAATTCCACACAGAAACTAAGGAAGAGAATAAAATATTCAAGAGTTTTCAAAATCTGCAGTTGACATAACGCAACCCATCAATTGGGGAGCATTGTAAATGTGATGCGTGTGTTGTGAAGGGCAGGGAGAGATCCGCCTATCCGATACACCGATAGCGAGAGTCTAAATTAATACAGCCTCTAGAAAAAGCAATTCAGGTATATGCTTCGGGAGCCTTGGGCACAGTCATCATTTGGCCTTATAATGCCTAAGGATCTATTTTTTAAAAATACATAATCAGAAACAACGAGAGAGTTTGTTGTACCATGTTCAACAGAATATAGTGTCTAACAGTGAAAAGTGAAAACACTCTAAGTGGTCCACAGTCAGAGGAAGTCAAATGAATTGTAAAGATAGAGTGTCGTGGTGATACGGAGCGAGACTCTAGGATCAGACCCACTGGATGAAAATTCTTATCCTGCCATTTACTGGCTGCGACCGTGGGCCAGTTACTGAAGGGCTAGCTAGTTCTTACCCAGACAACTAAACATGGAATTATATACGTCACAGAACTGTTATGAAAATTACATATACTATTGAATGGAAATTATTTACACCATGGCTGGCACAGACTGCACACTTAAAAGCCATCATTATGACAATTACTAGACAGTAATTGTGTCATTTATTAAGTGCTTAGTATATACCAGGCATTTAACAAACATTACTGTTTTAAATCCTAATAATAACTCTTTGATGTATGGGTTGTTAATATTTTCATTGTACAGCGAGGAAACTGAGGAATAGACTGGCTAAGTCGATTTCCCCAATTCATACGGACAGCAGGTTAGAGTGCGGGGATTTGAACTCAGGCAGCCTGACTCCAGAGCCCCTGCTCTCATAAGGATATACCACCTCCCACACTCTGAGATATTTTGTGTCTTTGCGCACACACACACATACACACACACAGAAATACGTGCATAATTATATTTACGTGAGGTTTAGAAGCAGTTTTAATTATGTATTACCAGTTTTTAAAAGCAGAATACCAAACTGAGATTTGCTATGTAAAATGTAAATAGGGTTGCCTCTGTTTGGTGGTATTATAGGTGGATTTGATTCTTGATCCCGAAGACATTTCTGAGCTTTCATCTGAAAACATGTGCCATTTCATAAACAGGGAAATTAAAGGAGGACAGATACACAAATAAAAGTAAGCCAAGGAATATGTAAGGAGAACAGATTTTCATAGGCAGGTTACCCATCCTCTAATTCTAGCAAGAGAGCACAGTAAGTACCCTGGATAACCTTCCTTCTTATAATGACTAGAAATTAGACAGCAGTGGGCTACAAACACTTACATGTGCCAGACCTGGGGTGGGCGCTGGGAGGGCTGGGGTGGGAATTGGCTCCGGCTGGGTAACTATTTCAGCGGGAACTTCTCCATCTCCATCCTCACTGGGTTTCTGATGCACACAACGACCAATGTCTGCATTTCTGAAGGACACAGGCCGTGCAAAGTCCATGGGGCTAATGGAACATAATTAAAATTAAATGTTTGTTTTTCCGAATTTTCATTGTCTCGCTTTCTTACAATTAAATCAACACCCCACCCCTTTTTAATGGCTTCCAGTGCAATTTTCTAAAATTTGAAGCTCTTCACTCTTTCCTTTGCCCCACGGCTTTGGGTGGTGTGGCTGCAACAGAGATTCTCATATAAAAAAAAGAAGCAAGGAGACACTCACACGGAGTTAATAACAAGGTTCCATACGCAGCCTTCGAAAGGAGGGATATTTCTGAGCGGGGAAGGTTGAAACTCAGGTGGTGCACCGCCAACGAAAAGCTTTTTCACTTCAATCACCTGTTCTATTGTCAGGTTTTGCATATGCCTTCTTTCTTCATCAACTTGAACAGTAAAGATGCTGATAAAATATTTAAAATAAACAAGTATAAAAACACTGAACATCCAATACAATCTGAAATCAAACTCTTTCATTCCACCCTCTCCCCTCCCTCCTGTAGCTTTCTAAGTGAGCCCCAATTTGGTGATTAGGTATTCTGCACTGAACGAACTGCACTGCTTCTTGGTGTCTTGTTTCTTGCCTCCCTCGTTAACTCTCCCCGAGAGTTTACGTAAAGGAGGCAACGGTGTAGCTGCAACATTAGCCTCTGGTGGCATTGACAATCAAGGTCCAAAGCCCAACACATGAGCCTGTACAGTGAAGCTTCTGTACTGTGTGGCAACGTCTAATCGGATAAGGCTCAGTGAGTTTGGCACAGCATGGGGTCACTTTCCATTTGGCTATTTCTTGGTTTGTGCTATTATCTTCTTGCTAGGGGACAAAGAGTACTCCTGAGAGCTTCGATTGCAGGAATTGACAGCAGACACAGGACATTTTGTAAAGAATGTAGCTACTGGCTTTTGAATAGAAGAGGCAGGCAAGAACACCAAGCTAATTGTTCCTTGCAATGATTTTCCTCAGTGGCTGTTCACTAATTTCCCTAATTTGCTTATGAGAAATAACTCACACACTACTAATTGAGAACCTCATGCTACTTATTCGCAGTCCTTGAATCCTGGGGCAGAGAGTCAGAAGCAGACAAAGGGTTCTGATGATGAAAATGACCAAAGGCATTTTCTCTTTTGTTCTAGAAGGCGGTTTTATTCTTCGGTACCAGTCAGCATGAGGCTATTAGTCATCAGTGTTAGTCACTGGCCCGAGGATTGTAAATGGATTGCTGAAAACTTACTTCATATCTGGGGAGAAAACCAAAGTACCTAAGTGGAAAACAGTCCTAAAATGCCAACTTACCTGATTTTATCAGGAATAAAAACCACATGTAGAACTAGAGACAATAAGCCAGGGCAAAGATGCTCTGAAATGGTGCTGAGAAATTGGTCTACTTTGGGACAATTCAAATGTAACAGGATGGAACAAAAAATGGATTATGATATGGCTCAAAAAATGTCATTGTTCGGGGATATAGAGGAAGTAGATTGAATTTAGTTTCAAAGGATAAATAAGGGGAAATGACATACTGTTTGTTTTTTTAACCAGACTCTGGAAGAGCATGTTAGCAAAATTCAGGAACTTCAACCTCATTGCTAAGAATACTGGTGGTTTTATGAGACTTAGAAAACCACTCACTTCTGGGTGTGACTCACGTAGCAGTCCCTCCCTCTCCTTCTAGCAATACCTTTTGTTCTCTTGCTAAAAGCATCCTAGTACTAGCATGATATTGCATTGTTCATAAGGGTTTTCATGAGGGGCTTAAGCCACTATTAAAGATAGTCCAGTGAGAGCAAATCTTTGCTCTTGGTTAGAATTTTTAAAGAGCCAGAGGCTCTTCTCTTTCTGACACAGACTCATTAGTCTGGTTCTGCCCCAAGGACCATAGTAGTGTTTTTTTCTTACTAGATCACAGGGTCGAGAGGTAGAATGAACATGAGCTTTCAGAAGGAACAGACTGAAATTAAGTACTAGCGCGTGTAAACTTACTGACTGCGTGAACTTAGGCCAGTTATTTAATCTTGCTCAGTCTCAATTCATTCATTTGTAACATGAAGATAAAAATACATAGTTCAAACAGTGGAAAATATTAAGGGATTGCACTGAAGCTGTATTACTTAGTAAGGAAATTGCTAGACAACTCTAGCTAAATCCTGCTTATAATTCACATTCCAGGAGCATCAATTATAGATCATTTATTTAGTTCTTTGGTAAAGAGGGACATAATCAACATATCCATTATGATTCTGGTATGTTTTCTGTTTGTCAAGTTATCTATTCAACAATTCTTTATTGAGGGCCTATAATGTAAAAAAAAACACTGTAAGAAAAATTACATTACTATTTGTATTATGATAGTTAAGCTGTATTTTCTTACAACTTCAATGGTTGATTCTTGGAGTTTCTGTTTGTTTGGTTGGTTATTGGTCTAAGATTATTTTCAAACCACCACCAATTGGATTGTACATATGAAAGAAGATGTTAAGAGAAATGCCCTAATATTTGTAATTTACATGAAAAGTAAAATTTGAAACTTTTTTTTATTAAACATAGTTTGGATGGTAAGATAGAAATATCTGGGCTGTCTTGTCCAAATCATTATCCCATTCTGGAAAACCCAAAGTACTCATGAAATATCCTATCCAACTTTGTGGTATTTAGCTTAATTCTATACCGGTATAAAGAATGCTCTCACAGAAGAGCCTAAGCAGCTACTCTAGTTTCTTAGAGCTTAATGTTTTTGTCCAGTTAAAAACCACTGGCCATTTCTGTGGAATCCAAGAGAAGGATCAGAGGGCAAAGCAGCTATGGAAGTAGGGTCACTGGAATACCACGGAATTAGATACCAGAGTGACTAAAGTGAGATTCTTGCAGACTAAAAGATAAAAAGGGGAGAGAATGAGGGAGGAGGGTAAAGAAGGGCAGAGAGGGAGAAAAGAGGCCATGCACAATCTTGAAAAGATTGCCTCTTTTGGTGGTGGTTGACAAAGTGGGTGGTCCCACATTTGCATGTGGATAAACCAGGAGGAACAACGGGGGAACATGAGGGACCACACAACCCAGGGTTCTGGCGTGAGGGGGGAATAAAGCCTCAAAATCTCTGACTGAAAAAACCTGTGGAGGTTGTGGCAGCAGGAGAAACTCCCAGCTTCACAGGAGAGTTCGTTGGAGATACCCACAGGGTCCTAGAACATACATAAACCCACCCCCCTGGGAATCAGCACCAGAAGGTCCCAATTTGCTTGTGGGTAGAGGCAGAAGTGACTGAAAATGGGCAGAGAGCTGAACAAGCCCATTGTTTCTTCTTGGACCCTTCCCCCACATACAGCACCAAAACAAAGTGAGGGTGGGTTGCCCCACCCTGGCAAATACCTAGGGCTCCACCCCTTACTACATAACAGGTGTACAGGGATAAAAAAAAAAAAATGGCCCAAATGAAAGAACAGATCAAAGCTCCAGAAAAAATACAACTAAGTGACGAAGAAACAGCCAACCTGTCAGATGCACAGTTCAAAACACTGGTAATCAGGATGCTCACAGAATTGGTTGAGCATTGTTGCAAAATAGAGGAAAAAGTGAAGGCTATGAAAAATGAAATAAAGAAAAATGTACAGGGAACCAAAAGTGACATGAAGGAAACTGGGACTCAAATCAATAGTTTGGATCAAAAGGAAGAAATAAACATTCAACCAGAACAAAATGGTGAAAGAAGCTTCCAAAAAAAATGAGCAAAGGCTTATGAATCCCTGGGACAACTTTAAATGTTCCAACATCCAAATCATAGGGGTGCCAGAAGGAGCAGAGGAAGAGCAAGAAATTGAAAACTTATTTGAAAACATAATGAAGGAGAACTTTCCCAATGTGGTAAAGGAAATAGACTTCCAGGAAGTCCAGGAAGCTCACAGAGTCCCAAAGAAGTTGGACTCAAGGAAGCATGCACCAAGGCACATCATAATTACATTACCCAAGATTATAAATGAGATAATCTTAAAAGTGGCAAGAGAAAAGGAGACAGTTACCTACAAAGGAGTTCATGTAAGACTATCAGCTGATTTCTTAAGGGAAACCCTGCAGGCAAAAAGGGGCTGGAAAGAAGTATTTGAAGTCATGAAAGGCAAGAACCTACATCCAAGATTGCTCTGTCCAGCAAAGCTCTCATTTAGGATGAAAGGGCAGATAAAGTGCTTCCCAGATAAGCTCAAGTGAAAGGAATTCATCATCACCAAAACCCTATTTTATGGAATGTTAAAAGGACTTATCTAAGAAAAAGAAGATCAAAATACGAACAGTAAAATTACAACAAACTCACAATTATCAACAACTGAACCTAAAAAAAACCCCCTAAACCAAAAATGAACTAAGCAAACAACTGGAACAGGAACAAAATCACAGAAATGGAGATCACATGGAGCATTATCATCGGGGAGGGGAGAATGGGGGAAAAGGTACAGGGAGTAAGTAGCATAAATGGTAGGTAGAAAATGGACAGGGGGAGGTTAGGGATAGTATAGGAAATGTAGAGGCCAAAGAACTTATATGTACGACCCATGGACATGAACTAAGGTGGGGGAATGCAGGTAGGAGGGTGTGTGCAGGGCAGAGGGGAATAAAGGAGGGAGAATGGGATAACTGTAATAGCATAATCCATAAAATGTATTTTAAAAAATATTGCCTCTTAATTTAGTAAAAATCTAAGAATTTTGTGATATAGTATTAAAATTACCATCTTATCTAGGGTTTTAGGAAAAGGAATGATAATTGACATTTATGGTCTGAAATGTGTTGGGAGAAAGCAAATATTTCCAAAGTAATAAGAATATCATAATCAACATAAGGCAGTGCAAATCTTTGAGGTCACAAAAACAGGGTAAGAATAAATACTTGGCCAGTACCGGAGGTGTTAATGTCATACATACAAACATGGGTTCAATTCCTGCTCGTATTATTCACTATGTATGTGATTGTGAGCAAGTTAGTTAATAATTCCTCATCCATGAAGAGGGGATATTAATACATATCTCACATACATTAAACAATTAAAGGACATAATTTTTGTCTGCTCTTTGACACAGAGCATGACATAGAATAGGTACGAAGCATTAAAAATGTTTCTAGGTGAAGTTCTTAGGTCCTTAGCAATCTCCAGTTAATCAGTTAATTGTAGCACTTGCTTAAAGGAGAGGTGATGACTGTTTTTGACCTTGGAGTGCTGAGTGAGGCACTATGACAGCAAATGTGTTCTTGCCGTGCCAAGGGGTTCAGTGACTGCACTAATACGTCCAATACATTATCCTCTAATTAACAGCAAATGGCAAAACTGTTTGTTTATATATCCAATTAACTGAATGATTAGTTTTCAGTGATGTACTATACACTGAGCTTAATCAAATAAAGGTTGAATTGATGGCCAACAGCTGTGAAGTTGGCATAATCAAATGCCCTTCTTGAAGAAACACCTGTTAAAAGGACACCTTAGTGCAACATTGTAATGCGCTTGGGGACGTCTGGTGTAGAAGATATGTACAATCAGTACTTGAGAGCATTCTCCAATAAGAAAGTTCAGTTTGCATTTCTCCTCAGAGACCATGACTGCAATATCTGGCTACTAGATTAGTAAAAGTTCTTACTTTGTCCAAATATTGATCGCTTGTTTGTCTTAATCATGGTTCCTAAACATCTCAGTCAGTAGACACTCTGCAAGCACGCCCAGTATCAATTCAGCTCACAACCTAAGGCTCTATAGAATAATGAAAAAATGAGCCAAGGAAAGTTTTATCATTTGCTTAGAAGAGAAGGAATTCTTAATACTTATCTAAGTTGTTATCCGCACAAGAGGATAATTAGAAAATGTAGGTCTTTGATTATAGAATAGTGTCTTCTTACTTGAACTATTGCTACCTATGCATGCTGTTGCTGTATCTGAAACTGTTTTCTGTGTTCTGAGGCTTCATCAGATTTGATTTCCATTTTTTTCTATGTTTTCATTCTCAAAAATGGATTGCTGGTTTGAAAGCTGGATGTCTCTGGGCTTCTGTATTCTTTTTCTCTAATTTTCCTACTAAACAAATCACCACTCTGAGTTGTCATACAACATTTGGATGAAAAATACAGATGACTTTCCCAATAAAGGAAGTACTGAGCTTTCTGAAGAAATGAGAGGCCAGCTTATAGCACTGTTCTGTCCAGTTCCCTGACTCAGGGCTGGGAAGCAAGCTCCTTTGCGGGTCGGCCTCCATGCAACGATGGTGCGGCAGCAGCCCTTCTCTTCCGTCCCTCAACTCCACTGCCTCATGGAGACACACCGCAGGGACCCCGCACACCCTAGAGGGGGTCAGGGGCGAGGCACGCACATAACACTGCTCAGTAGGCCTGCAGCTGCTGCATGTTCTGCATCTGGGGCAGGTTTCTAAGCAGCTGCCATAACCACTTTGGAACCTGAATGAAATAGCAGCTGCCAAAGGCTGCTGGCTCCGGCTGAGCTATTCTCTGTGTTTCACTGTGTGCATACCTTATTTGAGAAGGGAACATTTGAGAGGTGCAGAGGGAGGATTTTCTTATCTATAGCTTCAGAAGATACATTTGCTTTTTCCCAAGGTGGAGAGGGGAATGGCACAGAATAAAAATGTTAAGAGTAGAACTCCTAAGGGCCAAGGTAAATGAGGTTTCTGAAGTGCAAAAATGCAAAGAAGAAATTAAGCTACTTGATAGTTTGGCAATGCATCACATGTCCACACACGGAGGCCCAGCCAGAGACTAATGCTGCAGAGGAGTTCATGTTAGTTACCACAGGAGGTTCTCTAGGGCTATTGTTACCCTCTAGTTCTCTCCACATGAACAGAATGTTCTCTCCCGTCGTGAAACAGACTCGGCTCTGGTTTGATGACAATTTTCCTCATTGTTCGTGTGCCTGTGGAGAGATGTACTTCCAGACGGCCCTTGTTCAGGAAGATCGCATAATAGGCCTGGAATAGCAAATGGTCATTCAAGATTAAAGACGAATCTCATCCAAGGCTTAGCATTAGAGTTCTCTGACAGAACCACAGATTCATCTGCTAGGAAATCTTACTGGAGAAGTTAAGGTTCAATATTTTCTTAAACACAGTATTTAAAGCAGCTGGAAATAGTTTTTTAATCATTTACCATTTTTGCCTGTTAGTTGATGTGGAAAGTGGGTGTAGTAATATAGCAGTCTCTGCAAAGCAGATTCGTGATGCTGAAGGTAACAGCTATGCTTGCACTGGGTCTCTAACTCACAAAACCTACCAGGGAACAAAGGGTGTTAACAAAAACCTCTCTTCCCTATATTCACAAGTGGACAGCCAGCTTCTGGAAATCAGGTCTGACTCCCAACCTCATGGCATTTTGAATGTTTAGACTTCAATTTGTTCTCTGAGCTGGTGGAATAGATTGCTATCACCAATGTGTAACTTGTCTCCCTCATTCAGAAAGAAGGAAGACAATTTTTTATCCACAAACATGCCTGCTTTCTTCCTGCTGCTGTTACTATAGCAACCAGTATGGCTTTGAGATCAGATTAGGAACCCCACAGAGCTTGAATGCAGTTCTTGTCCCCAGAGCTGATTCCACGTGTGAGCCCTTTCTCGTGGAGCATGGGGGCACTTGCTGCACAAAGATCACTTGGTCCTCCATGAGTCACCTGTGCTGGTGGGACTTGTTCAATCAAACATCTTGTCTCCACTGATTGGCTAAGTTGTTTCTATGGCTGTGTGTCCAACACAAAATGTCCAGAGGACGGGATCAGTACTCACCTTCCTTCAAAGGGGCCACTGCAAACTACTCACTCAATTAAAACTTTCTTAGCTGACTGATTGTTTGGTGTCTCAAACCCCATCAGCAGAATATAGTCACAAAAAACCCTATGGGTATCAAAACCGTTAGCTTAGAAAAAAATAAAATATGTCAATGAACCAGCATTGATTCTATGATAGGTATAAACTATTTAACATTGATTTCTCTTTCAGATAGAATTTATTATGGGATTTTAATAGCTAAATGTGGATTATCATTAAAATGTTGAAACGTTAACATGTAATTTTTAATTTACTTCCTACTATAGTACCTAATATTGTCTCTTTTTAATTGTTTTAATAGGATCGTGTTCTATTTTAAGGGTTATCCTGAAAGCTGGTGATTCAAGTCCATTTATTTAGCCCTGATGAGGAGCAATTGGAGCCAGTAAGTTGGTGCTTAAGTATTTGACGAACATCCTTCAGTGGAAATGTATTCTAGGATGCTTGATCTGGCTCTCTTGTTACAACTAGCTGATGATTTGGAATAGTGAGAAAAGAATTTTACTTTTCAGGATTAAAAGATAAAGAATTTGAGTGCGTTTATATTTTTATATATTCAGTGCTTATTTGCAGTAAGGAATGAGATAGAATAACTTTTTTTTCTTCCTTTACTCTTAGAAAACTATTTTTATTACAACTATTTGACTGATTTCTCCAATGTAAGGGACATACAGCACAATTTACAAATCAGTGAATACCTGGAAATCTACATTTAGGTTAAAAAGCAGCACTTTTGCATCTCCTCTGAATTTCTCCCCAGTTCCATCCCTCAGCTTCCCCATTTCAGAGGTAACCACTAATGTGAATTTTATTTCCTTGCTTAAAAAAAAAAAGGTATTATTATTATTTGGCTTAAACAATAGAAATTCATTTCCTCATAGTTCTAGAGGCTGAAAGTCAGAGACCGTGGTGCCAGCACGGTCAGGTGGTAGTGAGAACTTTCTTCCGGGCTTGCAGACGGTCACCTTCTCATTGGGTTCGCACAGGGCTCTCCTGGGCACCTGTACTGAGAGAATACAGGTGCCCAGGAGAGGGCATCTCTCTCTTCCTCTTCTTTGTCTTTAATCGAGGTGTACTTGACATGCAACATTATATTTGTTTAAGGCATACAACATAATGATTTCATATTTCTCTATTACTGTGAAAAGATGACCACAGCAAGTCTAGTTAACATTAATTACCATGCAGAGTTACAGAATTTCTCTCTGTGTGTGATGAGGACTTTTAAGATCTACTCTCTTACCAACTTTCCAATATGCAACACAGTGTCAGTAACACTTGCCATGCTGTACATTACATCCCCACGACTTATTTGTTTCAGAACTGGGAGTTTGTACCTCAGAACACCCTTCACCCATTTCACCAGCCCTCCACCCTGCCTCTGGCAAACACCAACCTGTTCTCTGTATCTATGAGGTCTTGTGTTAATTTTTTTTTTTTAGATTCAGCCTGTAAGTGAGACAATATATTTGTCTTTCTTTCTTACTTATTTCTTAGCATAATGCCATCAAGATCCATCCATGTTGTTGTAAATGACAAAATCTCATCCTTATTATGGCTGAATAATATTCTTGTAAATGACTATATATATGTACATAATGGGGGTATATATAATAAGAATATCTACATATATAAAATAAGAATATATATATGAGGTCTGTCTGGGAAAAGTCCAGTCATTATTAATATGATGAGAATGGTTTACATGACATCAGTGTAACCTGGCAGCCAAGGACAGTGGACTATAATGTGTGCGCATGAACAATGATGATGTCACTGTACTACACAGTGGGGACAATAGTTGCCATTTAAAAAATATGATTAAAAGTAGTGAAGGAATATCAAGAGAGTAAAGATTTATGGTGCATAGATTTGGGCAACTAAGAGGTAGCTTTTAACAGAACCGGATGTTAGGCTGTATGAAAATTGAAGCTTACAACCTCACGAGCAGACACTGTGTTATGTAATGAGGGAGACTGAGTATGGACTGTGTCCAGGCCTGGGTTAGCTGTGCTCTATTTGCCTCTCTTATCTCAGGTCATTCTCTGCCTTCTCTGCATCCAAAGAGGGTGGAGCATGTCAGGCTCCAACGGAATGCATCATGTCGGCTAAAGATACTGGGGAACTGATCCCTGAGAAATTTAAATTGAAGGGACCCTAGGTAGATATCTATGGATCTGATAAGGAACTGGACTTAGAGACAGGAGATTAATATAATTTAAATATATTTTCGTTTTTTCCTCTTTATATATGCACATGATAAACCCACATGAAACACAGCTGCAAATACTACAAGTGTGAATGCACCTGGAATTGACCAACAGGAAAATCTTAGTGGAGATAATTGTCCTAAGAAGATGATAGTGGAAATAAAGAATGCAAATCTAAAAACATAAGAGCAATTTATAAACCCTCAATGCCTCATCGAGCTCTTTATAAATGGATTGTTTTGTATACACATTAGGTAAAATGCATTACTAACTAGGGTGAGAATACCTGTCCAGTTTGCCTCCGTTTTCTCCGAGGTGGCACTGGTGTCCCTCCACTTCCCAAGAGAATGATCCCAGACTCATTTTTAGTGCTGAAGGACAGGTTGATTTCTGTCCCCACATCAATTGGTACAGGGGCCAGCTCCACAAAACCAGGCTTGGGGAAGCTAACTGTGTAAACATTCTGTAGGGAAAAGGAGAAGAAGGGAAGAAAACATTAACAATGCAAATTTAAACTAATTTCTCCATCTCACTCACCCTCCTCAGTGTCCTCAACGTTATGAAATACATGATAGTTTTTGAAAGCCTGAAAATCCACGGTCACATGCAGAGTTTAAAAGCAACCAAAGAAATACCATTCGCAGCTCTAACTTAAATTTTCTGGGCAGTGTGGGTTAAAATAAAAATTCTGGCCTCTGTTTCTATCTAGAACTTTGATTTAAAATATAGAAGATTATTATTGATAGGTACATTTTCTTTTGGTTTAAATTTATCTTGCTAAATTTCCCCTCAAAACACTTAATTAACCTCATGAATATCATCCATCAACTATTTGTTTATATTTTATAGCTGACTATGACCATGGTCTTGCTCTGTGTTCCTCCTCAGTGATGAACCTCAGGTAAAGAGGTTCATTGCTATCAAATGTATCAATACTTTCTAGAAGAATTTTAAAAATTAGATAAAATATAAATCTTAAGAATAAATAAACCAAGCATTTCATAGTACAGTTTTCTTGTCAAAATTAAAATAGTATCATTGACCTTGCTGATTATAAAATTAAAACATTAACATTTTAGACAGTAACAAAGTACGAAAGGGATAAGGTAAAAATCCCAAAGCTGTGCAGGATAATATAGCTTTTCATCATTCATTCACTTATTCATTCATCCGCTCATGCATTCATTCATCTTTCACAACTTGGCCCACTTCCTCTCTCCTCCTCTCTATATTTAAACTGGATCATGACAGGCACCTTCATTTGTAACTTTTTTTCATTACATGTGTGGAAGATCACTTTCTGTCAGTAAACCCAGACCTGGTCATCATCTTTAATGGTAGCAGGACATTCCATTTATGAATGTGCTAGGATTTATTTAAGCCATGGCGTCCATGTAGCTGGCAATTTAGCGTGCTTAAAATGCTTATTTTAAAAGTCCTGGGTTTTGCTGGAGTAAAAGTAAGGATCCTTTAATGCAGGGTATTTGTCCCAGTTAAGTGACATAAGTATCGTAAAATATATAATCTATTTTCCATTCCAATTTTCAAATCATAAAGTTTTGGATAGTTCAGATAAAACTACTGTGCAGACTTTTCAATATTTATCCACATCAAATTTGTACCTCATATTTTAGTTGCAAAATAATTCCTGGTTACTGAAAACTGCCTTTACAGAATCATCATTTCCACACATACAAGGCATTCATTTTCTGAACAGTTTTCCATCATCACATATGTATTTTTTGCATGTGAATGAGAGCTGGCCTTTGGAAGCTTAAAACTCCAAGTAAAACTTTCTTTAAGAGCCTAGTATAGACTCTTAGAGATTCAATCCTATATGCATTTCCTTTTTCCCTATTCCCAGGCTTCTCAGGGTGGCTGCCACGGCTAATCCCAAACCGGAGCACACCACTGGGCACAGTGAAGACCCTGGAAGTTCTGTTTCAGTCGTTAAACCTGACGGCTCAGTGGTGGATCCGCTTGTTCTTATCCCCTGTTCTTTCTTCATTTCCCATCAAAATGCTTTAAAATAATTTTAATTAGAGGAAGCTTGAATGACTAGTTGTGTCATAACAGGCAATTAAAATTTTATGCGATTGATATACTTAACATTTTTTTTTTTGGTAAACAAACTCATCACTTTTAGAATTCCCATAAAATTCTTACTAATATTTGCTAATGACTATTGGCTTCTTGCTTATAGATATTTTAAGAGAGCAGAGCTGGGGCCTAAGTTTCTATGAGTTCCTATGAGTTAGCCCCTATTGAGGAATCAGGGCAAAGTTGTAAAGTGGAATCAGGGGGCTGCTGGGTTGCTTTGGCGATAAAGAAAAGACACTGAAGATAGCTGATGTCAAGAGGCTTTGCAGTCATGTCAAAGATAAGACTTTGCATATAGTTCCCAGTCTCTGCCATTTTCAAAGACAGGGAGGTTTGACTTCTAAGCTGTAGATAAGATGCTATGCGCTAATGATTAGGGTGTAAATCATTGCTAGCTATTTGTGTAAACTAACACATTCCAGAAAAGTTATATATAATTCATAAAGATAAAATAAATCTAAAAGATGACAAATATGAAGAAAAGAGAAAAGTAGTATTGGAAGGGCAGAGAGGACCATAAAAGAGATGAATATTAAAAGTACATTCTTTAAAGTACTATACATGTGGGAAATTGGCTTACACTTTTGGGTCTTCATAATACCATTTCCTAAATTCAGTAGATCACAGGAATTTATAGAAGTGCTTCAATCTTGCTTTATCATCCACACATAGCCTAGACTAGCTAGGGTCAGTAGGAATTTGAAACACATTAACAAGGGACTGGGCTGTGTAAGCACACAAACTAAGTAGGTGAAATCTGGTGTGAATGTATTTAGGAAGCCAAGGTGCACAAACCGACCTCCAGCGAACATCCTTTGGTAACGCCGACATAGTCAGGGCTACTGAGTATATTATATGGTGTTCTTGAAATTTCGATATCTTTGAGGCAGCCAGAATATTTCTTCAAATTTACTTCTGGCCTGTTGAAAAGTTACATGGGAAACAAAAATGACATTAGTAGGTCAAGGGCAGTGTAGTGTCTGTGACCACTGGACACAAGCCACCTAGAGCTGACTGACTGACAGGCAGGCGCCATCTCTCATGCTGTGCACACGTGCGCACGTGTCCCAGCAAACTACACTTCTTCCATTTGCTACAGCTTGGAAAAAGTGGATGTTAACACCATCCTGAGAAGGAGTCTTTAGCTAATTAGTCTTCCTGTCCTTTAAAAAAATTATCTTACCCACTGCATTTAAACACTAGAAGGCACAGGAATCAACTGATTTCTTTCATTCTTCATATGCATAAGGAACTGTATTTCTTTTCCCCCCAAAGAGTGGACAGTTTTGGAAGCAGTATAATCAAACCACATCCCCAAAATGCTAAATAAAATATTGCTCAAAATTTAGGAAGAAAAATCCGGAAGCATTTATTTTAAAAATAAAATATTTCTGTCATTTTGACATTATTTTTGGTGGACAGGGGTTGTGGCTAAAGAATAAAATAATATTATATTTCTCTTTAAAGCTTTTTAACTAAAAGCCTAAGAACATTCTTTTGGATTACATAGTCTTAAAAAAGATACTTTAAAATTGGATTTACAGATTGACCCCTGAATTCCTATTCTATATTGGAGCAATAAGAAAATAAAGTAACCAAAGCACAAAACATGCTTAAATTTTTCCAATAAAGTTGAAAATGGATTCTACACCCAGATGACACCTGAATGTTTACTCTTAGCTTACTAGTTCTTAAAAAGGGATAAGCGCTCAATAAACATAAGTTAGCAGTCTGTCAACAACAGGGAAACTTCTTTATTTAGTCTATAGCAGTGCTGTCCAATCAAACGTTCTGAGATGGTCACACACCACTCTGTTCTGCAGTGTTCAGGCAGTACTTACTGGTCACATGTCGCTATCAGCACCTGAAATGTAGCTTATGCAAATGAGAAACTAATTATTATTATTTCATTTTATTTATTTTAAAGTTAAAAAGCCACTGTGGTTAGTGGCTACCATATGGAATAGTGCAAGTCCATAGTAATGGGGGGGAAAAAACCCTTTTTTTGCATCTGTAAAAGCTGTCCAATCAATACCAAAATATTATAATTAATGGGATAATGATTAATTCCCTGCACATTGTTCAGTGATGCCAGGATTCCCTTTTTGTCTTAATAAAAAGGACACGGGCATGAGGAAAAGCAGGTGGGGAGCAAGTCAGACCCTGGCAGGGTGTATCAGGTGATTGATATCATGCCAGGTATTTGTTCTGTTTTATTTTTCTTTTTTTACTCTCTCTGGAACTGCTTTATTTTCTTTGATCATTTCCCCTTGCTCCTAAGGTCTTCTCCTCCTGTTCTGTTAGTTGGTTATTTTGTAGAACATGCCCAGGTGGAGGGTGAGGATCTTGCTTGTATTCTTACTGTAGAAAGGGAGGGAAGGGGTGGATTTCTCTTGCAGTGTTCATTTGTTTCCGTTTCAGAGGAAAGGATAAGAAAATCACTCCTACAAGTTATGTAGTTCATTGTTTCATGGAAAGACAAGAACCATTTCAAAATACAATGATTTAGCAAGCTCAATGCTATGAAAATCACAGGGGATAATGATTACATATGGTGATCAGACTCCTAATGGTAACCACAGGCCTCTGTTTCCTGTTTGCCTCAAAGGTGAAATGTCAAAGCTACATAGTGTCATTCCAGAGTTTTATTAGCATGCATTTCCATTGAATACCAGCCTTGGCCTTTTAACCTTCTCAGCAAACAGCTGGACTGGTCTCACTACTGTATCATGATGAAACAACTCAGGTTGTTTATTTTTATACTTTCATTTCTACATATTTTAGTTTCTGGTATTAAAAGTCTAGTTTTTGCTGAAAACATTTCTTGGATCAGTTCAGCTTCATGATCTCCTTTTTAGAAAAATGGCACAGTTCGGCTCTGAAATACCAAAATGCCAGACTGAGTTCTAGCTAGCGTGAGACAGCCTGCACATCCCTGGGGTTGGATGGGCCACTGACAGGGGTCTAGGGGTCTGCAGCTCACAGATTTCATGCTAACACCTCTCTGCAAATAAGAGTTAAAATGCTCCTGAGAAGCTCCTTTTTACAAATTTCTTCAATATTAATGCAACACTTGTAGTAAACAGTATTTCCAGAGATTCTTTTTATCTGGCTCCAGGGCTAATTCTAAATAAAGACGGCAATAAATAAGCAGCTTTGCCAAGAGGTGCAAGGGCCATGTAAACGTTTGCAGATTTGCAGGCTTGCAAAAAGCAACAAGGCAGTGGCAAGCATGTGGAAGCACGGGTTGATTGTTCAGCATGGTACTACAGAGACTAGAGTCTGGGGGTCAATCCAAGAGAATGGTTTGTTCTCTTCCTAATCAACTAGATTCTGTCCATAAACCTGACCAGCTGCCCTTCGCGCGTTTGTTGCTGAGTGTGGGCACCAGGGGGCGCTGTGCGTGGGCGGTAGAACAAATAAGCAGCACAAATTCGTCAACTTGGCGGGTGAAGCAAGTCCACTTGCAGCCCAGATGATGATAGGTGAGCAGCAGCGTCTTCGTGAGCAAGAGCAGCATGAGAACTATCTCAGGATGCATTACTTGCTCATGAAATGTCCTATGAATAAAGCTGCATAGTTGTTGCTGATTCTGCACTGCCGCTTTATCTAAGAAGCCACATTTACCCAACCCATGCACTTGAAGGCAGCATGCATAAATTTAAATTTTACCTTGCTTTCATACTAGGTCAAAGGAAAGAGAAAAAAAAAAACCACACAATTTATTTGTAATTGCATTTTCATTTAGTAAAATAAACTTCAATCATAAATCTTTCTGAAAAGCATCTCACAGGGATTGTTAAAGGAAAGGAATTTAAAAATCATCAGAACAGAAAACAGATATAAGCTCTTGACCACAGTGTAATTAGAATCTAAATATGACCATTTCTCATACTATTTTCTTGAAAAATGCATAATATTGCTATGCTGTAGTATTTATGAGTAATATGTAAATATTGTCTCCAAAACTTGAACTTAACATATGTAAAAATAATTTATATTTACCACATCTTTTAACTTTAATATATTAAGATTCTGTCTGTGGGCAAAATAACACCTAACTATGAATGCATGATTCCTTGATTAGTCACAAATGTATGTCTAAAGATTGTTCTGAAATAATGTGCCATGCCATGGAAATATTATATTTACAAACTGCTGTATTGTGAAAGTAAAAACATTTTAGTAGTAGAGACTCATTAGTTATATAGTCTGGAAACTAACACCTACTCATCTCAATAAAGCCAACGTATACATCTTTGCAGATAATTCTTAAAAATCACTTCATGGTACATTAAAGCAAGTCTTTACTAGAATAAATGAAACTATGTTTGGATAGCCTTATTCTGACTATGTATATTTAATTCACTCATCTAGAATGTATGATCTTGCAAAGTAAATCTTCAATTTGAACAACTGCTGGATTCCTAGTATTTATATGGTTGCCTGAGCGGATGCTTAACAAATACTTTTTGAATGATTGGTAACTATGCCACTACTGGAATACATTTGATCTGCTATGATTTTTCTGATGAAGCACTTTAAATCTATATTTCTGACACAAAAACCTTACAACGTAGACAAGTGCAGAACCAGTTAATTTGCACCACAAAGCTTATCGAATTATACCCTTGAAAGACTGGTAATGACGCAGTTGTCTGGTCTATGAGTTTAGATATGGGGAGAAATCTGCATGTCAAGTATCATAAAAAGAGACTGAAGTTCCACTGCCCATTTGGACAATATGGGAATAACTCATCACTGTACATTTCAGTTATTCTTAGATTATTCCGAATGTAACTGTCTTTTTAGAGTAGTAACACGTAAATAGGACTTTTTTAACCATTAAAAAAATAACTAAAGAATACAAAAATTAAAAACATGGTAGTCTATATTTGTAGTAAATGGTTTAACCACACCAATTCACCCATTTTAATTAAACTCAATTAACATTTGTTAAGCACCAACTACTTTATAACTTTTATTTCTTATGTTTTTATAACAAGCGGTAAATTAAATACCCTGTGAAATACTTCCTAACCTTTTTCAGTTACTTGGATATATTTTTTGAACTAAATAAATTATGAGATCAATACATCTTCCCATCCCACAATCTAAAAAACATGTGAATTAAAAAAATGTTGGCATGGCATGGGGATAACTAACATAGCTTTAACATTAGGCACATGGGAAAGTCCAATACGCATTATCATGCTAATGCTTAGCAATAAGATAGGTCCTACTCACAGCATCCTGGAACGCTGGCTAATTTTCAGAACACTAAGCAACGTCAGTGTGTTATTACCTCCAGTGAATGTGCAAGGAGAACAGCAATTACAAGATCCACATTCAACTGCGGTCTCTACCTTTAATTACTTCCATGATTCTTTTCATCAGGTGGCTATAAGGAAGAGTTGTTCTCATCCATCTCTTTAACAAAGACATCAAGTTTATCCTCTGGTTTCTAAACCCTGGTATTCCAGCATGCAACATGATTTTTTTATTACACCTTTCTGCAACTAAAGATTATATGACATTACAGAAAAAAGATGATATGATATTCCTGTTGTCATTAAACTGCAGAGCTTCAGTCAGCATAGTGGCCACTTAATTAAAACTTAATCTTTAGCTCTGAATAAATACTAAATTACCTCAGGTTTCTCAGTGTTGGCAGACCACCAAAATATATTTTGTCATCTGCTTTCAAGTCAAGACCAAAATTATTTCCAGGAGATGAAGTTGCTATGTTCTCCTCCTGGTTAGTGTCTATATCTATAATTGATATGTTGGCTGTAAAAGAGAGAGGAAATTTAACATTTTATTTGAGCAATACCAACCACATCTATATCACCGCTATTACTTCAAAATAAATTGACTTTAATTCTCAGATTAACGTTGACTTTCTTCAGCATTTTTATTCTATACAACTATTTAATAATTACAGAAACAAAAACATCAATGAAATACATTATTAAACTATTCACAAAGAGAGGGTGAAAATGATATCCGGAACACAAATGAAGGCTAATCAATCAATAAAAAAAGAAGAAATTTTGATAGGTGAATGTCAAAGAAACACTGGACGTAGTTTTCTGTCGTACAGATAAGTAGTTAGAAAATAAAGATAATTAACTAATAAAGATAACTAAAGATAATTAGATAGTAAGATAACTATCTAATTAGGAGTTAGATTACTAATATACTGAATCTGTGGCTCCTTCTGTACACTTTAGTATCCACAGAAGTGCTGGGGCTTTGGCTCACACAGGTAATGTGAGTGGGACGGTTGTGCACAGAAGTGTTTGGTTTTGTAAGATGATGGGGTCCACATCCATTGTAAATTGCATTTTAGATGAGGGATGCTGAGTGTTGTGAGAGAGGTAAAGTCTTCATGCCTTATTGCTTTCTCTCAGGACTTAAAGGTGTTTAAAATGTGATGAGTATAAAAATTCAGAAATAGAAAAAGGGAAAAAGAGAGGCACTTCCCTGTTGAAACTGCTTTCTTCAGCAAGTGGATAAAAACCCCCTCTCTCATTGATTTCCCTCCTTTACTCTGAAGAGTCAAGCCAGGCTCTTTCTGAATGATGTGCTTTCTCACCATAATATTTGCTTAGGCCCAGACTTTAACTGCTTTATGTACTGTATTTTGGCCCCTTGATGCATATTGATACATTAGTTTATTAACATGACAGGTTTGGCTTCCAAATCTTTGCTTAGTATAGGATCTGAATTAGCAAGGGTCTGAAAATGGCCATTTGAACCAGATGGATTATAATGGTATTTCTAAATGTTTATTCTTTAGAAAGCTAGTTTCTTGAATGTTTCTAGCTCAAGTAAATATAATAAACACTGGGTTAAGAAAAATAAACATATATCTTAGTTTTATGACCACCCAGATCTTTAATGTGCTGGTATGAAATGTAATGCTCCAGGAGGGACACACAGCAAGAAGTATTTGCTACATTTATTTGACCATGGACTATTATTACTTTCGCTCAGCTCATCATCTTTCAGAATAGTGTTATTTGGAAAACAAAGTATTACGCTCCAAAATTCCATTGTAATCTGTCGCCCTTCAGTTCCAAATGGAAGCCTCTTCAATAAAACCAAACATAACTGCCTTTAAAAATGACCAGAATAAAACACCCGAACTTTATTGAGACCTCATCCTCAAAGCAGAGTTTTGTAAAAACATACAGATGACAAAAACTCTAAAAATGGTTGTCTTATTAAAAATATTTAGCAAGTTATGATTTTAAAATCTAATTACTATTATACACATATTCACTTCATACACGCATATATTTTTGACCTGACTGGTTGTTAAAATAAAAAAAAATAATAAAAAGCTGTTTTCAAGGCTTTTTCATACATACTCCTTTTTATTCAGATCTACAAAGTTTTCATTCAGGCTGTTGCCTGAAACACAAAGATAGCCTCTTTCTACAGACCTGGTACATATTTTAATGGTGTCGTGAAAATGAGATTCTGCCTCTATCTCAGGCAAGCCAGTGACTGGAGGTAGTTTTCCTTCTTATCCCTGAGTGAATATATGCATTATTAGAAGCCATTCTAAGAAGAACTGCTTAAAGAGCAGAAACACAATGGACTTGAAACTCACTGGCCCAAGCATTAACTCTGGCACAGAGACATAGGTTGGCATGTTTTTACTGACTTGGAGGAAGGACTCTATCCTTCACGAGTGATAGTGATGAAATGGTTACTGCATTGAAATGCTAACACTTGCGTTTGCTTCTTGCCCTACTTCTTTCCCTTACAGAATAGCTATTAACATAAAATTTTAGTGTTGATGAGTTCAGACATCATTTATGGGTAAGCAGGGAAATAAGGGTTTTATTAACTACTAGACACAGAGTAATGGCCTAACCAGCATTTTACAATCAATGCGGAGCCATTATAAACGAGTTGTTTTTACTTTAGTAATTCTTTCCTTCTCTCTCTGAGTCCATTGGAAGTCCAAATGATCTTTCGGTAATATGTCTGTCCATCTGAACGCACTTGTGGGACCTGGCAAACTTCTACTGGTAGTGGACTGTGGTTCTACTAAGTGACTCTCAGAGGTGGGGAATGCCTACTGAAGGAAGCATTTGAATTTTAACGGACAGTACTTTTACCAACTAGCAGAGAATGATTCATGTAAAACAACTAATCTGGTCCCTGAACAGGAGCAAGGGCCCACCTATCTGCAGCCTTTTAGAATTCCTATCCCTATCCTATCCATGGAATCTGATCTTGCTCAAATCCAAGTGACCTTCCTACACCAACAAACCCAACAGTCCATATCTCTGCAGCATTTGGTATTGTTAATTTTCCTTCCTTCTAGAAAGTTTCTTCTTTTGGCTTGCATAATATCAAACTCTCCAGCGTCTCTGCCCTGAGATCACCAATCTCAGTCTCCTTCCCAGGCCCTATTTCTTTGAACACTTCTGAAATGTTTATGTTCTCTAATGTCCCACCATTGGGCCACTTCTCAGGTTTTAGCTTTCTAGGTACCCTCAAGTTTATATCTACTTCTCAGATGATGACACTTCAAATATATATATGCCTAAACCTGATTTTTGCCTAAAAATCCACATTCAACAGGTAAGACAACATCATTTTTATACCTACCTCCTTGGTACTTCAAACTAAACATATTCCAAATCAAAATGATCTTTTTACTCCCAAATCTGTATTATTTATTTTATTTTATGGCACTATGACTGCCCCCCCTTAATCTTTTAAATTATGGTCATCCTGACTTTCTCCCACCATTCCACATCTAATCAATCAAAAACAGAGCTATTAACTTCGTCTTCTAAATAACTGTAATATCTGTCCTATTTTAAAACACAGTTTTATCAAAGTAGAATTGATGTGGTCTAATTTGTTCATGTTTAAAGTATATAATTTGACAATTTTTTAAATATGTATATCCATGAAATCATCACCATAATAAAAAAGTGAATGTATCCATCACCCCAAATATTCCCTTATGCCTCTTTGTTGTCCTTCCTGTCCCTCTCTACATAAGCCTATCCACAAGTAGGCTCTGTCTGCTTTCTGTGACTGTAGGTTAGTTTGCATTTTCTATATAATTTTACATGAATGTACTCCTTTTTGTCTGCGTTATGGTCCATCCATGTTATGTATACATTAAGTTTATTATTTTTATTGCTAGATATTATTCCATTGTGTGGGAGTTTGTAGATCCATTCACTTGATGGATGTTTGAATTTTTAAAAAAATTTTTTTGAGCATCACAAATAAAGGTACCATGAACATTTTGGTACAAGTCTTTGTATGAATCTATGCTTTCATGTGTCCTGGATAATACTTAAGATGGTTCATATGATAGGTGTATATTTAACCTTTTAAGAAACTGCCAACCTGTTTTTTAATGTGGTTGTACCACTTTACGTCCTCGTCAGCAGTGCATAAGAATTCCAGCTGCTCCACATCCTTGCCAGGCCTGGTCATGTCCAGTCCTTTTCATTTTAGACATTCTAATAACTGTACAGAGCTATCACATTGTGGATTTATTTTTCATTTTCCTAGTGTCATATCTCACTGCAACTCTTGTTTGAAGCCATCATTCACCCTCAGCCTGGACTACAATTGGACCTAATTGGTCACTCTGCCTCCAGTTTGATCTGCTGAAAATCTACTTTCCTTTTTTTCTCCTTTCTCCATTTATTTCTTTAGATCCCCCTTTGTGGAATCTTCCTTTACTGTACTGCTTCAATACTGCTGTTGGCTCCAAGGCTTTGGGTCATCTTATTCTAGATATGTCAGCTTGGTTTTCCCCATCCCTATTCAGCTACAACCATGGAAAACATAGCGATGGTTCCTAGTTACTCATCTCTCTCCAGAGCTCTGCTGATCCTCAGATACACACAACTAATGGCCTGCCCATTTCATCACACAGCTTCCCTAGGCTGTGAAAGATCGTAAGAGCACTACCTTTAACACAACATGGGCAACATAGAACTCAGCATCTCTTCCAGAAAACCTATTCATTGTCCTGTAACCAACATCTTGGTCAATGGTACAGCTGTATTTTTGTTATTTAAACAAAAATAAAACAAAAAAGGAATCATTCTTGATAAATGTTCTTGATAAATTAACAGCAGTCACATTGAGTATATCACACAGCTCTTTAGTTTTAAAATGCTTAATATCTTTCTACTCCATTCTTTCCTCTCCATTCTCCTGGTTTCTTCCTCCCCATTCTTCACCTGCTTTACTGCAGACTGCAGCAGCATCCAAAACTGTCACAAATCTATCTGCTGAATTGCTGCTAAGAAACATTACTAAAGCACAAATCTGATAATCTGATGGTGTGATGGTGTCATACCCTTGACTAAAACTCTTCGTACTTCTCCATAGCTTTCCCAATAAACTTGAAACTCATTAGCTTATTTTATAAGACCCTTTAGGAATTGGCTCTGTGTCTCTCTCACCCCATGTAATAATTTTATATCTACATCCATCCCGTTAGCTTGGAGTTACTAAAGCATTTCCCAAAACATGGTCAGCAGAATGCAAATATTGTAGGAATGGAGGGATTCTGGTAATCAAAGGTGTTTGGGAAATGTTGGGTCAAACAGAATTAAACATTGTTTTAACTATGCAGAGCTTCCAACATGCAATGTGCACTATGTCTCTCTTTTATGGGGACAATATACTGAGCAGTATTCCAATTTATACAAGTGCACAACCAGTTTTTGTACAAAAAGGGGTTTCTCCAGGGTTTCATATTCCAGGGAAAAGCAGTTGGAAAATGATGTATTCTGTGTCGTGCTCTCTGAGGCACTCCAGACTCTCACTTTACTTCTCTGAAATGTTAAACAATGCTTTTCCCTCCAGCGAACCCCTCAACTTCTGATTGTACCTCAGGGCTATTCCCCTGGGCTCTGACCTCTCTGCTCGACTTAAATGGCCCTGTCTTCTGAGATTCCTAGCCTGCTAGACATATCTCTACACAGCAATTAGCTTTCTGTCCAATAACCATTTATTTGCTTTCCTATCTCCACATTAGACTATAAGCTCCTTGAAGTTAAGAACTTGTCCAGACTTTATTTAGTTCCTGCATAATATTGGGTTGGTCAAAGAGTTCATATGGTTTTGTCTATAAAATAAAAGACATATTTTTCATTTTCACCAGCAACTTTATTGATTGAGGTGTTTTGTGTTTGTTGGCTATCTCCAATGCTGTATAATGTTGATTGTTCTCAATTAATGTCTCATTTGATTGCTATCAAATTCAACTGGTCTACCCGACCATGGAGCACAGTCCAGCGAGAAATCTCCAGCATAAAACTTTGCAAACCACTTTTGCCACATTCAATCCAGCACAGCACCTTCTCTATACATTGCACAAATATATATTTTTTTGCATTTCAGTTGCAATTTCACCTTTCTTGAAATAATAAAGCATGATATACTGAAAATGTTGTGTATTATCTTCCATCTTCAATATTAAAATGGCCAGAGAAAAATTCAATTTTGATAAGTTTTTTTAAAGCATTCAGACATGACAGCTGTCACAATGCAATCTAAAAAAATTGTTTCAAATGAAGTTAAAGACAACTAAGCACTACTAGAGCCATCTTACAGAAAAAAGACCAAATGAAATTTTGGCCAACCTGATACTTAGTAGGTGCTTTGACAGGTATTTGTTAAATGCAGGAATGAAGGATGGTGCAAACTTAAACCTACTGTATTTTTTGGATCATAAGACATACCTAGGTTTTAGAGGAGGAAAATAGGAAAAAAAATTTTGAAGCAAAAAATGTGGTAAAATATTTAATCATATAAATAACATAATATTTCACCAATGTAAATGTAAACAGAACTCAACAGCAGCATTAACAACCATTATTCCTCCCAAATTTGGGGTTGGGGAAAGTGCATCTTATAGTCCAAAAAATATGGTACGTTTCCATGAAATGTTACTTTGGCATGGTCAAAATTAATTAGGCCCAACTATATAAACAGAAGTATCAAAGTTTCAGTTGCAGATATTGGCAATGTGACAGTACAGAGGACTGGAGAACTTATACTTAAATAAAAATAGCAGCACACTGAACCTAATGGATTTGGATTTCTGTCTTGGTTGTGATAATATATGTATATACCTGTGATGTTTAAGTCTACATTTCCCATTTCCTAATACCAGAGCAAAATACCTGCTGATATGACCAAATTAGATAATGTTTGGGAACATGTTTTTAAAATGTCTTGGAACCGTGAAAATGTTACATCATTCTTAGTCATTTATTTGCACACACAACTTTTTGGCATTTCAAAAAACAAAGGCTGGGTAGCTGTGACCTAACAACCTCTACAACTCTACCTGGGGGCCTTTCTAAAGCAAACATCTTAGCAAAGGAGGAAGAAGAAGAAAAAAAAGCACACCTTTTCAATCCTACTACAGGATATAATTTTACAAGTTGTAAGACAATTTTATGCTTTTAAATTAAGCTCTCAGTTTCAAAAGAAAATGACAGAGAACCATTTGGCTCTTCAATCAGTCATGTCTAAGCTAAACCACCTATAATCTAAGCCAAAGAAATGACTGCATCAATTTTTCACAGAACTTGTGAGTACCTGAAATTACAGACAGGGTCTTCTTCATGATTAGGTACATGGGAGTTTGGAGAACATGATTAAGGCTCACAGTGCATTATTGCTGTAGAAACTCACCTTGTTTTTGAATTCTTGAGAGGGTGAATGATTTCCATTTCCCATCGTTATGGTTTTGATCGCTAACAACGGAAGCCATTCCTGAACCCAGATCATAGCTGACTTTGATGTGCCCATCCATGAGCTCTACGCTCATGAAATCTTTCTATTAATAGAGTGAAAAATGCGCCAGTGATTAGATACACAGAGATAGATGGGTAGTTGCTTTCTTTGTGGGGTTTATAATAGGGCCTTATAGCTAAATCACTGAATGTATTGATTAGTAGTTGAACTCCATTTTGAAAATAGAATTGGTATTACTATTTTGTGAATATTTGTGGGTGTGGCAGTATGGTACGAATGGTCACAACTAAACTACTAAGATGTATCCTTTTATGACAGGAGTATAAAGTGGGTTCTTTTCAAAACTAAACTAAAAAGCAAACTAAAAAGTATGTTCCCTGAAAGAATTTACTAAGAAATATTGACCTGGAAAAAACAGTGAGCATATTCAGAATCACCTTTCACCTTAGGTCTATAGAAGACTAAGGAAGAAGTTTTGCTCCTTCATGATTCCACACTGGGGTAATCTTCACTGGGTGCTTCTCTTTAAGGGTTATATGGGGAGTTATAATGAAAATAAGTAACAATTAAATTATATTTGCAATTAATATTATCAATGAAAATATATATGTGCTATGTGCATCACTCACTCTTGGCTATCACAGACTCCTTCGAACAATGATTGACAATTTAACAATAACTAATAATTGTATTAGAATGCTAGGGAAAAGAAACAAAAAGTTTCAATCATGGAGATAAGCTGTGCATATCTTTACCAGGTCTTTTGTGGCGAGGTACATCAGGAGCGCACTTGAGGAAAATGTTCGGAACTTGAACATGACTGTGGAGATGTTGGGGTACCAGCGAATGGGGCGGCTGACCATCGCATAGCCTTCTCCATCAAACTGAATTGTCCCCTCACTATCTTCCACCTGAGGACTGAAGAGAGATATTTCACATGAATCAGACAATGTCTACTTGGTCTATCAAAATTCATTACATCAAACCATCTTCTCAGGTTTAATTGTAAGCTGTTGCAGGGCAGACACAATATCAAATATGCCTTCTATACTTCCACGTCTCTCTGTCTCCGCTGCCACCATCCTAGACTAAGTAACCACCATCTGTGACTTGGACTTCATTAGATGTTTAGTAACTAGGCCACTGATTTTTTAAATGGTGTATGTTTTACTCAAGTCCTTGGTGGATGATTATATTGATGTTTAATTATGCCTCAGTGGTGTGAACTAGTGGTGTTTTAGAATGGGCTAAAATGCATTATTACATTTCTAATATACATAACATAATAGCAAGGGGGTTGGATGAAATGAGTGAAGGTGGTCAAAAAGTACAAACTTGGAGTCATAAGAAAGAAAACATAGTGGAATATAGGTCCCTACTCCCTGAATACTTAATATCCAATAGGTTTTCCTGGGACAGATTAAATTCAGACAATGAAGGGCACCTCCACTCATCTGTGTGTTTGTTGACCTGCTTTCTTCACTAGAATACAAGATCTATGAGACCAAGTAGGAATGTAGGCCAGGCTCCTTGCCAGGTACTAACTCTGCATCGAGTATGATACTGGCTAATGCGATTTTAGGGTAGCAAATTGCCTCACAGAGACTACATTGGTTGAATAATTAAAGAATATCTAAGATAAGTCTTGCAAATGTAATATTTAAACAGATTTCTTTTCAAGATGAGAAGTTATATATCATTTATCTATTATCTATCCATTTAATTGATATTGTTATAGAGTAATCTCAACTGTGGAGATACTTTTTAAACTTTAAATATTTGCATATTAGCATATATTTGAACCTCTAAAGTTGGAAGGTTATAATACCTTGAGGGTAGAAAGGAGATATTGAAATATATTACAGATATGTCATTGTAACATAACAAGAGCTTAGAATATTATTTGCATGAAACCTCGGTTAATGAGAAAAATAATAGTGGAAAAATATTATGAACTTGTGGACAAAGACCCATTACATCTTTTAGACAAGTTGGCTTTCTGTCTATTCCTGGACCATGAAGAATAAAATTCTCAAGATGAAAGGAAAGAATCTTATTGTGTCTTTCATAATTAGGTCTTTGTAATTTTAAGTTATATTTAATTTGAAATAAGATCAAATGGGAACTTTTTTTCTAATATAAACTTAAATGTGCTTTTCAATTTTCATGGAAAGTGCTAAAAGTTTGAGTAACTAAATCAGCCTATTAACAGCATAATCAATAGCAAATAAATTGGTTATTATTGGTCTTCCTTCTGACAACAACTTTATTAATTTCTGGGTCATTACATTTGAGAAAAGAGAATGTTGTGTAGAGTCCATTGAGAAGTTTCTTTGAAGTTCTCAAATACTAGAATTGCTCATTATATACTTTCATGCTGCCAATGACAACCAGAAAGAGTCATAGGAATCACTGTTGACAGTTTTCTGGATGCTTGACCCAATGGATTGTTATTTATCACTTAAAAAACAAAAATAAAAACAACCAAAACCTCCATGTCAGGATAAGTATTAGAATCAAAACAAAAATATCACATTTTAATTTTCTTGTACAAAAACTCTGGGATATTTATACCTTGGTGCCCTTATGTCCTTGATCTATTTATTCCCTCAACATAGCATTAAAAAATAGCAAATTAGATCCAGGGACTCTGGAGTCTGATATGGAATCTCACTAAGGCCCTGCTATAAGTCACTCAAAACTTCAGGTTTCAATTTCTCAGACGTGAGCTGAAAGAATTAGATTACTGAGTGATTTCTGAGGCCTCATCCTACTCCAGTGCTATAGAACATTCTCCTATTCACGCAAAAGACAAATCTGCAGGAGAGAGTTTTGTGCTCAGAACAGCTAAACGTGTAGATGGAGCACAACCTACTTCACTTAATTCACTGGCCACAACCAGGTAAGTCTGGTTTTAAACAGGTGACACTGAGATGCAGAAAAAACTGAGTCTTTCCAGGTAGTCTGTACTACTTCAAAAATCTAATATTATACTAGAGTTTTCCTTTTTATTTACCAAGAAAAGTAACTATTCTTTTTATAATTAATAAATGCTAAGTTTCTTAGCTTGTCTTGGTTTCTCTTTTGAACTCTGAAGTCTGGTCAAGTCGGTGAGGGTGGGTTTTGCTGCCTGGAACAGCCACGCCCTCCCCATGTAACCTGCTGACTGTAGAAGCAGATGTATATTGGGGTTCAGTCTACTAACTTTCATCATCATTTCAGTGTTCAGCTAAATACATTTTACTTCTAGCAGTTATTCTTTTCTACTTTAATCTTGATGTGATTTTCAGAAATTAAAAAAACAGTAAGATACACTTTTTTTTTAATATCCCTGAAAGGTTACTCTTTATAAAGCATAACAACAGGTATATACTTAGTACTGACTCCTGGATAGGTGTGAATTTCTAAAACTGACATTCTAAGATCATCTTTAAAATTTCTCAGTCTATGATGTATAGCCTCATCTTTTTTATCTTGCTGATATAATCATTTCTCCCCTGAAACTAGAATGATTTGTTTTTATATTAAGTTGTGATCTATGTTCTACTGAAAAGAAAACACACACCAAGAGTCCTGTAAAAATTATTTCTACAAATACCAAGGCTTATAGGAAAATAGGATTGGGCAATCACTCAAAATTTGTGCAACTCTGTAATCAGAGAACTAAAAAAAATCCCCCAATAAACAATCTTGATTGAGATATCAGCATCATGCATAAAGGTATGTTGAAAATAATACATAATTATTTTAGCAGACATGAAATTTTACCTTAAAAGGCATAGGTGAAGGTAGTTTGATGGTAGCGAATGTAAAGAAGGGCTAACCCTGCTGACTGACAGATGTGGTAAAAATGCACAGTTAGGGTTGCCAGAGGGGAGGGGTGTTGGAAGACTGGTGAAGAAGGTGAACGGAGAGAGAAAACCAGGTTGTTCGTCACGAAGCAGAAATGGGGCTGTGATGTGCAGCATGGGAAATACAGCCAATAATATTGTAATGAGGTGTGGTGCCAGGTGGGCACTGGAAATATCAGGAGGAGCACCTTGTAAAGTATATGATTATCTCACTACTATACTATACATCCGAAACTAACATAAACAATATGAAATGTAAATTATAATTTAAATGATTTTTTAAATAAAATAAATAAAAACAATTTAAAGCACAATTACGGAGGATACTGGGCGTTGAACACTTCTAAGACAGAGCCTTGGCCAAACCCAGGGCAAGCTCCTGAGTGACTGGGCACCGTGCACACGCTGTGTTATGGGTCCAGTGCTTCCGAGCTTGGCGTCCTCAGCTGCACAGGTATACTTTGTGCTCATTCAGCTGCCTTTACTTATGGGTGCAGACATCAATATGCTGGGAAGAACTGTGTAAGAACCTAGAGGACTTCTGCCCCTTTCCAAAATCATTTGCTCATTTGCCAATACGGTATGAGTGAATTCACATTTATGAATCAAGCAGGACAGATTTTACTCACTGTTTTCTATGAACACACTGTCTTTCTGATCTTCCCAACTTTGCTCTCTCTAGTCCCTGGGACCAGAATACTATCCACTTTCTATCTGCCATCTCTTCTTCTGGACTCTTATTCTATGTGAAGGCCCATCTCAAATGTCACCTCCTCCAGGAAGCAGATCTTGATGCTCTTAACCCAATGTGAATAATTGTGGTATACTCAGAATGCATCTTTCAAAAGGGATTTTTATTATGCCTCATATGTTGATATTTTAGTATTTCCCTTTTTCTCCCTTCTTGGCTATACATTTCCTGATAGCCACTACTGGGCTTATTCATCCTATCAGGAAGTTGTAAGTGTAAATCTCTGTTACCTGAGAAAAAACCCTACAACTATATGTACGAATACTACTATATTTGTATTAATTTGCAGAATCCTTTATATATAAAGGCATAGAGATCTTTGCAGAGTTGGTAATTTGTAATGTTATCTTGATATATGATATGTATTGCTGAAGAGACATTTAAATGGTTTTGATTTTTGTTGATAAATAAGCTTTCAAAAATGCTACTTATAAATTTACCAAAGAAATGTTCAGGGAAAGCTGGTGTTGTTGTGAGTCGCAGAATATTAATGTGGACTTCATTGTTTTTGTTGCATTGAAAGAACTTTCAGAGACAACATTCTGTATTAGGTTTTATTGGAGGTTATTAACCAAACCACTTTAAATGGGTTAGGATTGCAAACTGTCCTCAATGCCATGTTGACAAGTCTTTAATGGCAAGAATAAATAGGAAGTTGTAAGTTAAAACTTTTAGAGAAAAAAGTTGGGGGTTACTTTCTTTTCTGAAAATATAGAGATGCTGAGAAAAAATATGTAAAGTGCACTTTGCCACATTAATGGGGAATTTGGCTCCTGGCATATACCTTTAAAATTAGAAATAAAATATGTAAACTCCTTAGCACCTATTGATTTTAGAATTACTATGTATATATATTACATCTTCATGTATTTAATTTACTATAATTAAAACTCTTATAGGCACAGTTGAATAGTGAGCTCTAAGTTTTCTGTGCTGAGAAATCCTCCATTGATAGCTAATTACTGTATATCCTCTATTCAGATTTATCTAAGAATATTTATTCTCCATATATCATTTGTTTGCTTGTTAAATACTTTAAAATACCTAGAGTCTAACCTCTCTCTTAATTGATATGTATTACGGCAATTTCTCCTGACTTACCTAGACCTCTTCTCCTCTGCACTTAAGCAGAATCTTTAAAGCCCATGAGTTTTTCTACTTGAAACACTTAAAGAACCTTAGGTGTTATTTGAAAAATCCTGTAGAAGCTAAAACTTGCACTAGAGTTCAATGTTTTGTTAAAAACAGAAGGGGTGTGAATCCAGGCTTAGTGAGGTCTGAAACTTAATTAGTTTGAAGAAAATCTCTCTTTAAGAAAAAAAAAATTAGGATTCTAAGATGGCTGCAGAAGAGATAGAAGCTACGCTCACCTCCTCCTGGAGTCAAACTGGATTAACAGCTAAATTATAAAGCAATCAACCTCAATAACCGACTGAAAGACAGCAGAACAGGAATACTATAACCAAAGATTTACAGAAGATGCCACATAGACTGGTAAGAAAGGCAGAGATATGGAGAGGGCTGGCCCCGCAGCCACGTGCTACAGCTGAGAAGCTGGAGGGATAACTCTGCTGCCAAAGTCCTCCTTCAGGAGTGTGGGGTCTCAATCCCAAGCCAGAACCCCCAATCCAGAGCACCAGAGCCAGAAAGAGGAGCCCTCATAACATCTGACAGTGAAAATCAGCAGGGACTCTGTCCACCTGGAAGAGAAGAGAGTCTGCTAGAAACCCAGATGCTCTCTTAAAAGGCCAAGGCAGAGGATCTTGCTCCAGGACACTCACCTGGGGCTCCCTTACAGGGAGGGCGACTCAGGGCGAACTGGAGTCATTAAAAAGAAGATCTGGATTGTGTGGCCCTGAGGAGAAACCTGGAGGTTCAGCCACGGTGTGGCTTTGAAATGGGGGCTAGTCTTGCCCTGCTTCTAAAGGACTGGCACGTACTGCCCCCAGTAGGAGACTCTTTTGATATGTTCTTCCAAGTCTCACTGGCCCCAGCCTGCTGAGCTCAGTTCCTCAGGGGGAAAGAAGTGCTAATCGGAGTGGGGAACTTTGGGGCATGTCCCTCTCCAAGGCTCTTGTTGGGGACTCAGAAAGCCACTGGGTTGTACTGCTATGGATTGGCTGGGAGGGGACTTGTGTGCCTCCCTGCTGCAGGCTCGGCTGGTACCACCCCCAACAGCAGACTATTTTGATCTGTCTTCCTGAGTTCTGCTGGCTTCTCCCCGCTGTGCTTGCTCCTGTATTAGGGCTGGCTGGCTGCACCCAGCGTGAACCTGCAGTGTTCTCCTCCTGGTAGAGCTAGGTGGTTTGGCTCTGGAGTAGGAAATACTCCTTCCGCTGAGTGCCTAACCATGAGACACAAGCAGTAGACAGAATAGCCCCATCCTCCCCACCTGGTCACCCCATGCTACCTGGCTCATGCCTTGTGGAAGGATTTGTGGGATGTGGCCAGCCTGGGCCTACTCTACAGTCCTTCTCCAGAAGGCTCTGGAGGAAGATTAGGAAACCTTCAGGTGGCAGAGTAACTGACAGGTGGAGGCGGACCTCAAGGAGCCTTAGACCTTTTATGGATCTGTCCCTGGTTCAGAGTTAGAGGATGCCAACCCTTGTACACAACTTGGCCCCACCCATGCACACTCATCCCGGTAGATGCAGCCCAAAGCAGTGAATGGTGTGGCAAATCCAGACAAGTAGCCTGAGGCCAGTTACACACAATGCCTAAACTAAACCTGCACCAGAACCTCACCCCAAATGACCCAGAATGAACACAACCAGTGGTGGGCTTCAGTTGCCCAAGTGGCAAACCCAAAGGAGATTACGGCAAGCACCAGACTCTGATGGGAACAACTCCACATTGTAGGGCAGCCCCTGCAAATGACTTGTACATGGTAATCGTGGTCTATTCTCATAGTCAGCCAACCTGAGGGACAACACCACCTATGAATGGGACAACAGCATTCAAGACTCAACAACAACAAGAGGGCACAAATAACCCACACAAAAGTTATTCCTGGAATATGCCCCAAAATGAAAGAACAAGAAAAATATCCAGAAAATTAAATGAAAAGGAAGCAATCAGATACTAGGTGCAGAGTTTAAAACAATGGTTATAAGGATGCTGAAGGACCTTAGGGGGAGAATGGATGATCACAGAGAGAACTTAAAGAAAGAGATATAAACATTAAAAAGGACATAAAAACCACAAAGAAGTCAGAAACACAAAATTGAAATGAAGAATATACTAGAAGGAATCAACAGCAGGTTAGATGAAGGGATTGAATAAAGGTTAAAAAGACAAGATAACAGAAAACACCCAAGCAGAGGAACAAAAGGAAAAAAAAATTAACAATGAAGAAAATCTAAGGAACCTCTGGGACAACATCAAGCATTACAACATCTGCATCACAGGGATATTAGAAAGAGAAAAGAGAGCAAAGAATTGAGAATCTGTTTGAAGAAATAATGGCTGAAAACTTCCCTAACCTGGTGAAAGAAAAAGACACACAATCCAGGAAGTGTAGAGAGTCCTGAACAAGATGAACCCAAAGAAGCCCACACCAAGACACATTATAATTAAAATAGCTAAGGTTAAAGATAAAGACAGAATCTTAAGAGCAGCAAGAGAAAGATAACCTTCAAGGGATCTCCCCTAAGGCTGTCAGCTGATTTCTCACCAGGAACACTTCAGAGCAGAAGGGATAAGCATGAAATATTCAAAGTGGTGAATGCAAAGAACTAAAACCAAGACAACTTTATCCAGAAAGACTATCATTTAAAATTAACGGCAAAATAAAGAACTTCCCAGAGCAACAAAAAAGAGCTAAAGGGGTTCATTACCAACAGACTAATATTGCAAGAACTTTTAAAGGATCTTCTTTAAGAAGAAGAAGAAAAAAGAAATATATGTAGAGAGAAACATAAGCATAAAAAATGAAATGGCAATAAGTAAGTGCCTATTAATAATCATTTTAAATGTAAATGGATTAAATGTTCCAACCAAAAAATATAGGGTAGCTCATTGGAAAGGAAGCATGACCATATATTTAAACTGTCTAGAAGAACAAAAGATACCAGTACGTACAGACTAAAAGTAAAGAAATAGAAATAGATATTCCATGCAAATAAAAATTAAAAAAAAAACCCAAACAAATCTGGGGTAGCAATACTTAGACAAAATAGACTTCAAAACAAATACCGTAACAAGAGACAAAGAAGAGCACAATATAATACTAAAGGAATCAATCCAACAAGAGGATGTAACCCTTGTAAACATATATATACTCAACATAGGATCATTTGAATATGTAAAGCAAATCATAAAGAGAGAGACTGATAGTAATATAGTCATTGTAGGAGACTTTAATACTCCATTGAATCAATGGATAACTCTTAGAGATAAAAAATCAACAAGACTAGAGCAACCTTAAATGACACACTGGAGGAGATGGATTTAATTGATATTTATAGAAAATTTCACCCCAAAGCAGGAAAATATACATTCTTTTCAAGTGCACATGGAACATTCTCTAGCATATACCACATGTTGTGACACAAAACAAGCCTTAATTAATTCAAGAAAATTGAAATCACATCAAGCATCTTTCCTGACAAAAATAGCATAAAACTAGAAATCAGTTTACAAAAAAACCCTGAAAAACACTCAAATACAGGGAGGCTAATTAACATGTTACTAAACTATGAATGGGTCAGCAGTGAAATCAAGGAAGAAATTATCAGTTACCATGGGACAAATGAAAATGAACACACAACAATCCAATATCTTTGGGAAACAGAAAAAGCAGTGCTAAGAGGGAAATTCATAGGATTATAGGCCTACCTGAAGAAGAAAGAGGGTTTCCAAATAAACAATCTAATCCTATATGTAAAGGAATTAGGAACAAGACAACAAAAAAATCCAAAGTAGAGGAAAAGATAATAAATATTTGAGCAGCTATAAATGACATAAAGATTAAAAAACTGTACAAAGGATCAATGAAACCAAGAGCAAATTCTTTGAAAAGATAAACAAGATTAACCAGATAAACAACCTTTAACCAGACTCATCAAGAAAAATAGAGAACCCAAATAAATAAAATAAGAAATGAAAAATAGAAGCAACAACTGAAACCACAAAAAATACAAAGAATTGTGATAACTATTACAATTACATGCTAACAAATTGGAAAATCTGGACAAAATGGATAAATTCCTAGAAGCATACAATCCTCCAAAACTGAATCAGGGATAATCAGGAAATCTGAATGGACCAATTATAACTGATGATATCAAAGCAGTAATGAAGAAACTCCTACCAAACTAAAGTCCTGAACTGAATGGCTTCACAGGTAAATTTTACGAAACATTCAAAGAACTATCCTTCTGAAACTATTCCAAGAAATTCAAGATGAGAGAAGACTCCCAAGCTCATTTTATGAGACCAACATTATCCTAATTCCAAAACTAGATAAAGATACCACAAATAAAGAAAATTGTAGACCAATATCCCTGATGAACATAAGTGCTAAAATCCCCAACAAAATATTAGCAAATCAGATCCAGCAATACATTAAAAAGATCATACACTATAACTAAGTGGGATTTATTATGGGGATGGAAGCTTGGTACAATATTTGCAAATCAATAAATGTGATACATCACACAAACATAAAGAAGATTAAAATCACATGATAATATAAACAGATGCACAAAAACCATTTGATAAAATCTAGCATCCATTTATTAAAAAAACTCTCAGCAAAGTGGGAACAGAGGGAACACACCTCAATATAATAAAGGCCATGTATGACAAACCTGCAGCCAACATCATACGCAAAAACTAAAAGTGCCTCCCCTAAGATCAGGAACAAGATAGGAATGTCTTCTTTCCCATATTATTCAATATAGTACTTGAATTCTACCCACAGCAATCAGATAAGAAGAAAAAATAAAAGGCATCAAAATTGGAAAGAAAGAACAGAATTGTCATTATTTGCAGATGATATGATATTGCATACAGAAAACCCTAAAGGTCGTACTAAAAAACTACAATTGATAAATGAATTTGGTAAAGGAGCAGGATACAAAATTAATATCCAGAAATCAGTTGCATTTTCATATATCTACTGATAAACTATCAGAAAGAAACTAAGAAAACAATCCCATTTATAATCACAACAACAACAAAATAAGGTACCTAGGGATATTTAACCAAGGATGTAAAAGACCTGTACTTAGAAAATTATAGCATACTGAGGAAAGAAACTGAGGAAAATGCAAACAAGTGTAAGCATATATTGTGTTCATGGATAGGACAAATTAACATCATTAAAATGTGCGTACTACTCTAAGCAATCTATAGATTCAGTTCAATATCTATTAAAATGCCAATAGCATATCTCACAGAACTAGAACAAATATTCCGAAAATGTATATGAAACCACAAAGACCCCAAAGAGCCACAGCAATCTTGAAAAAGAACAACAAAGTTGGTGGTATCACATTAGCTGATACTAAATTATATTATAAGGCCATGGTAATCAAAATAGCATAGTACTGGCATAAAAGCAGGCATGTAGATCACTGGAAGAGAATAGAGAGCTCAGAAATGAACCCACAGCTTTATGGTCAATTAACATTTGACAAAGGAGGCAAGAACATGCAATAGGGTAAAGACTGTCTATTCAATAAATGGTGTTGGAAAAGCTCAACCAATACATGCAAAAAACCAAAACTACACCACCTCCTTACACAAAACACAAGAATAAACTCAAAATGGATTAAACATTGATATGTAAGTTGCAAAACCATAAAAATCTTAGAGTAAAATATAGGCAGTAAAATGTCAAACATTTCTTGTAGCAATATTTTTTTCTGATATATCTCCTTGGGCAAGGAAAACAAAATAAAAAAAAGAATAAACAACTGAGACTATATCAAACTAAAAGGCTTTTGCACAGCAAAGGAAATCAACAAAATCAAAAGTAAACTCACTGAATGGAAGAATATATTTGCCAATGATACATCTGATAAGCATTATTTTCCAAAATTTATAACTTATACAACGTAACACTAAAAAAAAGACAATCCAATTAATAAATGGGCAAAGGACTTGAATAGACACTTCTCCAAAGAGGACATACAGATGGCCAATGGACACATGAAAAGATGCTTGATGCCAATGATCGCCAGAGAAATGCAAATTAAAACCACAATGAGCTATCATCTCACACCTGTCAGAACGGCTATCATCAATAAATCAACAAACAAGTGCTGGCGAGGATGTGGGGAAATGGGAACACCTGTGTGGGAATGCAGACTGGTGCAGCCACTGTGGAAGACAGAATGGAGTTACCTCAAAAAATTAAAAATGGAACTGCCTTATGACCCAGGAATCCCACATCTGGGAATATATCTGAAGGAACCTGAAACACTACTTTGAAAGAACATAAGCACCTCTATGTTCATTGAGCATTATTTACCATAGCTAAGATTTGCAAGCAGCCCAAGTGTCCGTCAGTAGATGAGTGGATAAAAAGCTTGGGTACATTTACACAATGGAATACTACTCAGCCATAAAAAAGAAGGTCACTCTTACTTTTTGTGACAGTATGGATGGATCTGCAGAGTATTATGCTAAGTGAAATAGGCCAGTCAGAGAGATACATACCAAATGATTTCACTTATATGTGAAAGCTAATGGACAAAATGAACAAAATAGAAACAGATTCATAGATATGGAGAACAGACTGATGATTGCCAGGGGGAGGGGTGGTCTGAGTGAAAAAGGTAAAGGGATTAAGTTAAAAAAAAAAAAAAAAGACAAGGATAACAGTATGGTGATTGCCAGAGGGAAAAAGGGTGGGAAAAAGAGGTGGGAGAAGGCATATGGGGAATAAATGGTATTAAGAAGAGATTTGACTTCGGGTGGTAGGCGTACGCATGATGCAGTGTTCACATGATACAGCACAAAACTGTACACTTGCAACCTGTGTCACTCCAATAAATTTAAGAAACATAAAATAGAATATTATTATTTTAAAAAAAGAAATGATAACTACAGGATATCTACAAACATGAAAAACCTCCTGGACATGAAGAATTGAGTAGAAAGAGACAGTAGTCTCAACTATTTGAGGTTAAAATACCTGACCTGTGCACATTTTACAAAACCATGTGACCATGCAAAAGTGATGCTAAAGCACATTCCAGAGCCTTGGAAAGTGCCTGCACAATTTAGGGAAGGGACTTGAACTTTGATTGGCCCCGCTGTAAATCCACCTCTAAATGTAATCACTTGAAGCCTGCTCCATATCATCCATGTGACAGTAGAATAGTGCACAAAAAAACTAAAGCTTCTGTGATGCACAGGCCAGGCCATCTCAACTAACCTGACGGTACATCCTTTGCAGTCACCTTCTATTTCTCGGAAATTCCACAACCCTATAGGTTTGCTGTCAAAGTATGTCTCTCCCATACAGCCAGTGAATGTAATCACACGTACAGCATCAGCCTTCTGCAGAGAGAAATATATTTGTTAGAATTTAGAATTTCACTAAAAATCTTCAAGCACCCATAAGATTTATGAGCAGCAGAATGTGGAATAGTCACTATCCACTCTTTCCGATATTCTTCTTTGTGCACATGTTCATCTTTTAACCACATCACATCCTCACAGATCCTGGTTACTTTGTGCTATATCAGTGTATCACTATTAAAAAGTTAACTTTTCCTAGCTTCTGACTTGAGGTGAGCTACTTATCTTCTTTGAGATTCCATTTTGTGTGTAACGTGCATTTTTAGGAGGATTAAATTAGATAATTTACTTATGGTACTGTATAGAATGACTGCCACAGAAGGTATTTAACAAATGTTTGTGCTCTTATATCACTAAGATTTCTTCCACATAAGAAAGGGTATGTAATAACTAATGCACCCCTTGTAGATGAATTACGCACCCTATGATAGTGCTGTCCCAAATTTTTCATTTCCTTTTATGCCCAAGCAGGTTTCCCATGCAGAAGAATGAAGGAAAGAGTAAATTTGTAAGAGAAGGGGCCATGTTGGCATAGTCTGCTGGTGGACACAGCCCAGGGCCTGACATCCCATAGGGGCTCAATGCGTACTTGTTGAATGACAACCCTGGTGTATTTCTCATAGGGAGAGGTCTTAAGCCTGGTACATAACACAGTCACAAAGAGGGGGAACGACACAGTCCATGGTAGAGAACCTTGCTGTAATTTAAACAACTGTTCCTTTTGGCCTTGACATATGATGCATAAATTCTATATTCTGGTGCCTATAACTTTAGAAACACTTTGCCAAAGCTAATCCACATTTCTCTAAATAATCTTGGGTTGAGGGGGAGTGAGTGGACATATTTGGGTTTTATACCAAATGTAAGAGGATGGTTACTGAATAGGTAAAATGTGTAGAGTTACAGTCTTAGAGTTAGCTCTTCAACACGTACATCTTCCTCTTGCGGTGAAGAAGAGGTGCAATATTTTTGAGGCTGAAAAATGTTGATCAGAGCTGATGGCATTTGTAAGTCAGGCAGTCCTTAGAATTCTCTGCCATTAGTCAAAACTCTCTTAATTTTCCAGAGGTTGATTATCCTACTTGTGGATGCTACTTGCTTTTTGCTTTGCCCTCCTGCATCCTAAAAATATGCATGTATATATTTTCCCCTCCTTTGGATTTTCATCAGCATGTTGATTTAGTTACTTGTTTTTACTTGTAGGTTCATATTCTGGTGTGGCAGTTTCCTTGGAACTTTTGGTCAAACTCATTAAGATTTTTTATACATTTCATTTGCATGTTTTATTTTCCCCTGAGATTATTGTAAGAAAGTTGCTTTGTGCCAGTGACATTGGATAATAATAAAAATGATTTAAAGTGAGATTTAAGGTGCAACTTAAGGTGTGATTACCATGCCTTAGGCGTTTGTTATAAATTATGTGCACATAATCTCCCTACTCGTGTGGCCATGAAATATGGTGGTTAAGAGTGCAGACACTTGTGCCTGTAAACCTGTGTTTAATCGCGGCTCCACCACTAAGTGCTGTGTGACTTTGGTAAAGTCATTTCACTTCTCTCTTACTTAGATGTCTTAACTAAGAGGAGGATACTACCTACCTTTTGGGGTTATTGTGAAAAATAAATAATGCATGTAAATGACTTAGGACATTATAGAACACATAGTAAAATCTATATGAGTGTTCTAAAATGTATTATTAATACTCAGGCAAAGTAGATATTCTCATCTCCCTTTTCTTGTTGACATAACTGCAGCCCCAGGGGTTAAGTGGCTTGTCTAAGGTCATATTTTGGTAAGTGATAAAGCAGAGAATCCAACCTGGACTTGACTTCAAAATACGCGGTTTTTGCACTGCTCTGTGCTACCCTTATATTCATCTTTCTGGGGAGACCAGGAATTGGGCGATATGCCCATATATTACTATGTGCCATATATATTTATATGTAGTTCTAAGAAATGAGAATGATTTTAGTGCATAGTTGTGGAATCAACTACAATACTTTAGAGTCACATCTTGTACAAAAGCAAATAAAACAACCTCAGTTATAAGAAGGTCCAGTTCTCATAAATTTGGGGTCACCCTGGCTCTTCACATTTCCTGACTAATCTCATCTGGGATGATTCTGACAAGCCCAGGATTAATTGTTATATTTGGTTGTGCTCTTACATCTCACCCACAGGTCATTTTCCAACACCTAATTCCATTTAATCAGCTTGAGCTTCTTGAAAATGCAGGCACTTTGCAATTTGAAATGTACAAGGACCTGCCATGAAGCAATTACGAATATTAAGTACATTATTCTATAGGAATGAGGAGAGGAGCAACTTAAAAACTTTTAAAATCAGATCACAATTTGAAAGCTTATGACTCCTGTGATATTTCCCAATGTATTCATAAACCTTTTAATTAGATGTGAATTTGAACTTTATAGCACTTCATATCAATAAATCACAAGTTGATTCAGAAAGTAAAGTATATTTAACAATCACTTTGCTTTTGAGGCAAATAAAACAAGATTGTACAAAAATTGATGCCACAGATTAGGACAACATGGTAAGTATTTAAGTAAATACACATAGGCTTAAAATATTGTTCTTCCGCTATTAAATATTGAAAGAAGAAAATTCTCACTTGACATAAATTCCTGTTTTCAAAAATACAACTTAAGTAAAAAGTGGTTGAGCTTTTACAGAGTTTTGTCATGCTTCTCCCTAAGTAATCACGTCAGGAGTTGTCTACAATGAAGAGGTAAACAGGATGGGGAAGAACACGTTACCTTCAACTTCCCAGTCAAGCCGCCAACGAAAAGCATTGCATTTGCATCCACATCTAGAATCGTGTACCCTGGCGGGGACACTGAATGGTGTGTGCTGGGCATAATGCTGGCTTTGGGTCCATCCAGGGCCCTCACCGAAATGGTTCCATTTCTCCCAGTTCTTCCAAGGTACGTGTTGAAAGGAAGTGGAAGGAAATACAGAAAATGAATTATGTATCACCTTTCCGGTAGCTTCAGGTTGAAAAAGTATTAAAGGTAGAGACTTGTTTTGGAATTTGAGAGTTAACTGGGTTATTTAGCTTCAAAAATTCCGGATTCATTAAACTGCAAATCAAAACCCAGGGTCTGATCTTCACTAGATGCTTCCTGTTGAAGTCAACCAGGACCAGCGGGCAGCACGCCCTGACCCCAGGTGTCCATTGCTAAGGCATGAGACAGCGAGACAGCAGCAATTAGCTTACAGAATGGCTGTTGGCTAAACAAAAAGCCTTTTTCCCATGGCTCACAAAACAATTTACTGTTTACCAACACATACTATTTAAATAAATTTATATGACTTCATTTAGCATTTTGTCTAATTTAATTCAGCAAGTGAACCCTTCTGCATTAGAGACTGCATAATTTCTCCTAAAATCCCTTATCATATCTTGGATTCAGATTTGCCGAAGTAGGCTTCCTGGAACTGTGCATCTTTCATTGCTTGGCGCACCGCCTTAATGTATATTGTATACTATCTAGTCTTCAGCGCTGTGGATGCAAATAGTACAAAGGAACTTCACTTGCAAATTCAATTAATATGGTTTTGAAAGTTGTTATTATTGTATTTCACTTTCTTTTTAAAAAGTGATGGATTTCCATGAATTGTTAAATAAGAAAATCTGGTCTCCTTTCTGAGACAAGCTGTCATAACAAAACTTCAGTGTCATATTTCTCTCCCTGCTGTCTCATTTTAGTAATCTTTTTATCTTTGAAGGTGCAGTATTGATTGAAATACATGGAAACAATAAAATTAATTAACAATGAAAGCAATAAATTAATTCTTTATGAAATAAGATTCTACTTCTCTAACAGAATATGTCTATTCTGATACAAGAACTGTACTTTGTGAATACAAATATTCTTACATTCTTAAAAAACAGAATCCCTGACTCTTAGCACCACACATGGAGGCACATTTTGTCTGTAGGTCTTTTTCTCTCTCTTTCACACACACATACTTTTCTGAAGATCTTACAAAGGAATTGAAGATATTGCTTCTCATTAAGTTTTAAATTTTTTATTATGGAAAAATTCAAACATACAAACATAGAATGAGATCATATGTATTTATCACCTAGATTCAACAATTACCAGACTGTTGATCAACTGCCTCTGCAGCCCCAAGCCCTTAACAATATCTCTTAACTATTAGCTGCCTTGGGTGTAGTAAACAGTGGAGAATTAGGAAAAAAGAGAAGTTGAGGGGGAAGTCTTAAGGATAGGAATGGTTTCTCTAAGTAATCTAGACACTGCTAGAAGTTAATTGAATTACAGCTTCAAAGGTAGAATTAGTCAATTTCCTGTTGCTGCCCATTTTAAGCATTCATGCCAGCATTTAGATACTGCACATGCCGGTAGGCGAGGCTGCTCTATTGACTACGTAGATAGACTAGCAGAGGAACTGTGTGCACCAAGGACAGGCACTCAGGGCAGTTCTTAGGCTCTGGCTTGTTCCGAGTGAGTTGTCTCAGCATTCTTCAGGTGCGACTGTATGACTGAAAACAACTTTAACATTTCTATGGGACAGCCAGAAAAGGGGTCCAAAGGAAATATGGTCAAGATCTCTAAGGTCTGTCAGCTCCTAATAGGCACTACAAAGATAGCAATTCACACACGATTATGCATATACACATAATCATATATATATCCATTTCAAGAAGGTGGGAGTTTTCTTATAAACTTGGAAACTACTTCAAAATTCTGTCACTTATTTTAATCTATTGAGTTAGTTACCTTGATGCCTCAATACGGTACCAATACGAGTCATCAATAGTCAAATCTGGATACTCTACACGTCCAACTCCAGATCCAACATCCCAGAGAAAGCTTACTTTGCCTTTACGCATTTCTATGGCCAGAAAGTCAATCTAGTTCAGAGAAACACAAAAACAATATGTATCATATATAAAGCACCCAGAAAGAGAAGGCTAGCAGAGTTCTTTTAACAGGTGCCATTTATGAATACGTGAAACACTTAGAAGCTGCATGATAATATTCCCGAACAATATGAACTATTATTACGTATGGTTAAATAATACTTTATCATTGTATCTTTAAGGCAACACAGTTGTCCATACTGCTGAGGTGTATGCGTTGATTTAATCAGTTCCAGTTAGGACTAATTTTGATGCTTTCCCTGTTACTTGTGGTAGAGATAAAGCAAATACTTGGAGTCATAATTCATTGTTCTCTCCAAGAGCACTGACATGTTGGAAGGGCCAGCTATGAGTTTCTACAAGATGACCCCAAACTTCTCACCTGAATTCCAGGTATTGACTTACGCGATGAGTAGTCTGTTGAAAAATTATATTCATTTTGGAAGGTTGCCATGCAATGCAAAGTCAAATAGTTTAAATGAAAGGAATTAGAACTTTTTTGGTGGGCTCTCTTAGTTACAACTTCTTTGAGGCATAAACTCAACATGAATCAGAAAAATTTTCACTGGCAAAAAATAAGTACACAATTTTGCCATTTTCATTTACCATGAAAGTTCATTATAATTTCTCAGTGAGAGAAAAATACAAACAAACAGAAAACAAAGAAAACAAAACAACAACAACAACAAAAAAACCCCAAGCTTTATTCTTATTAGTTTTTCTTTTTAAAGAGCTGAATCTGGAGCAATAACTCAAAATGAATGCTAGTTCGCTCATGAAAGCGCAGATGTGTGTAAGTGCTACAAAAAGTGTTCTTCATTTCATTTGTCTTCTAACTTAATTGGGCACTTCAGAACTTTGGGAGGTAAGACTCTGAGGTTTTCAAGTCTGAAAGGCTGTATCACATGATTCTGGGACCATGGTATTGGATTCCATACATTTTCCACATTACCAGGGTTAACCTTGGACTGTACATATACACAGTAAGGCAAGAAAAGCTGAATATTAGACTTACGAATTTGGCACTTCCAAGATAAAAAAGGAGGTTGTCAGCAACAGGTGTCTTCACATTGACAACGATATTGTTGTAGCTTCCTTTCTTGATTTCTGGCTTGTACGTTCGAATGCAGTCGCCTCCCGAAGACACAGATACTTTGATCTTCAAGGAAAATAAGGTACAAAGAACCAAGACTAAGTCTCTCAGAAAGTTTAAATAGCTCCCAAACAACCATACAGCCATCATCGCCTCTTCTTTGAAGTTATTTTTCTATTATCAAACACTGTCATTAAACGCCCATATGCAGACACTATTTTACTCATTAATGAGGGCAGAGAAGAGCAGCTTTTCACCAGCATTTTGACAATTAGCTGTTCACAGCTACATGTCTTATTAGCACACTCATATTGTTTGAAGCACTCAACTAAAAAAATTCTTCTCTTCATACTTTACTCCTTTATGAACATGGGAACATTTTCAGAAGTTGATTTTACATAGTTAATGGTAACACCTGTATTAGGGTTGTTTAATGAAATTCTGCAATTCAAATTTCAGCCATTTTGGTATCATTTCAAGTAGGAAACTATTTTTTTCTGACAGTTTTCAAGTGGAAATTATCTACCCTCTCATGTTCTTGAAGTTGAAAGAGGGCAAACAGATTTTGTTCTAGATGTTCTAACAATAAGAGGAATATTAATCATTCCACTCAGAACATACATTTCAGAACAAATTATATCTTTTTATTAAGTTTCCAGGAAATGAAACAAATAATTTCCAAATGGCTATTACTACAAATGTATTTAACAGCTCCCTTTTCTATTGACTAGATCTTTAAAAATTACTATAGATTTCAAGGAAAAGAATTCCTCTGTGAATAGAACTGACATCGTTCATGCCAATTTTTACATCCATTATGGGGCCTTACTTCAATCACAGATAACACTAGCTGATTATTTGATTTAATTTCCCTTGATTCAGATGCACCATCAAAGGGCCCTTTCAGGACAGCAACATTGTTGCCTGGGCTCAGAGAGAAGCTATTACTCTGCTTGTGATAGTGCTCAAAGAAGGAGGCAGAGACAGGGAAAGATGTACAACTTTTCTTTGCCACTGATTCAAATACCAGCCTTCAGGAAGCCTCTTGGTCCTCATCAGCAGTGAATTTTTATTTTCTTAATCAATCCTTCTAGCACTTTGTGCTATTCATATTGTTTTCACAATTAAAAGAAAACCAATGAACATTATTGTTACCCTCATCATGAAAGGGTTGTGCAGACTCCAAACCAGACAGCCTAGGACACCAAACAAGTCTCTATATTATGGTGACATAAGGAGGTGTCTCCGAGAGTCTAGTTAAGGTGTGAGGCAGCAATGGGGCTCCAACAGTGGCATAGATTATACTCAAGAGGTACTGAATTCAATGGCTATCATCAATAAATCAACAAACAACAAGTGCTGGTAAGGATATGGAGAAAGGAGAATCCTTTTGCACTGTTGGTGGGAGTGCAGATTGGTGCAAACACTGAGGAAAGCAGTATGCAGACACTTCAAAACAAGGATTAAAAAATGGATTTGCCCTTTTACCCAGCTATCCCACTCCTGGGAATATAGCCGAAGAAAACCAAAACAGTAATTCAAAAGAATGTACGCGCCCTTATGTTCATTGCAGCATTATGTACAATTGCCAAGATGTGGAAGCAGCCCAAGTGTCCACCAGGAGGTGAGTGGATAAAACAACTATGGGACATTTACACAATGAAATACTTGGCCTTAAAAACAAAGAAAATTTTACACTGTGACAATATGGATGGATCTGGAGAACATTGTGCTAATTGAAATAAGCTAGTCAGAGAAAGACAAATACCATATGATCTCATGCATATGTGGAATCTAAGGAACAAACTGAAGTAATATGGAAAATGGGGACAGACTCATAGATGGAGAGCAAGATGACAGCTAGTGGTGGGGGAGGTTGTGGGGAGGGATTGAGCAAAAAAGAAAAAGGACTCATGGACATGGACAACACTGTGATGATTGCTAGGGTGAGGGGGGCATAAGGGGACTAAATGGTAATAGAAAAGATACAATAAAATTAAATAAAAAAGGGAATGATTTCAACATTGGTTGGATTTAAAAGAGAAAGCTAAGGAGAGGAGTTTTGGTTGTGACAAATATGTCAATTCCTACATGTTTGAGCACTTCTGGGGATACAGCAGATCTGTTGAATCTTCTGTAGACTGTACATAAGTCATGTATTCATACATGGATTCCTCAACTAATATGCTATCCAGATGCAGGAAATCATGTGTTCAAAAGAAACAGGGGCTTACCCCCATGAAGCCTTGTGTGGTGGCCTGGGGGAATAATTGAGGAAGCCTACTGCTTAGCCTGCTTTCCCAGTCCTTGCCTTCTTCCCCCAAAGGGTGGGTCCCTGTCTGCTCACCGAGAGGCACAGTACTGGGGTCAATTTTGGTCCCCAGAAAGTTTGGCCTGTGTTCTGGAGAAGGCAGTCTTTTCTGGTTTTGTGGTTTTCAGCCAAGAAGTTAGTTCTTTGTTCCACAAAAGAGGGAATTTCCCTTCTACATAAAATGCTAGAATAGGTGAGTCAAAATAAATAACAAAAAAACAGAACTAGGAAATGCACAGCTGTTCTTTGGATGTCAATACTATGCAGCAGACGTACAATGGGGGTTGTCAGAGAATGGTACATGATAGAGGAGCAGCTATACAAAGGCTTATCCAAGGGCTTAGAGATGAAAAGGAGAAGAAAAGCAAGAGAAAGAGGCTACAGTAGAGGGTAGGTAGGGGAAATGCAGTCTTCAGATGTTTTAATGTTTAGGAAAAGATATAGGACATGGTGAGTTTTTTAGAAATTCACAGCAGGTGACCCAAAAGCATCAGGGGAGAAGAACTTGGCACTGAGTAGATTTAGTATGTGAGGCAGGCTGCAAGTGTCATTGACTCTGCAAAAAGATCAGAGAGGAGAAATCAAGATCTGACTGGAGTTCAGGAGTACAACAGATTGAGCTATTTCTAGCAGGAATAATATCCAAAATTCTAGTGGGTCTGCATTACTAATCAAAAGTAACTGTGTGTGGTTTGTTTTATCTTTATTCCACATATGCTTTATAAGCTTAAGGCAAGTTTAATCACAAATAACTTATTTTTGTTTAAAGACCACAGTGTTATAATACTCCTCAGTTACTGTTGAGAGAAGAAATGACTGAATATGGGTGGAATACAGGACCGTTTGGTCACGGGAGGAGTTTCTGCCCTTGCTTAGATATACCTGGTAGAAATGACAGGGGATGACATGATTGGTGTGTTAAAAGGAGGGTGACCCACTTCTGGTCAAGATGGCAGCATAGATAAACACAGCTCATCTCCTCACACAACCACATCCAAATTACAGCTAAATATAGAACAACCATCACTCAGAACATCATAGTTATACCCAGTATGCCAGCAATTAATCTTACAAAGTCACCTACTGGTCAACTCTTAGACATTTATATGCCAAGTACTCTGGATTTTCTCTTTTCTGGCTTATGGTTTTGAACACACGCTCAGTACTTAAAAATTTCAGGCAGCCCAAACTGTTGGTAACCAGTGCATACCTACTCATTTCTCATTGAAATGTTTTGTGCCTTTATTTACAATTATATATATTTACTTTAACTACCTTAAATTAGGTAATCTAAGCACAGCATTTACAAATTGCTCTAGAGGGGAAAGGTTTCTGAAACAAAAATGTCCTCAAGATATTAGGTTCTATCAACTGTTGTTATTTCTAAAGTGAATCCTTAGTAAGGCTTCTAAACAAAAATCACCAAGCATTAGGTATTTTTAAAGCTTTTCTCATAAACATTGTTTACCAATTTATCATCATGAAGTCAATTAAACATTATTGAAGATCCCATTATTATATCTATGGATTTTCATGCATTTTTCATCCAACAACTTGGTCATTCATTTAAAAAGAGCATCAGCCACTCAATTTCAAACTCAACAAAGCAAAAAACTATTTTAAAATAAATGTCTTTTATTTGCTTGGTCTCATTGTATCTGTGTTAAGGCCACATCCTGACTCTCACACCAGGTTACAAATATGTTTACCAATCAGCCAAATGTCATTTTCAATTTGTATAAAACTCATTGAAAAAATCTGGCTGCTTACATATTTCTAACATCTTATGAAAAGTAGGGCACTTTGCTGTAACTTCTATATCCAAAAGTGATTGAAAATTTCCTTAAAAGCCATAGGCATTGGTCACTTTTCCTAGCATTACTTTTATACCCATCTTTCAATTGTGTCTGGAGACAGATTACATACATTGACATGCCAGAACTTTAACTTTTTCTCCAGAGGGTGGGTTTGAAGTGGGACAATTTTCAAAACTGATAAATATATGGGCATATTTCAAATCTTCTTTACAATGAAGATATAGCAAAAATGTCCAGATGGCAGTTATAGAATAATCATGGGGATGCAAAGTACAACATAGGCAATAAAGTCAATAATATTCTAATAACTATGTGTGGTGTCAGATGGGTATGAGATTTATCAGGACCATCACTTAGTAACTTATATAATATCTAATCACTGGGATGCAAACTGGAAACTAATACAATACTGTATATTAACTGTACTTGAAAAATTAAAAAAATTAGAAAAATGTTCAGAGTTTCCCACCCGATAAATAAGCAGAGTATGCGGCTGTGTAATTCACAGTAGAATATTTACTGTTATTGCTTCTTCAAACTTAAATTGCCAAACACAGGGTGGTACATCAATCTGTTTCCCCTGCCACTGAAACAACTGGCTCTTGCAATGCAAAGTTTGCTTCCTCCTTGTAGTTTTTCTCACCTGCCCCACAAACTACTTCCAGATTCATATTCAAAATGCTCAGCTCTGATTATATTATAGTTTATAAACAGGTCCTTTCAGCTTTCCCTCACCGATAATGTTTATTTCAGGTACAATCACAGCTGAATGAAACTGATTAACTTACACTATCCAGGGTCTGACAACACCTGGCCAGTACACACCCTCCCAGTTTAAGGTTCACTTTACTGATAAATAATCTTGGCAAATTAGACTGCTCCTTCAGAAAACAACCCTACAGCTTTCTTCTCCCTCTGCCTTGGCTCAAGCTATTCCCCCTTCTGAGAATGTGGCTCTCCCCCTGCCCTTCTGCTCCCTCCATGGCCAGCACCATGCCACCTTAGGTCTGGCTCAAATCCCTCACTTCAGGGAATCTTCTGGCCCCTATCAGAGGTGATCTTTCCTTTAATAACGTTATAGCATTTCCATTGTTCATACAATGCAGTACAACATTCTGCATTAGTTTAGAGTTATTTGAGTACATGTCTTATTTCTTTTACTACAGTATAAACTTTGTGTGTTCCTCGTTCATTTTTGTGCACTTCATAGCAGGTAGCCTTGAACCCAGGAGATGGTTATTCTACACTGGTTAAATCTTAAGGAAAACTCCAAATCTTGGAGTGAGATCTGGTTTATTTTTACCTCATGATTCACATAAACAATGGTCACCTGTTCTCCTACTGCCTACATGATTTTCATATTGAACCTCAATAAATATCTTCTCAATCTTATCTGCTATTTTTTACTGAATTTATGTACGTTATCCTCACTAATCTTTTTGTTGTTTCCTAAGTTTCTCTTCATTCAGTCATGGATTCTTTCTCAAAGTACACCTTGAACTTATTGTCTTGGCCTTCTTTAGATAGGTATTAAATATGTAGAAAGGAGGACCATCGATATATTGTTACTTGGCTTCATATTCCTATTCACTACTAGAAAAATATAAATCGATGGATTAAGAAAGATAATTTCTAGTCATTCTGGCTTCACAGTTGTTGGAAAAACAAAATTTTTGAGATGGAAGACATGGGTATCTGTAAAGATTTGAGTTTAAACATGACAACATGAAAACTGTTATTTTTTCCCCTCTATTTCTAAAAACCATCATGCAGACTTTACTCAGCTAGATAAAGTTTCATATTGGCATTAACAATTCTGTCATTGTTCTTTAGAATGTTATATTCTAGAAAGTTCTGCTTCTATCCTAATAGTCCTCTAGTTGTTAATGAAGATCAAAATTTTGAGATTAGCTAGGTGTTTCCTATTCTTCCTCCAAAAAAGAAATTGTAAACATTTCTTAAAAATTTCTTTTTACAGAGAAATTTTACAAAATTTCTTTTGGTTACAGAGTTTATCAACAAAATAAATTATGTTATTGCTTATGCTCAAGCAAAAAAAATATACAGGAAAGAATGGTTCCTCTTTGCTGTTACTTTATATAATCTTGTTCATTAATTCCTGTTACTTCACCACTGGTTTGCCTTTTTTTGCTTTCATCAAGAGCAAGGCACTTTCATTCATACATTTTTAGTATACAAAAATAATGTATTCTTGCAATTTGCTTTACTCTATTTAAATAAAAATAAAATATGTCAGAATTTCAATTTATAAAATAATTAGTGGTGCTTATTCTTCTCAAAAGTTATCTTTTGAAATTTATGAAAAAACTCAAAACATTTAACCTTCTGTTCCCCAACTCCCCTAAAATAACTTCAAGTAAATAAAAAGAAACAAAAATCATTCAATGATATACATTGGGGAAGGCATTTCACCTGCAAATAATACCAAATCACAACCTGTGACTAATATTGCAAATAAAAACAGCTTACAGAATTGGCTTGTTTCCGGGCTTGGTTTATCAGTTCCTTTATCTCAGAGATGTTTTTCTTCAGGTTATCCTCCAGTTCCTTGATGGGTTTGAGTTTATTGATCAGTCGATCAGCTTCTTGTTCTAGATTTTTCACAGTGGCATCTGCATCTGCAACTGCACGGGACAAGATTAGCACATACCACATATACACATACACACGTGCAAACATGCATCCACGCACACACATGCAAATGAAATTGGCAGCATGCTTAACTAAATAATTAAAAGAATTTTATCTTATCCACATGACAAAAGAAAGACCTTGACCATTGCAGCAGCTTGTGATGGCAAACGGGACTATTTTAGCTGGGACCCAAGCAGAGGAGGGGCTTTGGGAGGACGAGCCCCAGCACTGGCTTTGCGAGGAAAATGGAAGTTAGCGCTGAGGGTGGAGAATACGATAAACTTAATTCAATCCCTCATTTCCAGCTTCGGCCACAAGCCAACCTTCACAGAATAGAATTTTAGTCATAGAATCAGGGAAACGAAAGTGTCTTTAAAATGTCACCTAGTCTGTCCAAACCAGACTTGTATTTAAATCAGGCCTCTCACACAAAAGTGGTTTTCTTTCTTTTTCTCACTGTCTTTATTTGCACATCTTAAATAGAGAAGCTATCAAAAATGTCTTTTGAAAACCCTTCAATGTTGAACAACCCTTAGACTAAAGGACTGTTTTATACTTTAATTGAATCTTTCATGATGCTGATCATTTTCATTTTGAAGAACAGTTGATATCCTGCTCTCTATATTACATTGAACCATATTAAACTGCCATTGTTGTAGATAAAAAAAGGTTGAATATTGACAGTTTCAAAAAGGGTATAACCCCAAAGGTTATCACTGATCCATGGACATCCAGAGTGTGCCTTTCGTAAGAGAACAAATGACACAGGGAAAACCAATTATTCTCTTTCTAGCATGCTGGCAGTCTTATCCAAACTGCATCATTTATTATCTGATCAAGCATATATCGTTCTGTTTTCTGTCATTGGAACCCTGATTAAAAAGTGAAACTGCTTAAGGTCCAAGGCTATATGCCCTGCTAGACTATGAATGATCTGCTCTCTGGCTGACACTGGACCACTGGGAACTAATCCTCAGGAATTAATCAAAAGTGTTCAAAAGGAAGGCAATTATTATTTTAAACTAAGTTTAAACTAAGAATTTTGAACTCATGGTCATAACTATGAGTTATATTATCAGTGATGTTTAAGAAGACATAGGTCTCTCATTAACATTAACATGGAGTCACATGATCATGAACATAGAGTTCCTGATGTAGGTTACTGGGGTCAAAGCCCTTGTTACATAATTGTGTAGCTATTCAACACAATAACAGGTGTTCTTTCATTTTGTACACCTTTAAATAAAATGCTTGTCAATTTTTCCTTCCTTTAATTCTCCAATATTACTCTGATATTTGAAAAAGTGTTCTAGAATTGAGGGAAAATGCTTTAAATTCTTAAAGAGAAAGAGGGGGTTAAGCAAAACTACCTAGGCTTAGGCAGCAAATAATAGATCCTTTTCTTCTAATCCTCTTAGTATTTTCTATCAACTGTTTTAAAATGCATTCTGCAGGTTCCCACACCCCCTCCCTTTTTTCTCCTCTATCTTTTGGAGAAGTTTAAATCATATGGAAACTATCTTCTTAGGCTCTGGCTGGGTAGCTCACTTGATTAGACAATCATCCTGATATACCAGGGCTGTGGGTTCGATCCTGGTCAGAGCAAATATAAGAATCAACCAATAAATGCATAAATAAGTGGAACAACAATTTGATGTTTCTCTCTCTCCCTTCCTCTCTCAAATCAATAACTAAAAGATCATCTTCTTGATGGTTTAAAATTAAATCATCTGTGATATTGAGTCTGATGATTTCTTGTGCAGTAGTTTTTGAAAACCTCTTACTGCCACAATTTTTTGACGGTGTAGATTTTTAAATAACTTGTGAATTTGATAACCATGTTTTTTATAGAAAATTATCTCTTTTAAGCTTTAAAATTTATAAGCATAGAGTTTGCCAACTATCATTTTATGTGTCAAATTTTCTCTTATCTAGTTACAGCTCCTTAAGAACTTTGTCTATTTGTGCTTTATTTTTCTTGGATAAGTTTGTCAAATATCTAAAATATTTTATCTTTATATTCCTGAAGATCCACCTTTTGGATAGATCGGGTCCATTATTTTTCTGCATTCTAATTCAGTAATGTTTTTTCATATTCTTTCTTTTAGTTAATTTTGTTTTGTTTCTCCTATAGAATTGGTTACACTGTTTATTTCAATGTTTGTTTGGTAATGTAATTGCCTCATTTCCCACTGAGGACAGCCTTCTTAAGTTTTGATATGCTGCATTTTATTACTCTTTTCTATTTTGCAGGTTTAATTTTGATTTTGAATTAAAACTGTGGGATATTTAAGAAAATATTTTGTATAACCCAGTGGTTGCTTGTTAAGATTTAATTTTATTTTATTATGAGTTTCTCTAAATATAATTCTCTAGAAGTATTTCAAATACATTCACATATTAATTTTTATAAAGAAAGGTTTATTTTATATATCTAGCATTAGCCTTGTGATGCTGGAAAGAATACCTATACCACGTTTAAGGCAATACCCAAACTCAACATGCAGAGCTGAAGCTTTTTGCAATAGGCAATCAAGCATAAAAGTTACTGAAAGGTATGTAAATTAACATATACATACTGATTTCTGCAGGTAATTTCATGTGGAAGTAAAACAAAAAGAAATTAGAAAATTCATGAGGAAATATTTTCTTGACATTTGACTATCACAAAATGATACTTTTTGCAACAGGTACTAGTTACAAAGATATCCCATTTTAAGTCAAACTAGTGTTATCAAATAAAAGCACACAAAAACCTGTCATTTACAGGCCTATGTTCATATTGAAAGATACTTTACTACAATGTTCTAAAAAATATAGAACAGACCCATTTAATTAATTTTACACATAATTAACTATCTCCATAGAGGACAGGATCAAAAAAGGTAGCGATAAATATTATGATAAGGCCACTATCAGCTCAGAATCAATCTGAAACTGAATGAAATGATATCTTAAATTATAAAATAAGTGAAATAGTGATATTTACTTTAAAATGTATGTTCATTCCTTTCTGGGGTGGGGGGTGGGCAATATGATTGGCCACGCATCTGAACCATTTATTCAGATGGACTCTGTGATCTAGAGGGATAAGCTATCTCTGGCCTTATGTACGAATAAATTAAGAAAACCAGTGTATCTTGTCTTTTTCTTTCTTGAAGAAACGGCTAGGAATAAGTCCTTCTTCCTAGGTCCGATGTGCATGCTGTATTTATTTGTGCTCTTCCCTGCTCATGAGGGAGTCGCGCTGGTAGCGTCTGCTATTTCACAGCATCGTTGGGGTTTGATCTGAGGCTTGGTGCTGAAAAATCAGGCTCCACCCCCCAACCAGTATCTGAATTACACAGTGTACAGTGTCAGTAACAGGGCTTTTGTTGTACTCTGCAAATATTCTGATAATGAAAAAGTTGGTATGTTTTGTACGTTGTAGCCTTCTATCAAGAAGGCTACTACTCTCTTGACAGTAACAAGTCCAAAAAAATCAAGTGTCTCTTTTGGTGAAATCACATACTAAGATAACATCACTTCACCAGATGGAAAAAATATGTAAAAATCCTAACTTTATTGACTATATTTAATAATTTAAATTATCATTATATTAAGTTCTCCTATATTTCTCAGTAAGTTCTTATTAACTAAATATAATTTGATGCAATGAACAAAAAATGTGAAGAAATATTCTGGGTAAGCTAAATAAATGCTTTAATTTCCTGAAAATGTGAAACAACTAAAATCTAAATAATAAAATATCAATATTTTTAATGTTAATGATTTCAAGTTGATACCATTTTAATATCATGTTCTAATTGTAATGCTCCTTGACCTCTATGCTCCATGGAACTTCCCAGCTTTGAGGATATAATTTCCCCAGTACAACTATATTTTCAATTACAGTGGAGCATTTAAGGTGTTTGGCATTGCTATACCGAATGTTAGGCAGACTTTGAGAATTCCTAGTTTCCTCTTGAGTGGACACAGTGTGGAGGGAAAAAAAACACAGTGCAAAGCTGGGAGACTTGGGTTCTAGTTCCAGGGCTGCAGAAACACCCGATTCCCAGCCTTATCTATACAACGAGACAGACTACACCACTGTGAGGGTCTCTTCCAGCTCTGACGGTATGAGTCTAGGGTATGTTTATAGTGTGAATACATAGACGGCATAATTGAAATGAAAATGGAAATGAAAATGGGGATCATACTGTTTTTTGAAGGATCTTTCACCAGAGCGTTTGTTTTGGCTACGCTGTCTGCTAGTTGATTATAATTTTTCTTCAGGCCATCGAGGTTCTGGTGGAGATCTTTAATCTGTGCCAGTACACTTTTTGCTGTGTCATTCGCTTGTCTCGCTTTGTCCTTAACGGCTTTCAGCTTAGCGGCTGTGTCTGTCAGCAGAAGGCATGAGAAACAAAACCAAGGGTCTGGAGTTAGTGGCTTAATCCACGTTTGCCAAAGTGAGGTCGCAGCCAGCTGACCTCGGGAACACACGCACAAAGGGAAACGCTGAACTTTGTCTCATTCAGTTCTAACAAATAAAGTAAAACTTCAGCTAAATCAAATTTTCTCAGGGACCTTTGCTATGAATAGCTGATTAGTTCTTAAGAGAGCAAAATGATCATTCTAAATGTTCATTGTAAAAGGGTATACTGTGATTTGCTGTTGCACATATTAAAGAGAGAAATTTATCCACATGAATCTCATAGCTTCATAAAAAGTAGGTTTAAGACTTAATCTGCACATCCATGTTGGGGGTGGGTGGAATTGATGTATTTTAGTTTAAGGGTAGAGACAGATAATATACTTTTCTAGGTATGTTAGAATACATGTTCATGTATTTACATTTGTTTACAGCCCTGGAAATTTACTACATACTTTCTTACTATACTGAAAAGAGTGATATGAAAATCTAGAAAGTTATTTGGATTTTTCACATTAAAAAAAGTAAAAATAATTAAGATTTTATTATTTTCTGCATTGTATAAATATATGCATTTGTTTTCTTGATCACATTTGTATAAAGAAGATATACTGTAGACATAGACGCTTACTGGTATGTGTGGATTACTGGTTAAGACCACAAGCTCTGAAGTTACGCTGTGGGGTGCAAATCTCCTATATGTCGCTTTAACAATGACCTTCAGTATCCTATGGCTCAGCTTGTCATCTGTATAGTGGGAGTAGTAGCACTATTCACTTCATAGGATTAGTATGAGGAGTGCATACACTTGAACACACTGAGGAAGCACTCAGTAAATGTGAATAACCCTTGTTATTATGTCACACTGAAAAATATACATACAGTAACCTAAAGAATAGTGTTTTTGGTACACCAAGCAATCACTTCAAGTACTTGTAATAGGTAGGAAGATATTACAAACATGGTTCAGCTGTTAATGGTTTTGAAAGCTGAAACATTTAAGGAATTGAACTTCGCTGAATTACGCTTTGAGGCAGTTGGCTCTCTCCTATTAATGCGGATACAGTAACAACCTGTGATTTTGTGGTAGTACATCAACATTTCAGAAAACAGTGCCTGTATAATTTTATACTTCTCTACTAAAATATGATTTCCTGGGCTGAATCATGAAACAAAAATACAGTGATAAGATGGCTGTATTTTCCTTTTCGTAATAGAGCCCTGTGGATGTCAGCTAATGTAACAAATGGTAAGGAATATTGTAGTGTAAAGAATTGTTTAGTTTCTTATTCTCACAAAGAAGAATTAATAAGAAAACAAGTGTCTAATATCCCAACAACAGTACAAGTATAATGTTAGAAAAACTGCTAGAAAATAAAACATTCTTTAAAAGTTCAGTACAACTGACATGATTTGCAGTGTCCTGAAAGCTCACCATTTGGAATTGCTGATACCTTCCCCAGAGTGTCATTCAGGGCTCCCAGGAGATGCCTGTTTCTAACATCAGCATCTTCTAATCTGGTTTTCAAGCCTTTTAAATGGTCATCATTTACTGTGAACAGAAAACAAAACAAACAACAAAAGATAAAACAATTTTAATAATCTCTGAGCTTATACCTGTGTATACAATTTCAGGTTATTGTAATGCAAAGTTTCCAGAAAGCAAGACAATCAATTTAATTCATTTAAATGTATTTAATTTATTGGCATCTGTCCATAAGTATATGCATTTCAGAGCATAACATAAAATATGTGCGTGTATTGCTATTTGACACTTCAACATGTTCAACAATTATGTCTTCTTCCTGGTATCTGATTTGATTTGATTATTTATCTATGGAGGAAAAACTCCAAAAGAATTGGTCTTTCACTGCATTTGTAACGATCCTCCTGACATCACTCCCACTGTCACATTTTAAAAAATTATTACCAAAATGGAACATTGGATTAGCTTTAAAAAATCTCAAATCGATAGGATTGTTACATAGAGTCTCCCAATTTCAGTCAACATCACTTATTAGTACTTGTTTGAAACAAATATAAATCAAAGGAATGGAAAAACAATTTCTTGCATATTTCTGTTAAACTGTCCTACTTTTTAATAGAGAAAACCATATTGTACAAATTGCCTTCAAATAAGCTTTATGTAATTTTATTTCTTGCCACTTTAGCAAGCTTTCTTTATCATTGAAAATGTCATCTACTAGATGTAATATTATAAATGTAAAATTTCCAGTTTCTTTCCATCAGGTCTTAACATTGTTCAAACTTTAGATTAGTTTGTATTATAATACTAATTAAGCAGCTCAGTGTCTGAGGGTAATAATATAAAGAATAAAAGTTATGAAATGTTTTAGGGGAAAGAAAATAAAGATCTAATTTGCTGATAAAAGAATGTTTGTTTGAACATTTTGACTTAGGTATGTATCAAACTCCAAATGTATATGAATATTGACTCTATCTTGTTTTTCTTGCATTGTTTATTAGTGAACAGTGGAACAGAATAAATGAAAGATATAAAACTCTACATTTCCCACAATACTTTTTACCTCTCCTGACTGAATAAAGCAGATTGTTTCTTGAACATATTTGGTCCCTTGGCAGATGCTTGCTAATTGATTAAATTAACTGCCCAGAAATGCAAAACATAAGTTGAAGGCAGAGTCCACAATTAGGGAAGCACACTGAGAATGGACCAGGAAGGAGGGGACACCCTAGTTCTCCCTGGTCTGGTCTGGCCCATGTTTAGTGTCAGGAATGAATGGCAGTCGCTGACCATGTGTACATTCCACGTTTAGTGCCTGCCAGCTTTGTTGGATTAGTTTACTTAATCCTCACATCCTAACTTCTATGATGTCTACACTATTACCATCTCCAGTTTACAAAGGAGGAAACTGAGGCTTAGAGAATTTAAGTAAGTTTTATAAATTTGCATGGCTACTAAAGGGCAGAGTTGTGATTCAAATTCAAGAAGTCTCATTTCAGAAATTATGCTTTCAATCACTGCATTTCACCAGGGGTTGCGGTCAAGCAAGGACTAGTGGAGCCCATCAGGCAGCAGCGTTCTTCCCCACCTCTGCTTGCTCCCCGTCCCTTTTTCCCTCTCTTCCCTCCTCCCTGTCTCTCCTCTTACTTTCTCCTTTATTACTCGAAATAATTGGTTACAGATAAGGAAATCTTATGTCCCTCACATCAGCGATATATATATGAAGTCTGCCCAGAAAAAGTCAAGCCATTGTTAATATGAGAGTGGTTTGCACAACACTGATGTAACCTGGCAGCCAAGGAGGGTGGACTGGAATGCATATGCATGAACAAGGACCACTTCACTGTATTAGTCAGTGGGGGTGGTAGACGCTGTTGAGTGAGCATGTGTGCCGTGTGGCCATCACATTCAAAATGACTGAGCAAGTAGAGCAACAAATCTGTATCAAATTTTGCATTAAGTTTGAACATTCCTCTGTAGGAACTATTCGGATGACTCAGAAGGCCACAGCTATGGGCAGCTGGTGATCGGCAGCTTCATCGCAACAGTGTGCCCACTCATGCATCACGCATGCATCACATGCATCATGCAGTTTTTTTGCAAAACATCAAATTTTGCAAATCACTCAGGTGACTCAGCCCCCCTACTGGCCAGATTTGGCACTTGTGGTTTCTGGCTTTTCCCAAAACTAAAATCACCCTTGAAAGGGAAGAGATTTCTGACCGTGGATAACATTCAGGTAAATACAATGGAACAGCTGATGGGGATTAGGAGAACTGTGTGAGGTCCCAAGGTGCCTACTTTAAAGGGGACTGCAGTATCATTGTCCTATGTACAATGCTTCTTGTATCTTAAATCTTCAACAAATGTCTCTATTTTTCATATGACATGGCTGGAAACTGTCTGGACAGACTTCCTGTGGTCAAATTGGAATGACTGAGAGAGGGTTAGCACTGCCTACATGCAAAATGGGAGGCAAATGTGCAAATTGTGCAAACTGTTTCACATTTCAAAAGATAATGAGCAAAATATAGAAATCATAGTTCACAATAAAATAGAAATAATCACAGACTTAAAATAAAGCAACTAACATTTCCATGACTAAAGAATTGTAAAGCCAGGGAACAATGAGGTAACATTTTTCATCTATCAGAATGGGAAAAGTTAAATGTTTGATAATATCAAGTGTTCGCAAGAGTTTGGCAGAAGTGCAAATTGTCATTTTTTTGAAGACAATTTCATAAGTTTATTAGAATTTTAAATAGACATATATTTGACTAGACATTTCTACTGACAGAAATGTACCCTACAAATATACTTGTAATAGTGTATCAATATATATCTCCCAGGATATTCACATGATATTTATTTATAATAGCAAGTAAGCTTAGTATTGGGCAATGTTTTATATCAATATGACATATCCATGCAGTGGTATATTGCAGTTTTTAAAAAGAATTAGATGACTCGGTGCTGATACGAAAAAAAGAGATTCTTAAGACCTTTCTATGAAGATAAGCAAGGCAGAACATAGATAGACTGATGCATAAACAAAAATTGGTCAGGGTGGGTCTGGTGGTGGGTAGGTGGGGAAGAACCTACCAGAGGACCTTGACTTAGAAGGGAAGTAGGAACGAAACAAGCAAGGGAGTTGATGGTGTGAAGGGGGTGTCCTAAAACCTTTCATTTTACACCTGATTGTGCTGGCTAAATTGTTTTCTCTGTGCAGATATTTTTGTTCTTTTATTTAAAATAGTTGAAAAGTATACCTAAGCAACCTTAACAATGGGAGGCTGTCATCTGCCAACACCGAGACTATTATTTGCACCACCTTCCTGGTACCCAGAATGGGCAGACCAGGAGGGACTACATCTAGCAGAACAGAGTCCAAACAGCCTTCATCTGACCCATCCCTTTTAGAGTTCATTATTCTGGGTTCTCAGAGGAACTAAACAGGCCTCTGGCAGTGGGAGAACGATCTTCATTTATTGGCTTTCATCTGGGAAGAATAGGGAAGGGAAACGATGACAGAGTATTCTTAACTGTCAGTGTTTTGGATGTGAAGAAGAGTACTGAACATATTAACTAATGATCCACTTCATTCCATGTAAAAGTTTTACAGGCAGGCAGATTAAACCACTGTTATACTACACACAGCAATATAGGCACATAATATTGTTTATTGCATGTTCTTTTAAGTTCCAAGCCAAAGACCTGACCTCACTAAAAAACAAAGTGTAAACTATTCCAGCAAAGCATGGCTTTAAAATATCATTATGCCTATTTCAGTTACTAAAATATTATTTTTAATGATAATTCTTCAAAATATACTATCTAAGAAATTAGGTTTTCTCCTCTGTCAGTCACAATTTATCTTTTAAAAAACTTATGTTATTTTTATTGTCTGGACTAAAATAAAATCTTTGGAGAGGTTATGAAGGTATACTTTCAGAAATCAAGTCAGTCTGATGATAACTGTGATATTTATATTAATTACTTGAGAATAGTTTAAAGGCTGCTCTTTTGATATTAACTTGAAATTCTTCATCAATTAACCTAATGGAATGGTATAAATTTCAGTTCTTAGCTTCTTGATCAGATTAGATTTTTTATTTATTTTTTATTTTTTAAAGAATTTTTTAAGCATTTTATTTATTTATCTTTAGAGGGGAAGGGAAGGAGAGAGGGAGAGAGGGAGAGAAATATCAATGTATGGTTGCCTCTCGTGCATCCCCTGCTGGGAACTGGCCTGCAACCCAGGCATGTGCCCTGACTGGGAATCGAACTGCAATCCTTTGGTTCACAGGCCCGCGCTCAATCCACTAAGCTACACCAGCCAGGGCAGATTTGATTTTTTAAATGATGAAGTATTCAAAATGTTCTGACGGGAAAGATATTCATGCATGGTGAAAAAATATCAATTTAAAGGGCATCCCTTGGTTCGACTGTTCTATGAATCGGGATAGCACACACTGAAGAAATCAGAATTGTGCCAATTGTTCTGAAGCCAGACTGATCTGAAGAACATTGTCAGTGCTGTCCTTCAAGTACCAAAGCAGTAATTTTGATCCTCTGCTTTCTGTACTAAAATGTCAAAATATAAATACTCTGACTGGCCTGATTTCTATGTTTCAGCTATTTGACCCTGATTCCTTCTTAAATTATCCTTTCTTAGGTTCTGGTCATTTTTGGAATTAGTTTCTAGAATTTCTCAAACCAAGTCTATACACTCTATAGCTCTGTCAACAGAAACAGGTGAGTAGAAGTTGTGTATAGAGAAGGATTCCAGGTTTTAAAGTAGAAAACTCACAAAACTATAGCAATGAAAACCTAGAAAAAGAAGCGCTCGAGGTGGGCGTAAATGAAAAGATAAATGACGTGGAGTGTAGGTATAACCAAATGGAGGGGAAAATGCTTGAAGTCCAGTTTGAAGTGTAACATGGCCCAAGAAACAGAATCATTGATAGTTTTTTAAAAAAATCCAACCCAATGCTTTACTTGCAATTTGTGGAGATCAAGAAAAGGATCCAATTTATAAACCACAGTGACATTTTGTAGAATCTTTCCAATTTCTTCAGCTCTTGGGCCCATTAGCTGTAGCTAAGTCATTCTCTTTATTTCCTCTGTAGGTATCGCAGCGCTGAATCTCAAAGGTCACCTGCACAACTTCTTCAGCTTTGGTTCTCCCTTTCTGATCCTGCCTCACACATTAGAATGACCAACGTGCAGAACTGGGTTCGACAGAGACAGAGCTCATAAAGTGAGGGAGGAAAGCAGGGCAGCAAAGGTAGACAGCGTACCTGTCCTGACAATGTCATTTCCCTTTGGTGCCTAACCGTCGACAAGACAGACATACCCATATTTTTGGACCATAAGACGCACCCAGGTTTTGGAGGAGAAGAATAGGGAAAAATTTCTGAAGCAGAAAATGTGGTAAAATATATAATAACATAAATAACATAATATCTCACCAATGTAAATGTAAGCAGAACTCAACAGCAGCATTAACAACCATTATTCCTACCAAATTTGGAGAAAAAAGAAAAAGAAAAAGGTGCATCTTATAGTCCAAAAATATGGTATTTAGAATGAAATTCACTAGACAGAGTTTTAAATTGCTTCCACTTATACTACATATTTACTCATGTTTTCCATGTTCCTAACACTGTGCTAAATATTAGAGTTTAGTTAAATTAGAACTAGTAATATTGAACTATCCCATGTAATACATCAAAATAAAGGTGTTACCAATAATTTCTTTAGTCATTAGTAATGTTTTCTTTTCAAAAAGTTTAGCCTTTAGAAAAAGCACTGCAGTGCCATGAAATCGGTAAGGTTGTAGAGTTGGAAGATGTGAGTTAAAATGCCTTCCATCCCTTACTTTTTACATGTAGCAAATGAAAATAACACCTTCCTTCATATGACTGACAAGAGAAATCAATGGTAGGATATATAAGAAAGCATTGGGCTTATCGTAGGCAGTTAGTAAATGGTAACAAAATAATTCGCAGCAGTTTGATAATTCACACTGGTTTGATAATTGCCCTGGCGTATTGACCAGTTCTCAATAATGTTATCTGTAATTCACTTTTTACTTTATTTAAACTGCATGGTCCAGAGCTAATTTTGCTTATTTCCCTTTTATAGTTTCTAATCATATGTATATGGCCCTCATTTTCAACCAAAAACAAGAGTGACATTTTCATATTTAGCAAAAATACTTCAGTTGACTATTCAAAATCATCTAATTAAGTTCTTCAAATGAAATTTTATTTTGCCTTAATATGAACAGGACACAAATAAATACTTTGAGAAAATCCCTCATTTACAAGGGTGAAATTTGTAGACCTGCTATTAATTTTGAAAGTTCCTGGTTAAATATTCTCAACCACCAAATTGCCAGCTAGGTAACATTTTGCAATGAACTTTTTCATTTCCGTGACATTTGTCTTATTATGAACCACTACTTGTATAGACTCATTATCACTTCTTATTTGCTCCTTTACAAAAAAATGAAGAAAGATTCTCTCTTTAGGATTTCTTTGTAACATAAAATTTAATCAATACATCTAACTTCTGTTTCCTACAAATGTGCTTCATTTTTTGTTCCAGACCCTCTTTTCAGAAGGGAGAATAGGTTAATCTCTGCAGTGATTCTACCTTCGGTTCTGAAGCAGAGAGTTTGGAACAGGCCAAGGATCTATATGAGGTCACATGGAAATCTTGATTTTGACCTTTCTGGTAATGAGGGACTCCTTCTACTCTCAGGTATTCATCCACTCATTCACCCAGTTATCAAACATTTGTTAGGACCATGAATGTTAATGTGTCACCTTCTGGACCATGGCAGAAGCCCAGAGTTTTTGTCCAGCAGTGGTTAAAAGCACCAACTTTGGAGCAATAGCAGCTGTGCGAGGAATAAAGCTGGGCGAAATCGAGAGCTCTGTGCCTGTGCCGCACACCTGTTGATAGATTTGATGAGGTTGCCACAGTCTTTCCACTTTCTGTCTGTCTTGCCCTCTTTCATGTCATTCCTCTGCTTTCCTTTCCCCAGTTACTGTCATGAGATTGGGACGTGTCCTATCTCTGACTGCCTCCTTTTCCCTGCGTTGTGCACTAGAGTGACCATGCCTGGGGACCTCTGAGATTGTTTAATGTGTTCATACAGACACATGTTACTGAGAAACCCTGTCCTGATCCAAAAGTGCCAAATTAGACCTTGTTCAACATGGGCACAGGGTCTGACAGGCCCTCAATAACTGTTTCACTGCAACTGAATATGTTCTTCCTCCCAGTGGAGGGTCACAGTAGGAAGCCTGAGGAGAGGAGGGAAGGGCACTTGTCTGTGGCAGGATGTTGAAAGACTTAAGACATCAAGGGAGATGGAGTCTTCTCTTCAGCCAGTGGGATGTGAAATCAAAATGACCAGACATCCAAACTGCATATGGTTCCTGTCGGACAAGCTCTAAAGCCTGGCGGTGGGTCTGCAGGTTTGTTTTGTTTTGGTCAGCAAGGTACTCTAAAGGAAGCTCAATCTGAACACTTAGACAAGTGAGACAAGTTCTCTTTGGTTTCAGTAGTCCTCACCTTTCCATGTTTGCCAGTATTTTGCCACTTTCCATTTTGACTCCTAAAATGAGTCTGACCTAGTTTTATTTTCTTGATTTTCTCTATTCACACTCCAGTAGAGGAACTACAACTCTCTATCAGGAATCAGCAATTTTTACAAAAGAACATTGCTCTGTTCCCTGGACTGTGGTAGGCTTGAGAATCTGCACTTGATTTCACCCATATATTCCAAAAAACTTTCTTTCTTTCTTTCTTTTTATTAAATCAATGGGACAGATCTTGTTTGACTTTCACATGCTTACTTATGGAAAGTCTCATTCTGGCAAATGGTAGCATGTGAATTCAAACGGAGTGTACTTTTCATAAGAGAATGCCTTAGCCAAAATTTAACCTGTGTATCATACATCGGTTTAACATCACTGTAGTACCTCTGTTTACTCTCCTTTTGTAATCTAAAGTAATGACACAGAAACTTAACGGGTTAGAAATTGCAAGTGTATTACATTCATGATTGCAGAGCCTTTCTCATATAACTGTCTGGACTGAATGACTGAGTGTTTGGAGGATCGCAGGAGTATAGCAGGAAAATATTGATTTCCTGGATAAAAAAATAATGCTGGAATAATTTTCATGCTGCTCTGTGTTGGACAGCACCACATGTGATGCAGTCCACTGATTCAGTATTTTTGGGTGTGGGAATAGATACTTTTATCTTGTGTTAGTGTCATCCATTTCAAATATATGTTATCTGTTTGTTACTAAGTAATTAAATAATTTCACTTGATTTGGGCAAAGACAAACATTCAGGATAAATTGAGAAGTAAATAAAATTGATAAGTTACTCTATATATGATAAGGTATATACTTGTAAAATCTTAGTATTCTCAGACTTGTAACATACTGTCCTCAACTTCATCCCTTGCCCTGTGTTGGAAACCACCCTGCCTGGTTTCAGAAGCTGTAATCCCCCCATGGCTAAGGCTGAGTAAAAAGACCTTGGGACCACAAGCCACTAAGGAGACAAAGCTTATTTTCCCAGCAAGGGCGCCACCTCCACTGACTCTTCTTCACCCTGCTTGGCCCCAGGTGGATGACTTGTTAGCCAGTGATGGGTAAGATTCATCAAGGGAGGGATGACCTAAGACAGGCATGGTCATGATGGGGCTCTCAGGGAAGGACTTGGGGAAATAGAGAAAAAGGGGGCAATGGACCCTCACCCCTCAGCTTTGACAGAGCCTGAGTCTTCATTCTGTTTGCAAGAAGTCTCCTAATCTCTTGGCTGCCTTACTTTCCCTGCCTGATTTAAGCCTGAAACAATGCTGGAGGTGGGTGCGGCTCTGTGCTGGAACAGGTAGTTCCCCAGGGCAATCAGGCCTAAGAAAGAATGCTTAAAATCCTTTGAAACCTGCTTTGATAAAAATGCCCTCAATTTTCTGATAAGGGTCCAAGCATAAAATGAGTGTGTTTCTCAAAGTTTTACCTCCCTCTGGCAATCTGACCCTAACTGAGAATAAGCCCTTATAGTTCTTTGAATGTTATCTATTGTTTGATCATTACTGCCTGACAATGATTGATGAACTATACACCCTGCATTCCTATGCAAATTAAACCCAATAAAAGCCCATTGAGGAACAGGCTCAAGGCCCTTCTCCTCTGAGAGATTGGCTGCCTTTCCTCCCCAAGCAGATCCTGTCTAGATAGACTTATTCTCATTCATGCAGATGGGGTGGCAGGGCAGGGGATGGATGAGCCCCACCACATCCTGTTCATATTGTATAAGAACCTCAACTGGCTATTTTATTGACAAAATCTCTTGTCAATCTGAAAAGTAGTGTTAATTCATCTCCTAACTCTTACGGTCATCAATTTGTACCAAGCCCCATATCCATCAGCAAAACTACTTTTGCCTCCACAGACATTCAATCAGCACAATGTAGACTGACTTCAAATCTGAAATGAACACAAGGGCAGATTCACTTCTAACAAATGTATATGCAAAAATTAAAAGCCAAACAAAGTGCTCCCAGCAAGTCCAAACTCTCTCAAGGCAAGAACAGCACAAAAATGGCAAGAGAGCAGCATTAAGTCATTCATGACTAGAGCACACAAAACAACTAGATTGTGCTGAATTGAACTGAGTAAAACATTAGGAATATGGAGGATATACCTTCCACTGGCCTCACAATTTTTATTCCTTCTAACTTGAGGCTCCATAGAGAGAGAAATGACTAAACCTCTATTTTAATAGCTGCTGTCAAGAGTGTTGCTCTGTGGGCCTATTTCAGCAGTTCCTGGTGGTGATATATGGCATTTCCCTGATTAACAGCCATTGTATAACTTCTGTAATTGGCCACAAATCAGAGGAATGTCATAATGTAGCAAGAAAACATTCCCATCTTTGTCAGAGGTTGGCTTGGATTTCTGGAGGAATTATGACTTGAGTAGTTTGTGGGTTTCATTACTTTAAATAATGTACTACCTGAAGTACAAAAAAGGACATTTAAACTAATGAACATTTCTGTCTCCTAACTTGTTCTACAATGCCTACCTTTAGATTGCTTTTTCCCTTGAAAAAAATCCCTAAAAAGGAAATTCTCTCTTCATTTTTGTAATAGAGGCAAGGGCAGGGCAGGGAGCAGGTTGAGGTGACTGAGGCATTCTCTTCAGGTGTAAATTTTGAAGGGGCACCAAAAACCTCAGTATTCAAGATAAAATGACTTTGACACACTTAAAAATTAAAGTTAATTAAAAATATCAATGATGAACAAAACATTAAAATCTTAAGTTAAAAATAAGATCTCGCCCTGCTCCTGCGTGACTCACCTTATACATCTCACCCTAGCTGCAGCTGCAGCAAGGGCGTTGGATAGGGAAAGGTGACCACAGAGTCACGAGATCAACTCAATTTGTCCAAAAGGAAAACAGGTCTTGACTCATTATAGTTACTCTTCAGCTTATTATAAGAGCAGTCTCCTGCACAGAATTATGTATATAGGAAGTCTTGTTTCACCAGTGATACACATTCCAAAGCATTTTACTATCAAGGTGCCATCTATGCTGGAGACAAGACTTGTAATTCCATAACAGCCTTTATTGGAGGCCATGGACTATTCGTTTAGAGAAAAACAAATATAAATGAGTATAAAATCCTTTCTCTTTCTAAGGTTAGTAAAGACGCACACCACTCTTTTATTTAAAAACCATGCTTATTTCCTGATTTGAGCAGTAACTGCAATATTATACACTAGAAATACAGTTAAAAAGATCTTGTGTATATCCTCATGAAGATGAAATGCATGCCCATGGTTGTAGTGGTTTGACACCTATGAGAAAGCTATGATGAACAAAGATGGGGCATGTCATTTAGATGGGGTGTAAGGTTTTCTAAAGAAGATAACATTTGAGCTAAATCTTGAAAGTCTGGTAGAAGCTAGTTTGATAAAAAAGAAAGAAGGATGATGAGGCATTTGTGCTATATCTGCCTGATTTATTCCTTCGTGGCTGTGACTTCTTAAGGCAGAAGAGAGTGGGATTTTGTATGGTTAAAATTTTCTCACACTTTCATTTAAAAGTTACTAAATCTTAGATGTAGGTAAAATGATGCTTTAAAAATTAGGTTTAAAATGATAAAGTATTACCCAGTGCAAAATGAGAGTGAAGATGAAATATTGTAAAACTGGTGAGATAGTTTACTTGCATGAAATCCAGATAATAACAATAATAGTAGAAATCATGCTGAAACTATAACACTTTTCTAATCATGTAACAAAATATCTTATGAATTGTAACTACACTTGACCTGAAAATAAAAATGAGTCACTAACCTTTTACATTATTTGCTAGTTTCTTGGCTTCGTTAAGAATCCCGAAGCTTTTCTGAAGAGAACCTTTGGCATCTTCCTTTAATGAACCCTGAGGACCTGTTGCCTGGAGGGAGAAGAAAAAGGTGTCACATCCAAAACCATAGAAGTATGGAGACATATCTAGCAGGTAGTTGCTATACAGAGTTTACTTTCAGGAAAGCATTCTAGACTACAGATTTAGAATAATAAATTAATAGTATGTATTGGTGATTAAAGTTAGTAGACTTTTTATTGGGAGAATGGAAGGCCTAGGAGAGAACCTTGAGGATTCCAAAAATTTAAAGGACATCCCTTAGGCGTTGAAATGAGAAATAACATCACTCCTTTTCTAAACGCATCTCAAAGTACTATGGCAAAACAGAATCTTCTAAATGACAATCTCTGAGCCACAATCATCTCTCAGCATAGTGTATTTATTGAGCCTTGGATTAAAAGAGGTGACACAGAGATAATAGAATGGTATGGACAAAGAATAATTTACTTTTAATGTCTAGTTACCCATTTTAATAGTGTTTGCTCCTCAGCGATTGTTACATAATACCTTATACCAAAAGAGAAATCAAATAAGATCTTATGTTAAATTTTAAACTGGGAAAGTGTTTCAGGGTGCAGGAAGAGCTAGAGAATGCTAAACACTTACTGCTGAAGTTATAAATTCGGATTCAGGTAACCCTAGACATAAGACTCTTCAAAGATATTTGCAGGGACTTAATAACATTTTTTTCTTGCATCAGTCACATTATTTGAGCATTAAACTAGGAAAGATTACAGAATTTTATACTGTTATAATAAAATTTATCTTAAGTTGTTATACCAACAGCTTTCATTTAAATAATCTATTGCTCACAGAACAGATTGTAGAATGCTATGATATCTACAAATGAACATATTGGAAATATCTATATAAATAAAAGGGACATTGTGCATATATATCTAGCATTTGGAAAAGAGACGATAATTCTGGTAAATTATTCTATGGAAAATGAAGAGTCTCGTCAACTGAAAACACAGAAATTATTGGTCTTGTAGTTTTCCTTGGAAGTTAGATATAATAACATCACGTAAGCAGCATTTATCTTGGAAAAAAAAAAAGGAAGAGTGCCAATGTAAATGGCACAAATCCAATGTACCTTATTAAAAAAATAAACCTCAATTACCCACTCAGGTTCTATATTTGTTCCAAATTTATATGCCATTCTTACTTCCTTGGTTACCAGTTTTCTGAATGAAAACAAGTTAGGAGAAATTACAAAAAAAGAAGGACAAAGATTCTTTCAATAGGTACTTGAAAACAGCAGAAGTGACAGCTGATACTCTGACAAGGAGGAAAGAGAAAACGCACAAGTGAGGAGAAGAGATTTGAAGCTCAGGAGCTGGAGTCAGTTTGAATAGGGACAGAGTAGGTTTCGGGAGATAATTCTGCATCATCACAGTAATAGGGGTCATTCATGAGACTAGATTGAACAGGAGAGAGACAGAGAGAGATTTCCGCATAGCTTTGAGGTGTGAATGCCTTTGCACAGAAATGATCTGATAAGAAATTAATAGCCAAAATTTTAAAGCTAATCTTGGGTATGCAAAGTGAGGCATGGGGAAAAGGAGAGAGAGAGAGAAAGAGTTGATTTGCTGTGCATTAGAAAATCAATGCAATGAGGTGAGAGAGGAAAGAGGGAGAAGGGCCCGATGACATAGAAAGAGGCCATATTCTGAGCTGTGGAAATTGTTGAATGACGATGATGTCCAATACCCATTTTGCTCTGCTTTTTTTACATTTGTCAAAAGTTATATTAAGGCATAAATAAACCTGACATATTTACAATTTACAATTCAATAAGTTTTGACATAAGCCAAAACCATCACCACAGAATAGAGAACACTTCATCAATTCTTTTCTCCCTTCCTTCTACCCCTCCTGGTCTTCCCCTCATCACCACACAAACACTGATCTGTTTTCCACTACTATTGGTGATTTATAATATTTTACATCAATGGAATCACCCAGTATGTACTCTTCCTTTGTCTGGATACTTTCATTATCTGTAATTATTTTGACATTCACCCATGTTGTGTATGCATCTGATTTAGTATCTGATTTCTTTTGTTGGTGGGAAAGGAAAATGAGGACACCTTCAATGGCTGTAGAGTTTCAGTTGTGCAAGATGAAAGTATAGAAATCTGTTGCACAGAAACATGTATAGAATTGACACTACGGTCCTCTTAAAAATACTTATGATGGTAGATTTTACGTTATATGTCTTCTTCATCACAATAAAAGACCCTTGAAATCCTCCTCCCTCCAAAAGAAATGTGATCCCTTCTTTTAATTCATATAGATAGGCCCCGATCTAATTATTCATTCACCTGTTGCTGGACATTTGGATTATTTCTAGCTTTGGCTATCCTAGATAGAATATGTACATGAATGTGTTCAAATCTCTGTATGAACATATGCCTTCATTTATCTTGAAATGAACACTAGAAGTGGACTGGCTACATGGTATAGAAGGTGTATACTTAAGTTTTTAAGAAACTACCAACCTTTTCCCAAATTTCTTCCAGCAGTTACATTTGCCTACATCTTTGCCAATTCTTCATATAGTCAGTGTTTTATATTTTAGACATTCTAATAGGTGTGCACATCATTTTGGTTTTAATTTAAATTTTCCTTGTGAGTAATAATGTTGAACATATTTTCATGTACTTATTGGCCATCTTTTTTGGTGAATTGTTTGTTTAAATCTTTTGTCCAATTTTTACTGGGTTATTTGTTCTTATTGAGTTTTGAAAGATATTTATGCATAATCTAAATATAAATCCTTTATCAGATATGTAATTAGCAACTATATTCCCCTAGTTTGCAGCTTGTCTTAATAAGTGGTTGGATTTGATTTAATGTTGTCAAAATTTTTGCACCCTATACATTTCAATTTTTTGTAATGTTTTTGTCTGGTTTGTATCAGATTAACTAGCTTCATAGAATGAGGTAAGACATATTTTCTCCTCTTCAATTCTCTAGAGAAATTATTATTTTTCCTTACTTATTGGAAATTAACAGAGAAGTCATCTGGAACTGAATCCGTGTGTGTGTGTGTGTGTGTGTGTGTGTGTGTGTGTGTGTGAAGGTTTGTAAGTATAAATTATATTCTTTAAGGAATATAGGGCTATTCAAGTGATTCATTTGCTTTTTAATTGTTTTTACTGTATTTTTTCCATTACTGTTTATCTTCCTTATACCCTCTCCCACCTCCACTCACCTCCTCCTCCCTGCAATCACCATACTGTTGTGCGTGTCCATGAGTCCTTTTTTCTCAATCCCTTCACCCCCAATCCCTGCAAGAGCTGTCAATCTGCTCTTTATATATGAGTCTGTTCTTTTCAAGTTATTTATCTGTGGGTTTTGATAGTTTTGTGATTTTCAAAGAATTTGTCCATTTCATTCAAGTTGATGAATTTTTGGCATCAAGTTGTTTGTAATATTCTCTTATTAACCTTTACTGTCTGCAGGAACTGTAGTGATTTTGCCCCTTTTATTCCTGATATTAGATATTGCTGACTTTTCTGATTTTTTTTTATTAGTCTGCCTGGATGATTATCATTTGACAATCACTGATCTTCCATTGGACTCTTGCACCTTCACCCAGCAACATGGCTGAGCTCTGACCGAAGTCCATCTGCTGATAGACTTCCCTGATGCTAATTTGCTATCTTCTTGCATTTACGAATATCTCCTGTGTTTTTCTTCCAAGCATCTTCCCTTTCTTGGTTTTCAGGAAGCCAGTGATTTCAGTCAACCATTTCTTGCTCAGATATAGTAGCAATAAAGTCAGGAAAGGCAAGGAGGCTAGGAATTTCAATGTGAGGATGAGAGACAAGTATTTCAGTTGCAAAAGACTGTAGAGTTTATAAAGGGCAGGGTGAAGAACTTAAGATATGAGGTGGATTAGTGTCAATTTCAGAAAAGTGTAAATGTCCAACTGAGGAAACAGGATAATAAGCAATGTTGAGCCATTGGACGTTTCTGCGTAGGTGTGTGTGATCAGAGCCTCGGTCCGAGAAGATGAATTGTGCAGCTGTGTGGGAGGACAAGGATGCATCTGTTGGCTATTGTAATAGTGTAGACCAGAAAAAAGAGAGTTGTAACCCCAGGCAAGGGCAGTGGAAGTGAAATGTTTGGGTTCAAGAGACATGGAGGAATAACACAGGTTGCAATGGTTTGAGAAGCACTCCAAGATATTAAAGGGCTGATGGCATACAACCGTCGGTTATGAGCAGCATACCAACAATCCAGGTTTAAAAAACAAGCCTTTCATATGACAACAGGAACACACTAACATGTTATGGATGAACAGAACTGTTGCAACTCACTGGAATTTAGAGAGTTCTCTCCCCAGCATTGCCGCATAAGGCACTGAAGCACATCAACACTATCAGAGCAGGTGATGAAGAAGCATTTTCCAAGCTAATTATACTTCATACATATTCATAAGCATCACATCTGAGTTTCTGAGCTGTGTCTACAGCGTATGTGAAATATAAATGAGGTTTTTAGAGTTGCAAGACACGTTGTTTCTTTTTTTAGAGATTGTATTTTTATAAGTTCTATGTGTATATATATATATATACATTATACATAAATTAGATAAAAACTTATCAAATCACACATAATAAAATTATATATAAATTGTTGTATGTTTTGTTAGCGATCATTTATAGAAAATGTGAAATAATATAAGATAATTAAAGAAGGAATGATACAGACAAATATGTCTAGAAAGTTTTAACAGAGGATTTGGCACATAAATAGCTTTTCCTACATCTTAGTCTTGCTCTTCTTACAATTTATTAAATATTTATAGTGACTCTTGTTAAAGCACCATGTCACTGATTAATAGATGAATGAATTGATTAATTCACCCCACAAAGTTTTTTAGCAGTCTCAAGCACTGGAGTAAGCTCTGATTATTCGAAGATGGAAAGACTCTGCCCTTCCTCATGGAACAAGAATGAAATGGAAAGAAAAACAAAAAGGTCCTTTAGAAAGAAGATGATTACTGCCATAATGGAGCACAAAGACATCTAAGTACGGTCCGAGGGGCTCTATGTGGAAAAGATGTGCAGACAAGATCTGAAGGTAAGTTTTCAGGATGGTAAAACTGCACCCCAGTGATTTATTACTTAAATAAGTAAGTTTGAAAGTTACTGTTTATATTACTTTCTATTCTTTTTTAAATTGGTCCTCAGATAACTACTTAATAGAGCTAAATTTTATAAATTCATTCAAAGAGTTGGCTCTAAGGAGAGATGCAGAATATTTCTTTTTGTTTTTGTTTTTGCTTTTTTAAATTAAGTAGTAACTGAATATTGAACAGCATGATTTATGACCTATCTATTATGAAATAATTTTTAGAGCATAAGTCTTGAACATTTCTGAGGAGAATAATATGCTGAGATAATATATAACTTATATGATTTTAAATTTAAAATCTTTTTAAAAAGATTTTATTCATTTATTTTAGAGAGGGGAAGGGAGGGAGAAAGAGAGGAAGAAAAATATCAGTGTGCTGTGCTGTTGCCTCTCACGTGCCCCCCACTGGGGACCTGGTCCACAACCTAGGCATGTACCCTGACTGGGAATCGAACTGGCGATACTTTGATTTGCAGGCTGGCACTCAATCCACTGAGCCACATGAGCTAGGGCTAAATTTAGGTTCTTTTTAATAAAGAAAACATTTCAAAATGTGCAGGGGATATGTAAGGGCTGGTCATTAGCTGCAATGTGTTTATGTAACATATACATCAAAGAAATTTATATTTGGTATGTTAGACTGTTCATAAAAATCAGGGAGAACTTTCTTACTATAATAAAATTCTCAGAAGAAATGGTAGAATCTAGATTATACACATTATAAAAATTTGATAATATAAAAATGTGCATGTAATATTCATATATTAAGCTATAAAACAGATAAAATTACCCTTTGTATGTAAACTATTTTCATAAGAAATTTAAGGACAGATAAACACTTTTAAAAGTATTTATTTGTGTTTGATGGGATTATGCACATTTTATATTTTCTCCCTCTTGCTTGTCTGCATTTCCTATTTTTCTGTAATGGACACAAACTGCTTTTCTAATAATTAAAAAAAGGTCATACAAAATTTTAAAATAAGAAAGTACCTGTGTATTGATTTTAAATGTATTTTAATATAACTTATGTTTCAAAACTACTGCAGGATATAAAACTAAAATAGTGAATAAAAAATGAGTCAAGAAAGAAATCAGGAGACTTCTGGCCAAGATGGAGGCATAGGTGGACACACTGTGCCTCCTCTCACAACCAAAATTAAGGACAACAAAAATTTAGAACCAAAAAATAATCAGAACAGATACAAAATTGAATTGTACAGAAATCCAACAGCGATTCACCCAGACTGGTAAGAGGGGCGGAGTTGGTGGCCAACTGAGAGGGATCAGTGGCAGGAAAAACCAGTGGCTAATGGTCCCTGACACACAGGCGGCAGTTGGCACACCCCAGGCACACAGGCGGCGGTAACTGGGCATGGGGAGGCAAAGAGCAGATCAAGTGAGGCACACAAGGTGGCTGACTATGGACATACATTCGTATGCAGATAAACCAGGCAAAAATGGGCAGCAAGACAGACTGCACAACCCAGGGCCCCAGTGTCAGGAAATAAAGCCTAAAAGCACAGATTGAAAACACTTATTGGAGTTGAAGTTCCGGGAGAGACTCCTAGCCTCACAGGAGAGTTTGTTGGAGAGACCCACAGGGTTCTGGAAGCCTACCCACAAGCCCATCCACATGAAAATCAGCTCCAGAAGGGCCCAATTTGCTTGGGGAAAGTGGTGGAAGGGACTGGAATCCGAGAGAGCATGGAGCAAGCACCATTGTTCCCTCTCGGACCCAGCCCCCACATACAGCATCACAACCCAGCCACTGGGCTGCCCCGCCCTGGTGAACACCTAAGGCTCCACCCCTCACTACACAACAGGTGCAACCAGACCAAAACAACAACAACAACAACAAAACAAAAATGGCTCAAATGGGAGAACAGATCAAAGCCCCAGAGCCAATTCATCTAAGTGACCAAGAGATAGCCAACCTATCAAATGCACAGCTCAAAGCACTGGTTATCAGGATGCTCACAGAATTTGTTGATTTCGGTCACAAATTAGATGAACAAATGAAGGCTACAATAAGTGAAATGAAGGAAAACACACAGAGAACCAATAGTGATGACAGGAAAACTGCAACTCAAGTCAATGGAGTGGACCAGAAGGAAGATAGAAACAAGCAAACAGAAAAGAATGAAGAAACAAGGATTCAAAAAAGTGAGGAGAGGCTTAGGAACCTCTAGGACATCTTTAAACATCCCAACATCTGAATTATAGGGGTATCAGAAGGGGAAGAGGAAGAGCAACAAGTGGAAAACTTATTTGAACAACTAATAAAGGAGAACTTCCCCAATCTGGCAAAGGAAATAGAATTCCAGGAAGTCCAGGAAGCTCAGAGAGTCCCAAAGAAGTTAGACCCAAGGAGGAACACACCAAGGCACATCATAATTACATTAGCCAAGATTAAAATAAAGGAGAGAATTCTAGAAGCAGCAAGGGATAAGGGCACAGTCACCTACAAAGGAGTTCCCATCAGACTGTCAGCTGATTTCTCAAAAGAGACCTTGCAGGCAAGAAGGGGCTGGAAAGAAGTATTCCAAGTCATGAAAGGCAAGGACCTACACCCAAGATTGCTCTATCCAGCAAAACTGTCATTTAGAATGGAAGGGAAGATAAAGCACTTTTCAGATAATGTCAAGTTAAAGGTGTTCATCATCACCAACCCCTTATTAGATGAAATGTTAAAGGGACTTATCTAAGAAAAAGAAGATAAAAATAGGACAGTTTTTAGACAGCAAACTCACAGATATTAATAACCACACCTAAAACAAAAGCAAACTAATCAAACAAGTAGAACAGGAACAGAACCACAGAAATGGAGATCGCATGGAGGGTTAGCAACAGGGGAGTGGGAGGAGGAGAGAGGGGCAAAAGGTACAGAGAATAAGTAGCATAGATGGTGGGTAGAAAATAGACAGGGGAAGGGCAAGAATACTGTGGGAAAAGTAGAAGCTAAAGAACTTATGACACATGGACATGAACTAAAGGGAGGGAATGTGGGTGGGAGGGGATGTGGAGTGAAGGAGAAATGGGACAACTGTAATAGCATAATCAATAAAATATATTAAAAAAGAAAGAAGTCAGTTTGTAATTATAAACAGATTAAAAATACTCTTTAATTGTGTACCCTTAAACAGAATTTAATGCAGGTTGTTTGAAGCATATGTCTTCCTGTGATACCATTAGAACACTTTGATATAATAAAATAACATTAACCAAACTTATAATCACTAAAAAAAGAAAGGAAAGAAACAAGCCACAGTGCTGGCCTTGGTCCGAAATCTGTGGAAAGGCTGTAGATCCCCGCCTTGCACACTACGTCCTAAAGTGGGAGAGGGATTAGATGAGTCTCTTAAGAGTGAAAGGAACTTAACACAGAAAGGGGACTCAGGGACGGAACAGGAAATCCTCAAAATCATGAAAATTTAGTATTAGCGACCGAGTGTTCAGCTAGACGAGAACACTGAAAAAGAACAAAAAGAGGGTTTAACAATCTGTAACTAAGTAAGAACAGGTTTTCAGCTGTGGTGGCACGGCAGCCACTGCTCTGGCACACGGGGATGCCAGCAGCTGGCTGCAGAGGCAGGGACCAGACCAGCCACTGGGGGGAGGATGGGCGGGCAGCACAAGGACTCTTGATTTTGAGTCAAGGCAACAGATAAGTGTCTGCCGAGTTACACAGCATCCTCAGAGGGCACAGGTTTTCCTTTCAGTTTATAACCAGAATCAAACTCACAGGTTTTCCTTTCAGTTTATAACCAGAATCAAACTCAACGTGGAAATTTACCTCCTAATTATCCCACCGCAGGTGGAAATCCTAAATAGCAGATTTCTGTTGTGTTGTAGCATCATCCCAAAGAGTCTCTGAGTCCTGACTAATGACACACGCTTTGATTTTTAACATTTGGTGTCCTGAATTTTCAAATATGTCTAATGCTGAATCATAAATAGCAGTTTGCTTCTCTGTTTCCAATAGATTTTTTCAAGTTGACTCAAACGAGTGTACCCTGTACAAAGAAAATCACTAAAGTCAGGGTGGCTTAATGAACACTGTTTTCACACACAGATTCGGTATTTCTCTAGGTTACTTAGATCCTCACTGACTTTTTCATAGTTGCTATTGTGTGAATCACTCAGTTTGTAGATAAGCTGCTGAATTATTGAAGGAGAAGGAGAAATGCTCACTAGCTTTCTTAGCAAATTCAATTACATCAATTATGCATTTATATCATTGTGCCATTAATACTACACTGGTATAAAATTTAAATGCCAGTGTTTATAGATATTAATAAGAAGTCAACATTACTGTTTGCCTTTTAAGTAGCGGAGGGCAGGATAAAATGGAAGGTGTGTGGCAGTTAAAGTTTATAGCCTGACTGACTATATGAGTATTTCATGGGGCCTTTTGAATGTACTATGTACTCTGCTAATATTTGCCCAGTTCTCTATGTAGGATATAAAAACTCAAAAATGACCTTGCAAGAGTTTTCTATGTATTTTGGTTCATCCAATTACACAAAGTAAATATTAAATAAGACAGACTGAAGAGATTACATTACCATATTTCTAAACAAACACTTATTAGAAATGCCTTAATGTTTAATCATATGTAGTGTTTAAACAAGATTTACAGTGTTTAACTATATGATTTATTAACCAATAGTAGTGATGTTGAAAAAATCTTGCTACATAAGGACTCAAAGACTAATAAAGAAAAAAATTATTAGAAATGATATTAATAATACTAAAGAAAAGAATAATAATAGTAATGAAAAGAAAATTTACAATAATGGGAAAATGAATTATGTAGGTAAAAGTTGGAAAGCATTTTTTATTAGCATGATAACTAACAAACAAATGATTATTACAGGTTTGGGGGCAAATTAGATTTCTGTTCATTTCTGATTACTCTGTGGGTTGTGTTTCCTAATGGCATTTACACATTAAGTACATTAAATGTGTGGTTAAAAATTTTAAAGAGAAATTGAAAATTTGGGTATGCTTAGTATATCATATGTATCAATAAATAGTTCATAAGAATCTTTTATTAGCATCCTAACTGTGTCAATGATAAGAGGAAGGTACAAGCTGGTATGATTGAAGATTAAACAATAAATTAGATGAAAAAGTTAAGTTCTAAGGTTGGGAGACTATATTATAGGAATTAAGCCAAGGGAGGGATCAGGATAGACTGTAAGATGTGTTAAAATTTAAGACAGGTCCTTTAATTCCAAAATTCTGATGTGCTATCTTTTTTTCCCCAATTTGATTTCAGAAATTCCAGCACACCACTAGAACCTAATTGTTATCAATTAAAAAAATCCTATATGACATCTGTATTCAAAGAGATATACAGACATTACCACAGACTAAATAGTGAAAGCAATTTTATTTTTCTTTTGAAATGTTCTTCTCTATTCAATTTTCCTGTTTTTTTTTTTTTTTGTGTGTGTGTGTGTGTAAATACAAATATCTTGCCAATTCTGAAAATCTAGAGCATACTAGCCATTCTAGACCCTAGCATCAGCTTTTGGAGATGGAGGGGTAATCTACATTTAGTGATCAGCCGCTATCTATCACTCCAGGTGTTAACTCCGTGAAAATCATGGACTATTGTGTGTTGACTAGTGAGAGTGAAATACTCAGGGTGTCATACATGGTTATCCATGTTTCTGTCCACTGGGGGTCTATCATCAGCTTAAATTTTAATTCTGGAGACATTCTTTTCTGGGAAATGGAAGTAGAAATAAAACAAAACACCACAGTCACCAAGCTGGGAACCGGTGGGAGCCATCGTGGAAACAGATTGCACAGAGCAAGCAGGAGACTAGATAAAAGGGAGACTCTGATCTGCAGGGGAGGTTAGTGGAAACTAAAACTCTGATGGAGTAAAGAGGAGAAAGGAAAGCGTGTGACTCCACCAGAGGACTCGTTCCTTTCGCAGGGCGGACACTTTTTCTAAACACACTGACAGGAGTCTTTAGACACTTACTCCCTTCAGTCCTTAGCACCTGTACCCTCATGTTGTTGAGTGGGTATAAGCCGGGAAGGAGGCCCAGAGATTCTGAAAAAGGTCAGGACTCAGAAACAACAGATAAAGCAGAGGATGCCAGTCGCTCATGGAAATAAAAACGGATCCTCCACTGCAAGTCATCTGATGCACCAAGGGCCCCTCACTCCTCCACTCCTGCACAGAGCAACCTTATATCAAGCGCCCCCAACCTTTCCCAACTGAAAACATCCTTTTCTGGGGCAGATCAGTCTTCCTTGTGTTTGCTATTAGCTATTTAACTAACCTGTGGTTCCCTCTAGCACTTACTTTGTAATTTTTCAGACACGTAATTATTTTCACATGGTTTACGGAAAGAGAGAAGGGATCATGGTAACAAGGGGACGTGCTGCACCGCATTACGACCATCCAGCTTGGTGTCTGAGGTGGGCTAGCCTACCATGTACAAACAGAGTGGTGAGGAAAAGCACGTATCTCACGCAAGCATAAAATCGGAAGTCTCCTAAGTATAAAGTGATAGTATTAACTTTGGGTAAAATTAAAGAGCTCTTTAACATAAAATGTTAAAAGCGTATAAGGCTAAAACAAGGACAATAGTGAGATTAAGATTTTCATTGGTACAAGAGATTGTAAAAGGCATGAAAAATGCCAATTAGAATGACATTCATTTTTTCATCATTTATTCATGAGAGCCTACTATTTGCCAGGCACTGTGTTGGATGCTGAAAATGGTCATCCAGTAAAGTATAGGTCAAATGAGAATGAACTTAGAAATCGGGGTCTTTAAAATAGAAAACTATCTATGAGAAGATGGGTAAAGAATTTAGTTTGGATTTAAAAACAGGTTGATTTAAAGAAGTTTCTGCAATAATTGTATCACTATTTTGAATAAGAAATAAATAGAATATAATGGCAGTAAGGGAACACATTCCAGAGAAAACCAAACAGTAATAATTACTGATGGAGTATAATGTTTTCATTATGACCACAAAATAAATGTTTTAAAATTTATTTTTTAAATAAATAATTTATTTAAAATAAATAATGGTGAATAACTCTAATATCTTTGAGATCCAAAAAGCATTTGTGACCGATACCAAAGCAAAAAAAAAATACTGATCTGTTTCTTTAACACCAATTATTTATGCATATTTCATTCAGAGTCAAATGTTAATTAGGTTATTCTTTTCCTGAAATTTTGCTGTATCAAGGAGATTTTATGTGAAACTAAAGGAGTAAACAATGGTTCTGCACACTTCAACTCAACACGTGCTTCCTTTCTCATATTTTTGACCTAAAATATTAGTACCATGGTTTATCATGTAACTTATTCACAAAATGTCGCTCCATGTAAAGGATGAATATTTCTTGCTGTTGAATATACTCAGATAATGTGCTATATACTTGGAGCCCTGAAACTCTAAAATATTAGTTTCAAGTTTATTTTGAACAGTAACAGCAACTAAAGGTGGCTTTGAAGGCAAAGGTTTCAATTAATAAAAATAGTATAAATATTTTAGAAGCATATGATCTGATGTGTTTTGTAACAGATGCACTTTATAGTCAAACTTCACATGTAAGCAATTTGTGTGTGACTATAAGCAATGTCTTAATTTTCAAAGCACTTTCTCACTGATGGCATGTGGAATAATAGTGACAAATTTCATTGTCCAATACCTTATGTTTGGCTATTTTTCTTCTGTGATTTGGCAGAAAAGAACAGACCTGCTTGGCATTTGTGGTAATTTCAAGACCTTTATCAGTACTAAATAGAGGATGACAGATAATTTTGCTATGATTACAGTACCTAGAGAGTTTATTTTGGATAAAATGTAAAAGAAGGCTTTGAAAATAACTCAATACAAAGATTCTATTTTACTAGGATTTAAAAAAAAACCCATTCAGAGTTGAGAAATTTAGTTTAGGTACTTATTCAGACAGATGGACCTCTATTCTCAGTATATAACATTACTTGTTTCTTACCAGTTTTGTCGCTTCTTGTGCAAGACCTTTGGCTTCTTTGGCAATTTTCTCAGCTTCATCAATATAGTCCTTAATATTGGTGTAAGCTTTGAAGGCTGCCGTGGCATTGAAGGAGATATTTTTAGCCTCATCAAGGATTCTGTTGGAATTACCCCCAAAAAGAACATTAGAACAGTTGACAATCAAATGAAGAGTGCCCTGCTTAAAACAAGTATGGTTTCCAAGTAACGGTGGCCAATAGAATTATGATAATTTCCAAATCATACTGGGCTACCTACTCACTGTATTACGTTATAGTTTTCAATTTAAACTCAGCTTTCTAAAAAATTCAGCTATCAAATGTTACTGATGGATTATTACATATGCATTGCAATCCCCAAAGCTTCTGTAACCATGTATATCACGCAAGTGCGTGCAGTGAGATGATCCTTTGCATCATTTGTGATGCACACATTTCAGAGCACTTGTACCACATTACTGGAATAAATTTCATCAAACTCACTAGGGCAGGTGTATTTTTCAGATGAGAATAAATGACTGTCAGACGGTTAAATAGTTTGTCTCACGTCACACGTCTAACATGTTGCCAATTAAGGGCTTGGAGTCAGCACCTGCTGACTTCTAGTTTACTGTTCCATCTACTGCCCTTCATGCTAAATTGGCAAAAGTTTGTTATAAAATGAACTGTGCATGCATTTTGGACCTTCAAACATTAATATTTTCATTTGTATCAATGAATATTACATATTGGAACAGAACATTATGCATGTCATATATTAAATACAGATTTGTTTGGGAAAATTATTCTTGGGGTTAATAACATCTATATAATTGTAGGGAAGCATACTAGTTTTACTTAGAAGGCTGTTCATAAATCAGACACACCTCCCCACTTGCCTCTCCCTCCTTTGACCCATATGAGAATCCCAGCTCTAGTGAGCTGTTATTTCACAGAGGAATATATCATATCTCCCTGGAGTCCGAAAAGAAAAAATGACTTCACGACTATGCATGGGGACACATTTTCAAAAGCCACACTTTTAACCATAAATAGTTTTGATTTCATTAAAAATATAAAACTGAAATTTGAAGCAGACTGTGTGCTTATACATTATTATTTAAAATGCTAATAATGCAACTGTTATGTTCTCTAATGAAGAACAAAGCCATGTCTTCTAAGCATAGCCTGGGGCTGTGTTCACTCCCTACCCAGCCTCACTGGAATCTGCTTTTTAACTCAGATGTTTGATGCTGCTCCAGTGGAGCTCTGTCCAGACCATCCTAATTAGGCTCTTCCACAGAGAGGCCACGTAGCTCGTGTGCCCGTAATTACAGAAATCAAGATTTGAAAGCAATTCTCTACCATTTCCGTTAGTGAGAATGGTTGGACGAGTGTCAGGATGCACAGACATTTCCAACAACAGATGACATACCCATCAAGGACAGCAGATGAGTCATTCAACTGAGCAGCATGGCTCTCAGCCTGGGACACCCTCTCAGCAAGCTTCCTGTCTTTTATTTCTTGGGAGAGGTCAACTATTTTATCTTTCAGCTCTTCAGACATCGGTGGTAATTTAGTTTGAATGTCTTTAACATACTGTTATATGAGAAAAAAGGTGTTTTAAGAAATTGAATCCAAGCCTTCTCTCATTTACTAATTATTCCCTGAGATAAAATTATACATCCTTAATTTTTTATGAAACTTCAAATTTACCAACATAGCAAAAAGAAAATAGAGAATAAAAGTTGTTATTTAATGAGATTAGAAAGTATACAATTTACATCAAGAAGAACCTATCTTTAAAAAATACTACTTCACAGGTATAAATGCTTAAATGATCCTCATTAGAATCTTTCAGACCATTTGTTTTTATTACCATATATTAGTGTCTACTGCATTAGATAGAATGTTAAAAAGTCTGTTTGTAGATTTACATTTCTCTTTTAACTAATGTTATATGAATATTAAAACACATTGTAAGTGCTGTCCTAGCAACAAGTAACATCCTTCTTCAGTGTGGAAAAAAAATGCAGGTGTGTGGGAGTGGATGAGAAACCTCACACAGACAACCTTATTATCTATTGGAGAACAATATGAAGTTCTACTGTTGCCAGTAGGTGGCCAGGGTCACAATACAAAAATGCAAAAATTACATTACACCCACAAGACAAAAAACATGAGCATTTGCTTACATTACTGAGATTTCTCATTGATTCCCATTTGTGAAAGCCTACATCATTACCATCTTCCTTTTTTACTTTGGGTTTTATCAAATACTCACTTCTATGCTTGAGTTGATTTCATCTGCAAGACGGTTGGCCTCATCAAGTATGTCTCTGCCTTCTTTTAAAGTGTTCTCAGTTTGTCGTCTGCCACTTTCAATAGCTTCTTTCTTTTTCTGTAGTACAGTATGAACAAAACATCAAAATGCCTTCGGGGAAAACCCTATGAAGCCCTGTGTTCCTGACTTCCCTGAGCTGTCTAACAAAGACATGGCAAACAAGGTATGTCATCTTGACAATGAGGCCAGATAAGAGTAGTGCCAACTACTCAGCCAATCTTCCAAGGGTTATTTTACTTAAATGTCTATGCAAGTCCTTTCTTCACCCCACTGTGAGAAAGTCATTCAAGAGAAGAAAAGTTATGTGACAGTAGCTGAGGAATTAAAAACTATTTTTAAAGCAAGATGAACAACCTTTTTTTTTCAAGTAAAATTTAAGTGCTGAATATGTATTACTGAACATGTGATAGTATAGTGAATTACATTGGAACAAGATGTTGAATTCCAGAATCTAAGTCCCAATGAATATTTTGTGAGCATACACAGAAGCAGATTTATTCCAAGGGAGTTCTTGAAAAATTAAAAGAAACTGGATTTCCAGAGGAATTTAGGAAAGGTGCTTTTCAAAAAAAAAAAAAAAAAAAAAAAGAGAGAGAGAGAGAAACTATCACATAGAAGAATAAGCTTAATGGAGACTCCCACAAGAATAGAGCAGATTCTAAATTTTCTTTGAAAGTGATAGCTTGTCTCAACACTACATGAAACTCATTCCAAAGCTAGAAGAGTAAAATCACTGAGAGAGACTTAGTGCTATTTCTTTATTTGGAGAATGACTTTGCCTGTTGTTTTTCTTTTTACTTCTGACTCATTTATATTCTTCCAACCACTTTTTTACCTGTGGATTTTACTGCATCAATTATAATTTTAAGCCTCTGCCATTTATTTTTTATATAAATAATAATGTTACTTTATTTATTCATTTAGATCTGAATATGTGCCAGGTAGTTTTATAAACTTTTCTTATTGAATTCTACACTAACTCTATGGATCCAGTGTTTATTACCTTTTAAAAGAATAGGAACAAACAAGGAAAACAAACAAACAAAAACTCATAAACACAGACAACAGTATGGTGGTTACCAGTGGGAAAAGGGGGTAGGGAAGTAGTAAAGGGTCAAATATATGGTGAAAGAAGATTTAACTTAGGGTGGTGAACACACAATGCAACATACAGACGATGTGTCATAGAATTATACACTTGAAACCTATAGTATGTTATTAACTTATGTCACCCCAGTAAGTTTAATGATAACAATTAAAGAATAATAAAAAGAATAGAAAATTGAACAAGTTGAGTGATTGACCCAAGGTCACACAGTTAGTACGATGTAGTTAAGATCTGACCTTGGTCGACCTAATGATAAAACCTGGCCTTGAGCTGTGAAAGCACTGACTCTTCTGCTGTAGAAAGTGCATTTCCTGTTTGCACTGGGGTAGCACTAATTTCACACCCTTCTTTCCCTACCTCTTCCCCAACCACGTCAGTGTGTTGCCAGGTATATACACCTGGTCTTATACACACCTTGTAAAGGCACCCGAGCCTTTCCAGGTGCATTTCCCTTAACCATGTACTCTTCTCCAGTTCCTTGTCTGGCTTCCTCCTTCATTCTCTGCTGATGGTCACTTCACTGATCACCTATCTAAGACAGCACTTGTCTTTATCTCGATTATTTCCCATAGAATAGAGGACAGTTATTACAAGCCAGTTATATTCTATATTATGTAGACATAGATAATATTTTATTTTTGTATAGATTGAACCATCTTAATTGCACATGTTATTTAAAAATCAGCAACACCAATTCCACACAATATTCATGCACAGAGACTAGTGAAAACTCACAGCTGAACTGTATATAGCTGATGGAGAATTACATATTAAATGTATCACACAATGTCACTAAACATATCACTTATTATTATACTAGCCCAGGCTCCAGAGTTTATGGCCATATTATATACTACTTACTTATTGCTTTAGTGACTATCTCCATCACTCTAATATATATTCCATAAAAACATTCTTATGTATCATCATATTTCTAATACCTCGAAGAGTTTCCTCAATAAATATGTTTGAATGAATAAATGAAATTAGAGTCCTTTCCTGAAACTTGAACTGGCAACACTTGGCTTACCAGCTACTCCTATCACTGGCTAATATAGAGGAAGTTTTGACATGTCCTTTCCTCCTTCAGGGTCAGTGAAGAGAGGGGTAGTCCTGGTGCTCCTGATTACAAGTCAGATTTTATCTTCCAAGGGTCTGACATTCTTTTACATAACTACTAAGTATATAGCCCTTAGTTTTCACATGAAGTGATTTAAAGTTATACCGTGTACAGGGACATTCAAGAATTTCAACATGTTTTAACTTAAAATGCTGTACCAGTGGAAGGGAGAACGTTTCCGCATCTACATTAGGCAAAGAGCTGCATACATTTTTATTTAAATTAAGTAGTGAGGTAGAATCTCTATAAAAGCTCTATTCAAATCACTTTACGGGACCAATTGTCATACAAAATCAAAATGTGTTCTTTATCATGCTAAAGCAGAAATAATGATCTGGAGATTAAGGAGATTTCAGAGGTAGCTAACTTTCAGTTCAGACACTGAGAGAATCCAACTTTGAGCCAGGGAAAAAGTGGAGATTTGGAGCACCTAAATATTAACAAAAAGTGTATATGTAACATGCTTTTGTATTTGTTTTATGGCACTTTATTTATTCATGGGAAAAAAAAAAGATTGTGGCAGACACTGTTTAGGCCAGGGGATGGAGTGAACAAGATGTGTTCCTCATGACTTGCCTGGAAGAGGGAGAAAATGAATGAGAAAATTAATGTATATTTTTGAGCAATGATGAATGATATAAAAGTAAATAAAGAGAGGCAATGAATAGATAACGATGTAGGATATAAAATTCTTAAGGTAGAAAGCTTCAAGTGTCTGAGGAACAAAAAAGAGGCCTGTATATATAGAATTATTCTCCCAAAGTATTCTGTAAGCATAATTAAGTGATTCCAGTTGAATACCAAAGTTGACTATAGTTCTACTTTTAACTTTTAATTAGATCTTAATTTATTCCAGAGCTCAGTAAGTTTAACACTTTGTATGCGGAGGGTGGGCAGGGTGGGCGGGGGTTGGTGAGAGCGAGGTGATGCTTGTGTGGGGTGGATGAAAAGCCGGGAAAGCTACCTTCCCGTCAGTCCTTTGTCTAGCAACTCGATCTTTACCTTCACGGCAATCCTTTCTTTCACAAGGTTGTAATGACAGAACGGGGACAGACTGTTTGATACGCCCTCTTTTGTTTAACTGATTTGCTCATCTTCTCTTTGCTCATTGGTACGAAGTTCCTCTGCCTTCTCTCCATTGCTGGAAATGCCCTTCTAATCCCATCGGCTTCCAGAAGGCTGTGTTCAAAGCCTTCTCTGATCTGTTTCCAAATACCGTTTGCAGAGCCATCTTCTCCTGCAGACTTTTATGTAGCTTATGAATGAGCTTTATCAATCTATGTGACATTTTTTAGAGTGATTTACACTTTTTCAGCTCTGTGTTTGGGCCCAAGATGCTTTGTCATGTCTATCAATTTCTGCTACGATGCCATTGTTTCTGTCATGCTACTGTTTCTGCTGCTTTGCCAATTCTCCCAGCCTGTATTAATCATAGAATTACTTGTAGTAAAAGGTTAAAATGCTTTAATTTGGGGTAAACTAAGTGCTATGAGTCCAGGAATCATTCCTGTTCAACCTGAAACCCCCTGGGCACCAGTGGCACCATGAGATGGAAGATGTCTAACAGACTTTAAATGTTACCCTGGCCTGTTTTCCTAGCCTTGTATCACACTATTTCCAACACAAAACCAATTCTCCAGTTTACACGAACCACTCACAAATCCCCAAAATGTAATTTTAATCCATGACTCCAGTAATTCGATTGCCTCCAATAGCTTTCAGAATAAAAGACAAAATTCCTTGGCTTAGTCTCAGAATGCAGTTCTCTTACCACACAAGGTCTGGCTCTCTCTTTGCTGGCTTTCTATCCCCTCACTCGCTCACACGCAGTCTTCATTCCAGTCCTATGGAACCACTGAATTGTCCCAGAATGCCTTACTTTGTTTTCCTGTACTTTGGCATATGTTCCTTTTCCTATTTCTGGAATGTTCTTCCCCTTCTGTTTTGACTATCAAGTGCCCCACCCTTCAGGAGTTAACATATTATGTGTCAGGTACTCTGTGAAGCCTATCCTGAAGCCAGTAGTGATGGAGATGTTCTTTTTTCTTTGCTTGACTCTATAATTACTCTAGTGTACAGGCTGGTTTACTTGTGTGTACCTCCCAATAAATACAAGCCACCTAGAGTCATTAGACATGGCACTTTATTTTAAATTAAGTTCTCAAGTGTAAGGCTGCATTTGAATAACTGGAGGAACTGAATTTTTAAACACAAGTTGTTGGGTTCTACTCAGTTGCTCAGTTGATAGCTTTGGGTGGGGTCCTAGAACTTGCGTTTTGAAGAAGTTTCTAGTTGATGCTAGTGCTGCTGTTCTAAGGACTATACAATGGGGACCAGTAGTTCACATTATTGATTTTTGTGTTTAGCACATCTTCTGAACTTAGTAGGGGCTTGTTAAATGCTTTTAATAATAAAAAGTACATGCTCAGATTAAAAAATAAATTTAAAAAAACTATTTTTTAAAGATTGCATTGATTTATTTTTAGAGGAGGAGAAAGGAAGGAAAAAGAGAGGGAGAGAAACATCAATATGTGGTTGCCTCTCACGCACCGCCCCCACCCCCTGCCCCACACTGGGGACCTGGCCCACAACCCAGGCATGTGCTCTGACTGGGAATCGAATTGGCGACTCTTTGTTTCTCAGCCCATGCTCAATCCACTGAGCTATACCAACCAGGGCCAAAACAACCTATTTGAGCTAGGTCTTAATTAGATGAACTCCGTGGTGGACACAGGTACAATAAAGTTATTTATTTAAAAGAACAACTACTTATTCAATCAAATGGATACAATGTATTGTTTGTTCTCACACCAGTATGCATATCAGATTGACCCAAGAAAAATTTTAGGATATGGATCCTGGGCCACACCCTAGAGCAGCCAACTCAGTCTGCAAGTCCAAGGAACCCATGCGTTCAGCAAACTCTCTGGTCGTTCCTTTCTAGCTAGTCTAGCACCAACTGGGTAATCAACATCGGTCAGGTTTGGCAAGCAGCCTTAAATATGCTGTGCCTGACTTATATTAATTCATTCAGTTTATCTATTCACTCTAGGCAGCTTTTAGCAAGCCTTTACTTAAGCATGGCATATAAAATGAAGATACGAAAAGGACCACTTAGAACTACAGTACTGACTATATAAGCTCCAGGCATCTCTGGGGAACAGGGCAGGGGTGGAGGGGGGCAAGAATTGTGGCTTCTCATTTTAAACATCACTAAAAGGAAGGAATAGCTAAAAGCACCATTTACTGGGCCACGATAGCTCTTCTTGAACTATTTCCTAAATGCTTATTATACTTTCCACACAGGTAATTTTAATTTCTTCAACTATCGCCACAAAGGGAAGAAGAGGTGCACCTCTGGGTAGGTTACACCACTGGCGTGTGACCGAGCGGGATGAATCACACTGGAGCCTCTGGCGAGACGACGGCCCAGCACCCTGCCTCACAAGATGGAGCTTTTTCTTTAATATCGCCAGCATGTCAGTGGACTCCAAATTGGTTCAGATTAGATACTTCAGTTATTAAGGAAAAAGTAAGTCTCTTCAATCTTCTACCAAAATGACAAGGCTAATTCCCAGAAGAGAGATCTGGGAAAAAAAAAACTTTTAAAAAATTAATTTGTCTTCCTCTTAATCCAAAGGAAAATGGATAGAAATGAGTAGATAAAAAAAATCCAGATTCATTTTACTCAACTGTCATTCCACAAATATGCCAGGGGGGGTTCGGTTATAGTTGAAGGGGAGATTATATGTTAGAAGATATTTAGGTCTCTGCTCTTTTCATATCTGTTGAGGGTCAAATACTTTGAAGACAGCAAAGGTAAGTTTGTTTCTGGGAGAAAGTTGTTGTCGCTTTTTAAATACCAAATACAGGTTTGTGCCATTGTTTGGACAAAAATTTACTCTTGAGAAAAGTGATCAATTTGCCATGTTAAGTATTGAGAGAGAGAATGAGAAAGGGGGGAGAGAGAGAGAGGGAGAAACATTGACATTAGAGGAAAACATCTATTGCCTCCCATAGGTGCCCTTTTCAAGGGTCAAGCCTGCAACCTAGGTTTGTGTTCTGACTGGGAATCAAACCTGTAACATTTTGGTGCATGGGGATGACGCACCAAACAACTGAGCCACACCGGCCAGGGTTTAGAGACTTGAATTGACTTGCCCAAGCTTGTAGGTCTAGTTAGTGGCACAGTTGTCATTGAGAGCAAAGTCCTTTGACTCCCACTGAAGAGCTCCTTCCTCTGTACTGCACTGTTTTTAAATCTTCAACGGTTTGAGTTATTTACATTTTATTTGATTTTATGGGTCATGATCATCGGTTTAAAAAGGAGAAAGAGCTCTCCCTGTTCTGCTTCTCAGAAGTCTCCTCTCAGACTTGTCATTCCAGATCTCTGCAAAGAGCTAACTCAGCCACCATGTTCCTTCAACCCCCACCCCGCAGTCCCAGCTACGGATGAAAGAGCCCCTCAGACTCACGTCCAGAGCAGTCATGTTTTTCTGGTTTGCTGCAGATAAGTGATTAGCTTCTCTGATTTTATCCGTGGCTTCTCTCAACAGGTCCCAAGCATCATCAAGCTTGCTTTCGTAGTCTGTCAATTTCTCCCGGAGATCCTTCTCTATTTCCTCGTTTTTCCCTCGGGGCTCTCCAAACAGCCTCTGCACTTTCTTCAGCAGGCCTTCCGCAGCTCTGCAAACACCCCAGCCCAACAACACACAGTGAGCCCTGTCACTTCCTCAGGGTTTATTGCTATTAAACTGTGTTACAAAGAGATGCTAATATGACAAGAATGGAAAAATAAGACAATGCTTAAAGACAACTGACTATATACTAAACTAAGTTGAAAATGGATGCCTGAAAAGTTATTTAGTTTATTTATACGCTATTTACAGTTGAAATGAAACCCAAGTCCACACATTTTTAATTTGTTAGTAATATAAAATTTCAATAGGAAAGGGCCTCATTCTCATAATCTGACTGATGAAGTGAGTTTTACTATTTATTTCACATACCAATAAAAATGCTACCTGATTCAACATAATGAGACATTTCCTGTTACTTTAAATATAAGGTATGAATATATTGATATGTTTGGTTAGAAAAAGTGAACAGAACTCTTTATACCAGACATGCTGGTGTAAAGCCATGTTTTTAACCTACTTTTCTTTTTCTTCTGAGATATCTGGGAGTTTCCTGGGATTAACAATAGTTTTCCTAAAGTGAAAATATCTGAGCCCTTAAAAAAGACTGAATCCTCGAAAAACAGTAGTTCTGAAACTAACAGGTATCATAATCCTCTGAAGCAGCTGTTACAACATTGCTGGGCTTCCTCCCCACAGTTTCTGACTCCAGTTTTGGGGTGAGGTTTGATAATTTGTATTTCTAACAAGTTATCAGGTATTGCTAATGTTAGTTTAATATACATTATTGAAGTATTAATAATCCCATCACTTCAGCTATGAATGCAAAAATGTATCTTTTATTGAGTGTGTGGTCAAATGAGTTAATTAGCATCAGTAAAATCACTATTATTATTATTCCCACCTCAAATTCCCAACCCTGATGTTAAGGTATTAAGCATTTATTATTTGATGACTCTTTTATTTAGCATTTTGTGAGATGACAGAACATATAGGATGATCTGCAAAGTTCACAGCTTTATTTATTCAAAGATATTTTCATCAAAACAAAAAATTATTGATAGTTTAAATGTTCCAAATATGGGCAATTAATAAAGCAAGCCCATAAGCTTAATTATAGAGGGGACAGCACCAGAAAAGTTCAATTACTTGGTTAATTATATATGGGCAAAAACATATTTTCAATCCATTTTAGAACAAGCTAAATTATAACTAAGTAAATAAAAACTAAATAGAAAGCAAAGTATCTTATACTCATGTGTGTGATGGAAAATTTGGAAAACTGTGAACAATTTGGAAAGCTCAGTTTATCAAATGAAAACATAACAGAGAATCTACTCACACCAACTCATCTTCAGCAACTTCCTTCTGCATATCTAGATTTTTCCTCCTCAATTCGCTCATCATCTGATCAATCTCTTTCTGTAGCCCTTGCAAATTTCTCTCAAAGTCCTTGTCTTGAATTCCTAGAGTTTCATTTAGTTTTATAGCTTTTTCATTTACAGCTGCAGGAGGTAAAATAAATTGCACAAATTAGTAACAAGTATGCCATGTGCAAAAATGCCACTCCAGTCTGTTCTTCCTGACCATCTCCAAATGAAACGTGATCTGCCATGGTGCTCCTGCTGGGCAAGGGAGGCAGTTCATACAATGGGCCTTAACTAACACAGTATAGAGACACTTCTCTATACTGTACTTCTTTTGGGGGGCACTGTAATTAAAGCAGGTGTCTTTATCTCAGAAAAAAGAAACGCAGAAAAAAAGTGGCTCAAATTCCTTTCAGGTGAGGGGGAAAAATGAGATACAGCATAGCACTTGGAAGCTGAAAACAAGGTGTACATCATTGGTAAGACAACCATATTGAGCCTATTTGAAAATATTGAGTACAGAAGTACTATCAGTGAGGCGATATCTGAAAGCAAACCTGTCTTTGCACTTCAATGCAGTTCTATGTTCATGTTTTTAAAGGAGGAAAAGAGCACTGGTCCAGGGACAAGTGTTATAGAGTAGGGCTCAAAGATGCCTCCCAGCAATAACATCCATCATCAGAGTCTGTGTTTATTATGCATTAAGTGGGGTCTCAAATTGTGCTCTCTGGAAATCTAGGATTCTCTAGGTGCTTTGGGTATTCTAGATATGATGTCTATTCTGCTAAGAATTTCTTTTACAGGTTGGTATTCTGGGAAAGATTTCATGTGAGAAAAGAATTCTATGTCAAATAAAAATTTGAAAAACTGGTGAATTGAAACATTCTCACAGTTCTACCATTAATTTTAGACCAACTTTTCCTGAAGTGTGTTCTATGGAACATTAATTTAACAAGTTGCTAGAAGATATTTTTCTTAACTTTTTTGTCTGCCAAACCCTTACTTCTATAGTATTACCTATGAAAATCCTTAGAACGAGGGCTCTGGGTCGGCCAAGAGGCATTTTCTACATTCAAGGCACTATGCTAAGACTTCTTCATGACATAAAGAATCCTGACGTTCATTTCTATCTTTTCTGATTGGCATCGGTAAGAGATATTCCAAGGACAGTATGGGCCAAGCTCTTAAAAGAGGTGCACCTTGTCAGACCATGCAGAGCAGCCATGGTGGGTGTCATAGGTGGGGAAGTACCGTGACTGAAATATAGTCCCCTAATAAGCAGCATCAGCACCACCTAAAAACTTGTTTAAAATTCAGATTCTTATGTCCAGCCCCAGACCTACTGAGTTACATATTCCAGGGGTGGGGACCAGCAGTCTAGGTTTTCACAAGTCCTCCAGGAGCTTTGGATGCATGCTAGGGAGTTTGAGAATAACCAGGTTCGTAGAAGAAATTGAGTTCCTACTTCTGATTCTACTTTTTCCATATGCACCTTTCTAATTCTATCTTCATGATAAACGTCTTTGGTTAGAAAGTTTGCTGCAGTCAGCCCCTTTTCCCGGATATAGCCATGGTTTAATTTGTAGAACAATTTGAATCAGGTGTTTTGAAGAACAAATATGGGCATTCCTAGCCCTTTGGTAGAAATGACTTCTCAGGTGCTGTATTCCTAGAAGGCAGAGAAGATGGCTCTGGCTTGGTCAATTGGCTGACAGTCACACCTTGAAACATGCCAAAGAGCCTTCTCAAGATCTCACCCCATTGTTAGCAATATACCAGCTGGGCTGTGTCATGTTTGTTAAGGGACCATAATGACCGTGGACTGATTGATTTGAAAGCTCCTTGGTCCAGCAGATTATGTGGGAATCACACTAGAATGATGAGGATGATATCTGAGAAGGTTTCTACTTCTTAGACTTCAAGAAAAACAATAGCAGACTTGGCTGTACCTATCACACAGCCCCCATTCTTAGTCTGAGTGCATGCCTGTGTGCAGTTGATTTTGACCAGTTGTAGCAGGTAAGTAACCGCTGATTTAATTTGCAATCACTTTTTTTTTAACGAAAGGGATGAACCCCAGTTCCCAACCTGCCAAAGCTGCTTGTTTGACTGAACTTAGGTTTGGGGCGTAGGTGGTACTGAGGGAAGCAGCGATATGAGCTGCAGCCTCCTTTTCCTCTCGTGGACCATTCTCAACGCTGAATTTCTGCAGAGAAAAATTTGGTGGAAAAAGGATGGTATCAGAGAGAAAAAGGAAAATATGGCTGTACCTTTTGAAATGCATCATTTCTTTTAAACTAAAGCAATATATAAGCAATCAGGAAAAATTATTAGTGTACTCAAAAATTGCTTTAGAGAAACAATGATTGCCCCACAGCCTCTATGGAAGATGGAAACTCTGTGAATACTTTTAAACTAAAGATGAATGTGTTAGTCTCTCACTCAGAGATGTACACTACAGCCTCAGTGTGTTTTTAATGGTACTGAAAGATAACTGTAATAATATATGTTTTAAATTTACTTATTTATTTCTACCTTATTTCAAAGAAAATTAGTAAGTTTTAAAATTTCTTTAAAACAAGATAAAATCAACTTAACAGGAGAGAGTAAAAATTAAAAAATTAATGTCAATCAGGAGAAATACTAACAGACAAAAAGGTGTGCCATCATCCTCAGTGCAGTGGGTCCCTAGTGCTAAGCATCTTAGTAGGCAAGGCACAGCAGGGGGACACAAGTGAGGTCGTTAAGAGGTATGCACTATACGCAAATGCAAACAAAATAATTCCTCAGGAGCCAAGCTATTTTTTATAATGAACCTGAAAAAAAAAGTTCTCTGATGGGTAAATTTATCCTAAATGACAAATACAACCATGATCTGAGAAACAGAACACAAAGGTGCTTGGCATTGATTAAGGCCAACTCTGTATCAGGACATACACGGATGGGTTTATATATATGTTTACCCTTTACTTCCTACAGGGTGTGGAATAAAATATAGTTTGTTCATAACCTAATCAGGAGTCACAGCATAGTATAGTTCAAAAATTATACTGAGATGAGAATGCTTTAGATTAAGAGAAGTCGATTATCTGTAAAGAGGCCATGACTTAGGACAGAAGGTAAGGTGAGTAAGGTATTCCATCTTTCTAAAAATAGAATGAAAAAGATAGTGCCAGGCGGAAGCACTCACTCTTCCCAGAAATTTACTGCCACTAATCAAGCCCAAAAGTACTAATAATTATTCTAGTTATCATCATTTTAAGAGAAAAAAGGGAGTGTGTTGCATTACCCACTTAAAGCTTCTGATGAGTTGCCTTTTCTTATTTTAAAAATCCCTTAAACTACAAAGCCTCGTAGCACATATACACAGCTCAGTTGGAATTTAGTTTAACTCTGGCATATTCAAATTTAAATTTCACGAAATTTTAACAGTTGGATTAATTCTGCCCGAGTTTTGTAAACAGGGGTGTGGTGCTTATTTTTGTAATCATATATAGTACCTGCCAGGGGAGAGAGTAGCATTCACATAATCCTGAGGCACAGAATCACAGCTATCCCACATGGCACTTCTGTGACTTAGTAAAAGGTGCTCGATGTGAGCAAACACAACCAGACTGCTTCACTTCTATACACTTTCGGGAACGGGAGACACCTTTGATGATACTTAACCCCTTTCTCTGATGGATAATGGATGGGGAGCAAAGCCTGGTTAAATATCATTTATACTCTGCCCCCTGCTGGTGGCCTTTGTGCAGTGCACAAACTGGGAGGCGCAGGGCACCGTGTAGTAGAGTAATCACTGCTGATAATGGAGGCTGCAGAAAACATGTATTAACATTTATTCTTATGTACCAGTTTTTGATTGAAATGATAACAATGAGTTCACAGGATAGGCTCCTTGGTGTTGAGTGTTTGAGACTGAGATGGAAGGAAAAGGAAAGTTTCTTGAAAATTGACAAGTGCCTTTCCGGTATCCAGGCACAATGAAATTGCAGTGGGATTATTTTTCCCCTCATTGGGGGAAGGTGGGCACTCTAAGTAGCATTAGTGGTAAATAAAACCATGAAAAGCATAACAACTTCATCAGGCAAAGGACTGACCACATGAATTAACTGAGAATTTTCTGGCAGGAATAATTTCTGTTTCAGATCCTGACATATTTTGTCTCAGATTATGCCTGAGATTAAAATTCTGTTGCTTCTTGCAGTGGGGAATTTTGGGGAGTTTCTGTCTCTTCTTGGCGAATGATTCCTAAGGAGTACCTGTCAGGATCTGCCTCAAACTTCTATCTCATGTGTTGACTTTCTTGGCTATATTAAAAAGCAAACTATATAAAATGCATAACATTGTAGAGTAGTAAAAATATTTCACTTTTTTAAAGAAAAAAAAATAAAACAAGCAACAATGACAAAACAAAAAAAACCCACCCTAACCCTTTTTCTTACTTTCTAAACATGAATGCATGTTTATGATATATTAAAAGATATTTAAGAACTATTTTTTTAACCTGTTTTCATTAAGAGTGTCTCTCTCTGGGCTTTTGTCCAAAGATGGCTTCCACTTTGATTCTCAATCGGATTGGCAGATGTCAAGAACTATCCCTAGAGAATTGTGGGCTGAGTGCAGTACAGCTTCTGGTAAGGAGCACATCCAAATCCCAAGCAGCAGCTGTTCATTAAAAACCAGTCCTAAGTGTTTTAGAAGGCATTTGGAGAAATTAAAGTGCTGCTTTAATGTACCAAGTAGATAGACAAAATTAGCCTTAAAAAATTAAACATCTTTTAACTAGATTTGAATACAATTGAAAATCATAAATTGCCCATTAGTTATTTAGTCATTATAGCCATTCCTTTAAATCTGAAACATTCCTAAAGGAGTATATTCAATTTACTGCTATTCTGCACTCATAATTACTGATTTTCTGACTGTTGTCACTAATTTAACACTCTAGATTGTAACTTCTCAGCAGATAATGCCCTTGAATAACCTGACCAAAATACTTTTTAAAATCTAACTATCAAGTTTAGAAATGACATCTCTTACTAGAGAATTCCAGTCTTGTAATCCCTTTTTCTATTTCTCTGCTGGGAGAAAAAAATGATTCAACTGTGACTTCTGTAATACCTTCTGCATCCCGGACAAGTTCCTTAATAAATTCTCCTAAGGAGTCTGCTCTTGTGTTGGTCCTCTCAGCATCCTGTCCAGTCTGCTCGCCATCTGCTGTCACTTTGGTAGCCTAGTGATCCAAATTCAGGAAAAGCGTAATTAATAAAGATGATGAAGCTACTGTTAGATAAATCCCCACTGGCTACATTTTCTTTCAAATACTACTTTGAGCCAAAGGCAATCGATGAATTATTGATCAGATGTACTGGAAGTAACACCCTGTGCTCAAGTATACAATTAAACTTTATTACTTCTTCCATTAAATGGAAATCAGAGAATTGTATTTGGTCTTTTAAAAATCCTTGTTACATGCAATGCCACAGAGGAAGCGATAAAGCACAATTCTTTTTGAAATATCTTTAAGATACTGTTGGCAAAAGTCTTAAATTCTTCCATCTCCACATGTTGCAGTTTTGTCTATATTTTATTTACTGAAAAAGTGTGCAGTGTTAGCAATGACAGAGGCTCAGGCTGTCTGTCTCAATAAGCTCTATGCTATAGATTGGGTTTAGATCAATACATTAATTAAAGTAACAAAGAGGGGGGAAATGCTTAGCTACTAAGTAGTAAATACTTGTTTTATAACTCTCTAAAGATGCCAGTAAAACATTAAAGAAGAATAAATGCTAAGTTTTCCCATATGTCATCACCAGAAAAGACCGATGTTAATCACAGAACCATTCATTATTGTCAACAAAATAAAACAGAACCCCCAAACCTCCTCACCTCCTAAAGAGAATCTGCATATTGTTTCAGCTTTATTCACATTGAAGATACTGTTTGGATACAATGGAATCAACTTCGTATGTTCATAGTTGAGATGCACCATATTTAGCCATATGAAAATGGCATGTGAAACATTAAAATTTTCTTAAAAGATACTACAAGGTCTAGAGTAACCTAAAATAAGTTTATATTTCATTTTTATGTGTATGCATATGCTAATAAATATGACTTCTTTTTCAATAAAAAGATTGGGATAATCTAACTACAGATAACTAATCAAAGAATCACAGATTATTTCAAAATAATCTGAATAAGGTCTGAGCTGGCAGTTATTAATACCAGACTGTTTGCATTCTAGATGCTCAAAGAATCTATACTTTTTAATATAAAAGTGGATTTTAAGTAAAGCTTGAAATAGAACTAAATGCCTAGCCATCACAGAACATGGTTAGAGATGCTACAAAAATTATTTTGCATTTTGTGATTTCCCAGGGGGCAGTAAGAGGTTTAATTCATGAAAGTTTCCAAGTTTTGCATAGAAGGTAGCATACAAAGTCTAAGTATTATCGTCTTCCCAACCTGCAACTGTTACTATCACAAATAAAAGGATGAAGGGATAAGAGTCTAGGGGAAGCTTTTAAATTTCCCCTTTACGGTTTACAGTACACAAACACACACACGACGGTTTGGAGGGTGTCAGTCAATGTATCAGTATGCTCTGGATTAACTCCTAAAATCAAACTAATGGAATTATTTTAACTATTAGATTCAAGGCTCAGATGGGTCAAATAACTTCTTACATATCCACACCCTCCATACACACACACGTATAATTTTTAAATGTATCCTTTGAATTACTAAGATCAATACCTTAAGATTTTGGCTGACGAACCTGCTTTAGATGCTTGTCTAGTCTGCACTGGACTGCACTCTGTGATGTCAGTCTCATTTTCACTGTCACAGGAGACTGTAACAGGGGACTTGATCTACATTACGGTCATCTTTCAATATCCTGCCATAAGAATTACTGCATCCCCAGCACTAGTATTTCTTAGTACAGAGAAAATGTACATTATCATTTGAACATAACTTTTTTTTTTGCTTTTTCAATATCCTACTTATATTACCAAAAGATCATAATTTACTTCAATATTCACACCTTCGAGCTTAACGATTCTTAATAGTTCAAAGCATCGATTTTTTTAAAAAGATTTTATTTATTTATTTATTCTTCGAGAGGGGGAGGGGAGGGGAGGGAGAAAGAGAGGGAGAGAAACATTGATGTGGGAGAGAAACATCGAGAGGCAACAGCAGTGTGCCTTGGCCAAGAATTGAACCCATGACCTTTCAATCTGCAGTACGATGCCCAACCCACTGAGAGCCACACCAGTCAGGGCAAAAGCAACGAGGTTTTTGAAAATCAATGTATATCAATCCACCTTCCCTTTTAAATTCAGGATAATCAAGATAGAATTCATTGTCTTGACTTCTACTTACCTAATTAATTTATACAGTAAGGTGTAAGTGTCATCAACAAACTAAATACTGATTATAGTAAGCACTGCAACATTTAGATGTCAAGATTTTTATGTGACCCATGCTTAGAAACAAGTTACAATGGTTATGACTAAGCCCCTCTGCAATCAACCACCCAGGCTTCCTTTTAGTATATGAAATGTGTCCAACTCTCCCTGTCTTAGGGCCTTCTTGTATCCTGTTGTCTTTGCCTGGAATGAGCTTTTCCTCTATACTTTCAGTGACTGGATCTTTGCCATCCATTAGCTTTCACTTTATAAGCATCTCTTCATGGTGTGACCATTTGCAGGGCACCAATCTAGGTTTCTTCACTTCTTGCATGCTGCCAAACACTTCCTTCACAGCACCGTGCATTGTAGAATCACTTATTCATGTGTTGGCTTACGTATTTATTGGCTGCCTCCCTGACTGTACAGTAAGCTCTTAGAGGACAAGAACTTGGTCTATTTTGTTCATCACTTTATATCCAGCTCCTGGTATGATGTCTACCTTATAGCAAATATTGAAGGAATCTTGTTAAATATATAGACTAAACAATTTCTTAAATAATCTTGTCAACCTTATCACCATCCTTATTGCCTACCTTTCTAAGAACATTCCTGGAAAAAGTTTTTGTTCCTACTATTGCTCCTTAACTCCTCTCCAATTATCCAAAATAATTCCAGCCTTCGAGATTCAGTTCCAACCTCCCCTGCTCTGTGAAGCCATCCCTGATGATTTTGTATATGCTCCCCTTTCTTAGATATTAAAAAAAGAAACAATATCATGACTACTTTGAGTAATTACTTTGTTAGGCATTTTGCTGTATCTGTCTAGTCTTCATCTTCCGGGGATGGTGCTCCCTCTCTTGATATGCCGTCTCAATACCATTCAAACCGGCCATATGCCTGGTGCTATGCCTGCCAGTGAATGTGGATGGCTGGACAGTTTTCTGTGCATTTGTCAGAGTCTCATAGGAAGCTGCTGCTCAAGAGCTGCTGCTGAGTGCTTGTGAGGAGAGCCAAGCCTGAGAGCCTTCGGGTTCCAGCACACTGCATTCTAGCTGGCTTCATGGTAATTGAAAATTAGCCTGATTACACACCAAGTACCATGCTGGTGCACGTGCGGTCAGAGGTTGGAGGTGGCGGAACTGATCAGGGCCAGCAGAGTCCTTACTGTGGAGGAAGATGACCTTCCCTCTGCACAGATGAGAACCGCTGCCTCTCTTGGATGGACTCTGGGAGAGGAAAGGATGTGGGGTGCTTGGCACCAGAAGGTATGGACTTGTGGTATCAGCACTCTAAAAGATGGGTGACACAGTCATGATCAGTGGTCCCCAGACTGATGTGTGGGCTCAGAGGGGCTTACAATACCGTCTTGTGCCTCATTTACTCTTCCCACCTTTAGAGACACACAGAAGGTATGCTCCCTGGCTCTATACTGGTGGAAATGAAGATATGGAGGGGTTAAGTGACTTATCTAAACTTATACATGTAGGGAATTGAGGACAAAACAGATTTTCTGCCCCACAGCTTTATATTTTATTTGCATAGAACATCCGGGAAGACTAGGAAAACACAAGAAAAGTTGAACATTCTGGGTGGGAGGAGGGACAGTGCTCCAACTTAGGCACAACTTTATGTGTGTAGCCTTCTGGTTTAAGTAAATTAATATATTTTAAAAATCCTTATCAGAACAGCATATAGATATATTTTAAAAGTCATGCCTCATTACACAGTAATTAAATTAAAGAGTCACACTTGTCAGACCACCCTTTGTTGAGAGACTCCACAAAGAAAGCCTGTGACAAATGCATTATCAACTATGGGCAGCAGTGACAGGTAGCAGTATTCCTGAAGGAGTGAAATTACATGATGGGCTATCGATAATGTTACAGATGAATGTAAATAGTGCATGGTAGGAGCTATCTGTCTGGGACCGTTGGGCTCTTCTTGTGTTTTATTAAATTACCATCCCTATCCCTTAATCATTTTTCCTCTTATTCACTATTATCTTGTCCTTTGAGTGTTTGACAGATGTCTTCTCATTTATCCTAATATGCTGTACAATCTTCCTTTCATTCTCTATCTTTGATTTTATTTTTACATCCTCTTACCTCTGTCCTATAATCTTCCTAGTGCTCCATCATAAATGATGCCTTACGCAGTACCTCATGTGTATCTGTCTTACTTTCGATTACTTTTTTTCCTTTATATTCAAGTTCACACAAATAGCTATGTTTTCCTTTTATTTTTTTTTCTAGAGTGTGTATACCTCGGCAGCCTGCATTACTGCTGGGCACACGTTCGTTTACTTCTGAACAAGGTAGCTGTTACTTTCTTGCTTTAGCTCCAGCAATTCTCACTGTGCCTCTTGAAATCTGCACATAATTTTCTTGGTTGGATATGACCAGTGTCACTCCTAGTCTGACTTCTTTGTGTTAAAACTCCATTAAAATTTAATGGAGCAAATCTAAGGAGCAATGCTGTCTACTGAAGGGACCGCATTGCTTAGATGCCATCCACCCTTGCATTTGCTGACTTAATATGGTTTCCTGCTAAAATTAAATTTCAGATTTTATTGTTCATATATTTTCAAGCATCGTCTTCAGACACTGCCCGTTCTTTGTATCTGTCAGTGAAGTATTCCTGAGACATGCTGTTAGGACAGACACACAAGGAAAGAGACAGAGAGCACCCGGCTGACCCTCTGGAATGATGATAAGTCAGTTCCATGTGGAATCTTCCACTAAATATTGCAGGTGTCAATTTGGAAAGTTCCAAGCCAAACAAGTGTGATTTGTCATACATTATTACATCTCTTTTAAAATATAGTAGAAGGAATGTTAAAAAGAGATTCTCAGCAACTTAAAACTTTTAAAATTATAAACAAGGCCTTATAAACATGTAATATTGCTGGCACTTAAATTATTCAGAAACTAATTTCATCATTTTGCAAATGCTTAATCTTCATTTAAATTTGATTTTTAAATTTTACATAGGCAGTAAAAGACAATGTAGACAAAGCTAAACTTTGATATTTTATATAGGTCAGTCTAATACATAAACAGCATTCTCTTCTTACAGAATATAAACATTTAAGAGATGTTTATTAAAGAAAAATATCCAATTAATAGAAGTATAAATATATTCCTGATTTTAGTATATTTTACAGAAATTAAAAAATCAGTACTTCTTTTGGGCTTCTCTACCTTTCATCTGGTTGTTCAAATACTATTATTTAAATTATTCACAGTTAGTCATTTGCTTAATTAAATATTGACTGAACACATACCATGTGCATGGTACTGGTGAGACTATGGGGAAAAAAAAAAGGCACTTCCTGTCCACTTGGAGCTTATGGTTTGATGGGCAGAAAGGTATTTATCCAATGACCATGAAAATAAATTTAAAATTACAAACAGAAGAAAAAACACAGTGGTGTAAGGCAATTAAAGAAGAAATCTTATCATATCTAGAATGTCACAGAAGGCTCTCATAAGACAGGCTTCCATGAGCTAAGGTTTGAAAGCTAAAATGAAATTAACAGAAGGAAACAAGATGTAGAAGGAGGTGATTTATTTCAAGACCAAACGAAGTGTGTGTGGAAAAGCTCAGTGGTGGGGTGAGGTAACTGAAGGACAGTGAGGCTGGATGGCCAGGGGCACAATGGGTGCAGATGTGGCCAAAGGGGGGATTTGGGTCTTTATCTAGGAGCAATGAGAAGTCAGGGGGAAGAGTTGAAGCACAAGGGTGACATGATCAGGTTTGGAACAGCCAAAGTGCACTCTGGCTATACTCCAGAGGATGGACTGGGAGGAAAACAAGAGTAAAAGCAGAGGGACTAGCTGGAAAGGCAATGTGGTAATCCCAAACTAAAGATTATGGGGAGTGGACAGGTGTGGGGTAGTGGAGATGAGGTCACTGAAGTGGAACCCGGTACATTTGGCAGGGAGTTAGCTAAGTGGGAGAACAGTGCGGAAGAACAAGTCATGGAAGAGGATTTGTAGGATTCTGGTTTATATGTTCCATCTGGTTCATATGTCCAGGTGACCAGACAATGAATTGTGGGAGAGATGAGGCTGGGAAGTTAAGTGAAAGTTGGATTACAATGGGAGAACATCACCTGTCATCCTGAACAACTGGAGAGCCCTTGTAGAATTTGAAGGAGAGTGACATGATCAGATCAGTGATTTAGAAAGTTTGCTTTGGGCCCTGGCTGGGTAGTTCAGGTGGTTAGTGCATCACCCTGCTACACCAAGGTTGCCATTTGATCCTTGGTCAGGGCAGATACAACAATCAACCAATGAATGCATAAATAAGTGAAACAACAAATTGATGTCTCTCTTCCTGTCTCCCTCTCTTTCTCTAATCCTCTCACTTTCTAAAAATTAATAAACAAAAATAATTCTTGCTCTGTCACATAACCATTTGTTGGTTGGAGTTGAATAAAGTTAGAGACAGAGGTCATACAAAGGAAACAAATTGGGTTGAGGGTGAAGATAAGGGTAGAGTGAAGGGAAATCTACTGATTTCTATTCTGGGAGACACAGTGGAGAATACATCACTGAGGTGCTCCAGGAGAAAGTATGAGTTTTGGGAGGAAGATGATGAGTTTAAATTCAGATGTCCAGTTGGTAGTTAGGGACACAGGACAGGAGCAGAAGAATGAAATGTATTTAGAAAACCCAGATTTTTGAATCAGCATATACATGGCAATTAAAGCCTAAAGAAAGAGTTTACAGGATGAAAGCAGATATGGACTGTCGACTGGACTTCAAGAAAACCAACTCAAAGGGATGGGCAGAAAAAGGAGCTGAGAATGAAAGGTCAGAGAATCAAGAGAAAAACAGAGAGAAGAGAGTATGTCAAGAAAGAAAGAGTATTAGACGTTGCAATTGTTACAGGGAGTTCAAGCCAAATGCAGCTTCCATTGAATTTAGTGACCAACTTGTCCCTTGGTTATCTCATGGAAATAGTTTTAGTAGCATGCTGGGAGTGGAAATCTGTACTGCAGTGGAGTGAGAAGTGAATGTAGATCTATCTCTGAATCTTTTTGAAAATTTGGCTGCGAAACAGAAGGAGCTGAGGGCAGTACAGAGGTATATGGGATTGTCATCAAAAAGCATCTCAGTATTCCACATGCATTGTAGGACAGCTTGCATACATTAAATATAATTTCCATATTTAAGGAATTTATAGTCTGATGGGGAAATAAAATGATAATAAATCAAAATACATTGAAAGAGATATCTGATTATGTAATATTCTGCTTATGCAACATTTACATATTAATTAAATTATATAAAATATATGTTAAAATGTCTGTTTGGGAGAGAAATACTATTTTCTTTATCAAGGGCTATTAAAGAACTAGGTTGCTCCATGAAAAGAATGAGCACAAAATATATAAGCACTTAGAGAAGAGAGGGCAGCTCCCCCACCAGATGCAGGATGAGATTCGTCAAATGCTTTAACAAATATAAAGAATGTATTAGTCCTAAAGCAGCTGGTCAGCCAACAAAGAAAAACATTGGATGCACCAGAGAAAGCACTTTCTAGAGGGAAGGGAGCTGCAGCCATCAGATGGCTATAGGCTCACAGTAGTTCTCAGTCTTGCCTGACATCGGAATCATCTGGAGGGCTATTGAAAGTCCCCGTGCTCATACGGCACCTCAGCCCAATGGTGCCACAACCTTTAGGGGTGAGACCTGGCACCAGGTAATCCCAATGTGCAGTCCTAGTTTAAGGAATTGCCTCCTAACGTAGCTATAGACAATACAAAGTCATGGCCACTGCACTTCTATTCTGGTCCGATTGCTGGGTCATTCATGGCTGTGAGTTAAAGGTATTGTGATCTTAGTCTGATATTATTGGAAATTTAAGTCATCTAGCCCTCCAGTTACAATTCTATGTGCATCAATTCACCTTTTCCTTATCATGTAGCTTGAATGAAAGGAAAGAAAGAATTGAGTATTTAGTATTTAAAGTCTCCATGAGAGTTATTTTTATAATTATACATGTGGTAAGGACAGGTATGAGAAAATTTCTATTTCCTCCCCACTTGCTTCAACAAGGAGATCTTTCCTTTCAGCAGTCTTATTTCTAGGCTGCTGTGTTTTAAAATCTGAAGAATGGGAAAGTAAAAATGGTGCTGGAGTATGGAAAAGGGAAAAAAGAGTAATTTTACAGCGTGGAAATCTGGCAAACAGTATCTCAGCCAGGTGATCAGGATCAACATATTGACTGCATGGGACTTAACATGATATGATAAAAATGATAGTTTTTTCCCGTAGTCTTTCCTAAGTCCATAATCCAGGCTCATCATGAGAAAAACCTGAGGCTAACCTCAACTGAGGGACATACTACGAAATACATGAACTTATCATAACTGTCAAAATCATCAAAAACAAGTAAAACCTGAGAAACTGTCAAAATCTAGAGGACACAGACTAAGAACACATGATGATTAAATGTCATGGGGCGCCCTGGATGAGATCCTGGAACAATAAAAGGACATAAAGCAAAAACTGAAGAAATCTGAATAAGGTAGCCGTTAGTTAATAATAATGAATCAATGTTAGTTCACTAGTCGTAAAAGACATGCCATACTAAGATAGTAACAGGAGGTGAAACAGGGTGGGTATATGGGAAATTTCTGTACTATTTTTGTAATTCTTTACAAATCTAAAACTATTCTAGAAGAAAAAGCTTATTTAAAAATATTGAAATCATCTCAAATTGCACCATAAATGTAAAATGCAAAACTATATGTGTAAATAAAAAATACAAAATTCCAATATAACACAGGAGAAAATCTAGATGATTTTGGGTTTGCCGACAACTTTTTAGATACAATACCAAATTAGATAGAATTGGCATTGGATAAAATACCAAATGCATGATCCATGAAAGAAATAATGATAAGCTGGACTTCATTAAAATTAAAAAACATCTGTGCTATGAAAGACACTGTTAGGAGGATGAGAAGCCAAACTATGGACTGGGGGGATATATTTGCAAAACACATACTTGATAAAGAACTTATCCAAAATATACAAAGAATTCTTAAAGTTAATATGAAAACAAACAACCTCAATAAAAAAATGAGAAAAATCTTCTCTTGGTGCATTTGGTCTTCTATAATAAAATACCCCATACTAGAGAGCTTATAAACAACAGAAATTTAATTCTCACAGCTTTGGAGAGTGGGAAGTGCAAAAGCAATTCTGCAGCAGGTTAGGTGTCTGATGAGGGCCTGTTTCCTGGCTCACTGATGGCATCTGTTGACTGTGGTCAACAGGGGTCAAAGAGTCTCTCTGGAGTCCCTTTTGTAAGGGCACCAATTCCATCCATGAGGGCCCCACCCTTACCACCTAATCACTTCCTAAAGGCTTTATCTACTAATATCATCACCTTGAGGGTTAGGATTTCAACAGAAGCATTTTTGAGGGGTCATAAACATTTGTCCACAGCAAGACCTGAACAGACATCGCACCAAAGTAGATATATAGATGACAAATAAGCATATAAAAAGATGCTCAACATCACATTTCATTAGGGCATTGTAAATTAAAACAATGATGTGATAGCACCATGTACCTATGTGGAATGACCAAAACTCTGAAACCCTGGCAACACCAAATGTTGCTGGTGGGAACACAAAATGGTACAACCACCTTGGAAAATAGTTTGGTGATTTCTTACTGGACTAAATATCCTCTTACCATATGATGTAGCAATGGTGCTTCTCGGTAATTACACAGATGAATTGAAAAGTTATGTACTTGAATGTTTATAGTGGCTTTATTCGTATTGCCAAATCTTGGAAGCAACCAATACACCTCTTTCAGTAGGTATATTGATAAATAAAGTGTGGTACCTTCGGACAACAGGAAAATATTCAGTGCAATGAAAAGACACAGAAGAACATTAACTATATTATTACGATGAGAAAGAAGCCAATCTGAAAAGTCTACAAAGTGCGTAATTCCCACTATACTCTGGAAAAGAAAACTATAGAGACAGTAAAAAGATCATTGGTTGCCAGGAATTAGGGTGGATTTTAGGTCAGTGAAACTACTCTATGATTCCATAATGATGGATATGTCATTAAACATTTGTCAAAACCCATAGAATGTAACCATGAGTGAACCCTAAAGTAAACCAGGAACATTATCATTTGATAATGATTTGTCCACATAGGTTCATCTGGCTGAACAGTTGGGCCACTCTGGTGAGGGATGTTGATGACAAGGAGGCTAGGCTCCTGTATGGGCAGGGAGTATGTGGAAAATTTGAGTATTTTACAATCAATTTTTGCTTTGAATCTTAAACTTCTGAAACATAATGTCTATTTTTAAAGCTTTATTATGGGAGAGTCTGCTGAAAAAAATCAGGGATGAAGGCTAAGACATAATGAAGGTATGATTCTCCTAGTGAAGCATCTTCTGTGTCCAGATCACTAAACCGTCACCAGCTCAGTGAGGGCAATGCCTGTGTTAGTTTTGCTTGTACCTCTGTCCCCAGCATCTGTCATTCCATCTTAGTGTCTCACAGGGGTTTCCAAACTTTTGGCATCTCTGGGCCGCACTGGAGGAAGAATTGTCTTGGACCACACAATAAATACACAAACACTAATGAAAACTGATGAGCAAAAAAAAAAAAAGGTTTTAAGTAAATGTACGATTTTGTGTTGGGCTGCATTCATAGCCATCCTAGGTCACATGTACCCTGCGGGCCACTGGTTGGACACCCCTGGTAGAGAGTGGAAGACCCCAATAAATATTAACTCAGTGATTGAATAAAATGACACCTGTTTCAAGGAATTTTCTCTAATCACCTTTATCCAGATTAAATTATTCCAAATGTATGTATTTCTCAAGTACATTTCTTTATTTTATCTCAAGTTGTATGTTACTTGCGGTTGTCCCATATACCTAAATGCTTTCATACACAGCACACACACACAACCCTGCAAGTTCCTTGAAGGAAAAGACTGAGTCTTCTTTGAATTTCATCAGCCAACACCTAGTTTGGGCTTTGAACGTGCTGAACATTCATATGTGCTTGTTGAATTGAGTTTACTCTGCTATGATCTGTTTAAAATTTCTTATTTTATTGTATTCCCATAACAAATACAAAATTATCAAAGATCCAGTCAATATGAGATAAATGTACTCATTAGTCTAATTAATGCCTAACTACATTTGGCAAGAAACCCTATTTTGTATTTGCATCTCCTCCATTGTTCGGATGAGATTATGGAGAAGGATTTAGTATGCTATTTGTAACACCAGGGCCATTGTTTAGCATTTTGTGTTTAGAAGCCCATTGGATTTCGCTGTGGAAATCTTCCTAAGTCACATCAGGGGAGGCAGGAACAGTACCGGGCCAGTGGGAAGCCAAGGACTGGGCCCATTTAGGTCCAGGGATTTAGAGAACTATATGTACGTAACGTATGGCCTGAAGTATCTCTTCTTTAAAAAAAATGTACTAAATAATCTGTAAGAACCCTCTTACTATAATATTCTTTGTCATTTAACGCTCTTAGATAATCAAATTGGATCCCTAAATTACAGGCCAGTTTTCCTGCTCATGCATTTTTCTGGCCACAAGATGGCGGACTTTATGCTGTTTTATTCATTCTCTCCCAGCAAAAAGATCCTTAACCTGCTTTGCAGTTCTGAAAATTTAAAACTCCCAATTCCTTTAAAAGCCTGATCAATGCAACATGGACTTTCCATTCTGATTCTAAAAAGTGTCTTGAATGCTTTGAATTTTCACAATAAAGGAGATTTCTTCTTTTGTGTGGAAATACTGATACAGACTGCATTTCTATACAAATGCAAAAATCCCATGAAGAGATCAAAGAGACCACAAGTATTTTCATTTTTCCCCCTTACACAGGCAAAGACGGTGCTTAAAATTCAGAATTGATGAAAACTGTAACATAGAGGCTACTAGATAGAGTTTTCAAAATATTCTGTCATTCTGGTTATATTTAACCATTGTTCTTGACGCTTCACAAGTATTCCAACTTTTTTTGTGCCACTAGGTTCTCAGATTGTATTTGAGGCAGAAGTAGCAAATCAAAAATACATCCATCTCATGCACCAAAAATGGGAATTCAGAAGAACGAGATTTGCATTTCAGAAATTTGAAGTAATTTTCCTTAATTTACATGATCTATCTCCTTTAAGAAGACCAGATTTGCCAACTTACCCTGGTCAGAAGCTCATTCATTTCCGTCACGAGCGTGTTCAGATTGCCCTCTGCCAACTGAATGAGCCTCTCTGGGGCTCGCTGAGGTGAGAGCAAGTGCTGAAAAAAGATTGCATCCATTTATACATTTTAGTAAATGTTTTTGCAGGGATCATGAGCTTGAACATTGAGCAGAACACACTTGCCCTTTATATACAACAAAACAAAACAAAACAACAACAACAAAAAAAACAGGCTTCTCTCCTTTGAAGAAAAGAGGAAGAAAGCATTTCAGTTGGGCACGTATATACACAGAACTCTGTAGAATATTCTGACAAAATACAAATTGCAGTAATTTACTGAGAAATTACTATGTTCCAAGTTTTTTTTACTTCATTCTTATGACAGTTCTATGATATAAATGTTATTCTATTTTGTGCATGAGGAAACTGTGGCTTGAAGAGAGTTATACAAGATCACACAGCCAGTTAAGGGGAGGAGTCCTAATGAAGTCTGATTCTTTAAGGCTCATATTTCAATCAACAAAGATTCCATTCACAGGTTAGAAAGGGGACAGGAGTCCTTGGCAGAGGGAACTGGCCAGGCGCTAACTACCTGGCCTAACCTTCATGTTGGTAGGAGCGGGCCTGGCACTCAGCAAGGCCATTTTCTTCTCCTATTGAACATAATCAATCTCACAGAACACCACCGTTAGACAGGGGCACTCTGTGACAGTGATGAATGAAAAAGAAAAAGACCACTCCATAATCTTGTCTAAGCACAGGCAACACCATGGTCTCAGTGCAGACCACAAAAATACCCAAATCCCATTTTCTGGCTGAGATGAGTGACCACAGCCTCCTTCCCAAGAATGGCTTCAGTCTCCCTTTGTTCTTCCTTGCTCCTAGATAAGGTTCATTAGCAGGATACTCAGTTATGGGATCATTCCCACATCCTTATAACACTCAGTCCATTGCCTGGCACAAACCCTAATGCTAGTAAGCTATTTGTAATGCCTTTTTAATTGAGACACCCCAAATTCCCTATGGTGTGCAGTGTCCTTTGTTGCAGCGAGTTAGTAAACCCAACTTTGGACTATCACATGTGTGCTCCTGGTAGTCTCTGTCTGGGACCCAGGGGGCATTAACACAGGTCAAGGAACTAAACAAAGAGGGTAAATAACTTGCTTCAGGTTTAAATATATCAAAATGGGATGCTACCTATCCAGATATTAAATGAATTATGGGAAAAATGCAAACCTGTGTTTGCGTTCTTTTTTCCATAAGAAAGATTGGAATTTAAGGAAAATCAAGGTCATTTTGATAAGCACCCAGCCTTAAGGAAATAGGTGATTAAATCCCCAGATTACGCCCTGTTTCCCAGGGCCGTTTAAGTGATTCATTCATTGTTGAAGTATTATTTTTTTAAAAAAATTACGTATTTGCTTTTCTGGATTATTTCCTTTTGTGTTCATTCCATGTGTAAGGAAAATAACTGATCAGCATCTTCTCTATTAAAACTCTTCCCATTCCTGAATACTGGGCCAACAAGGTAAACTCAGATCCCTCTGCCTGGCTTTCAAGGTTGTCTCTCATATCACCCTGCACCACTCAGGTCTCCAGCATTATCATCTACTCGCCTGACTTCTAACGTCTGTCAGACAGGCCTTGCTAATTCACACCTGCCTCTGCTATTCGGCTCTCTTAGTGTCAGCGGCAAAAGTCTGTATGGGCTGAGGGTCAGGGAGATGATCCTGGAGCAGACTGATTGCTCCAGGGCAAGTTATTTTCTCTCTCTGAGATTTGCAAAGATGGCTTCATTCACAGGCCCTTAAGCGATACAGCCTCTATCAGAGTCCCAGCTCTACAGACTTTTGTGACCTTGTGTCTCACATGGAGCTGCTCCAAGCCTTAGTTTCCCTATCTGAAATAATGTAGATGATATGGTACTCTTTTCTTTGTTTTTGGAATTTCCTTCAGATTTATGAAGAATAATTAGTGGTAAAACCAGTCAGTTGCCTAGCACAGAGATATTAGTCAACAAATGTCAGTTATTCTTGCTATCACCATTATTGGTTCCTTCTTCTGGAAAATAGAGATAATAATGTTTACCTTAAAGGCCATGATCTGAATTAAAGTATACTTTACCTAGAGGAGTGTCTGGTAGTACCTAGCAAATAAATCTCAGTCTTCTTCCCCCAGTCCTCACCAATGCTTCTCTGCCTATTAAAATTATGTCTGTGCTTCAATTTCCAATACAAATTGCACTCTCATTAACAATGCATTTTGTGATTACTCTGAATCTTACCCATTTCTCCAATCTTTGTATTCAATTGTATGTTAAATTCTTATAAAGCACATAGTAGTTATGTACTTTTGCTAATTGTTTTATTATGTTGTTTAATTGTTATTATTTTTGAAACCATAAACTCTAAGCTTCCCGAGGGTAGTGACTACATTACAGGAGTCCCAAAGCCCCCAGCGAACCAAATACAGTTCTGGGGCATTCCAGAATTTCTCAGTAAATGTCTGATAATGGACCAATAGTGCATATGTAGTTAGTTTTCATCTTTTTTCCTCAGATGAACCCCAATTTCCGTAACATTTCCTTCTATCCCATTTAATACCAAAAGCTTTAACAATGTTCTAGAAGAGTTTCCTAAATTAGTTCTTATTGAAATACTTCCAAAGGTCTACTTGTTCTGTAGTACAAAATTTTCATCTTGTGCTTTCATTTTTACAAGAAACTGAAAGGCTAATGTAAGTAAGGCTTTCTGGAACCCAGGCTGGACACCTACAGATGAAGGGCCCCCTGATCACAGCACCCACATATGCAGGCATGTTTGATCACGTGGCAGACTAAACACAGAAATCATTCAAACTTGTCACGTGATCCCAAACGCTGTTTGAGGACCCCTTGCAAGGAAGGGGCATCCAGGGAAAATTGTGGAAAGGTGGGAGCCGTGCTTACCACATGGCACGTGCTGATGAAGACGCCTGCAGGGAAGCCGTCTGTCTCATGTTCCTGTTGCAAGCAGCTACTTGCGTTTAGTAAAAGTCATCTGTTATTTTGTATTAATGTTTTTAATTTGAATTTTACTGGGTTTTTTAGGCTTTTGTAAGAATTAATCTGTTTAGACTTTATGGAGCTACAAGTATAAGGAGTTCATACCTGATTTTTCATTTGCACCTATTTCAGTAATGTAATACAGGTAATTGAAGCCAAACACTGGGTACATGGGCCTCTTTTCCTTAATAGTGATCTGTATATTATAGTTGGCAAGTTTGAAAAACACTGGCTAAGACAGCCTCTGAATTTGAGTTAATGGGAAGAACATTTTTCCCATGATTAAAGAAGCTTCTGTCATTTCCCCCCTGGCTCTTGCTGTTACTTGCCCAGCCTACCTTTAGTTCCTGCGTCACGTTTTCAAGGCCATACAGCGTCTTATACGGAGCCGGCAGCGGGCCTGTGAGGTTGATGCTCGTGGCCATCTGCTCCAGGCGGGCCAAGTCACCCAGCAGAATGCCTGTGCATTCATCTCCGCAAACTGTGAAAGGGAGACAGCAGAGAACATTCACTTCTGCTGAGCAACCCAGGCATATGCTCAAAGATTTCAGCTCTGAAATATTGTATGGCCCAAGCATAATTCTGTGAAAGATGATGCTACTTATCTCAGATAATGAACACTTCCGAATGAATGACAGTTGAAAAAAGATGAAAAGAACAACAAGAGGGAGCATGCCTGTCGCTCAGAACCTGAACTATCGATGATGATATAAACTGTGGAACCAGAGAGAAGGAGCATGTGGATTGTGAGGGAAGCAAGTGGGCTGCAGAAGGGTTAAAGGAGAGGTGAGATCTGAAATACAGCACGATGCACCAGAGATTTCCACACCACACCAGCAATCTAGAGGAAATCTGTAAGTAGGGAACAAAAACAAGCTCCTGAGTCCAAATGTGTATGCAAATGTATGAGATGCTACATTAGGCCTCACTGTGGAGGGTCTGCAGCAGTTCTGCCTGCACATGCTTCATGCATCACATATCCAAAAACTATAAATTTCCAGCTTGACGTAAATTGAGAAGTTTTTTTAATTTAAAAGAATTTTTGTTTTTATAATTTGTGTTTTATCCCTTATAATGCTATTTATTTACACATTTACTTATTTGCCAACCCTTCCTCTTTAATCTTTCAGCATGTTGTCATCCATGATGTAGTCCCACAAATTCCCACTTTGATGAGTAACCTAATCTGTTCTGGTAGAAAAAGAATTGCTAAGGGCCAGAAAAAAATTATTCTTTAAGTACCAAGAGTGCTAACGTTATTTTCATAATCTTTTCATTGATTAGAAAGAGGGACTATTCAAATTTGGTGGTTGTGGAAGGGTCCTGGTGATAGAGCTGGTGAAATGAAAAAAGGGATTATTTCTTATCAAATTAATCTCATAAATAGTGCAATTTCTAAAATTAAATTATACTGATTCTTTTGAAAGATAAAAATATATATTCAGTTTCAACGTAGTTCAAATTTTTTTTTACTCATTGTCTGCCATATTCATAATATGTATGCATTCATGTAAATGGTTATAATATCTAGCTTATATTCTTCAGATGGAGGTATCAAAACTACGCACATGTCAGGAGAGATGAAAATACATAACAGAAAACATGGAGATTTGGAGCAGCTTTGGATCATGCCCAAAACTGGCAAGGATTCAATTAGTTCTCTAAACAGCTCTCCCTTGAGATGCCTAATGGAGAGAAAACCATTAACGGAAGCTTGTAAACAAAAAGAAGCAGCACAGAGGGTGATTTTTTTGATAGAAAAGCAGTTAGAGGTGAGTTACAATATCCCTACTTAGGGAATAAACTGCCCCAGCAGGGCTTTTAATAAATCACATCCTTGCAGGTGACACCTGCAACTATAGAGCATCACCTGCAGGGAATTTGCAAGCTCCTGGAACCTTGCAAGCTGAGTGAACAAAGGCGCTTTGGAGGCAGGGGCTGAAGTCTGGAACTAGAGCTGCAACTCTTCCTTTTCTAACCAGAATGAAAGAGAATTTTCTCTGTGTGGCGACCACCGAGTGAAAGGAGATCACTGTGGCTTTGCACTCTCAGGTCAAAGCAAGTGCTTGAGAAGCTTCAACAGGCCTGTGTACATGAAGCAATTACAGAAAACACAACCTGGAGCACAATTAGGTACCAAATTAACTTTGTCTAAACTCCAAGACACAGTCTGGTTCTCCAACTGACGTAGGTCTCAGCATAATCTGAAGCACATTCTTAAACCATCGAAGGCTGGATCATACCTCAGTGTTTCTAGTTCAAAAGGTGACTGCATCACCTGGTTTCTGACACTCTAGCTGAGAATGTGCTTTTCTCACTGATACTGATACTGATACTTCAGGTCTATGCACCATATACTCGGAGAAGCAACCAGATCAGCAGCATTGGCATCACAAGTACCTCATCTTGGACCCACCCCAGGTCCAGTGAATCAGAGTCCACATTTTAGAAAGATTCCCACCATATGATTTTTGAATGCTAATGTGCGAAAAGCACTGCTGTAGGTCAGTGATTCCCAGTTTGGGCTGCACATTAGAATCATATGGGGGCTTTAAAATAGAATCCAAGTGCTTCCCCTCGCCAAGTCTGGAGAATCTGATTTGATGGGTCTATGATAAGGCCCAGTCATCTGTATTTTTTAAAGATTCCAGATGATCCTATCACACAGCCAGGGATTAGAAACAGTGGACCAGCTGATCAACTTTAGGGTTACTCACCCAGTCCTAAAGGGAGCAAGGATTTGGAAGACATCATTTTGCCTGCAGTCTCCTCTGACCAGAACATTTCTCTCTCTGTCTTCCCCTATGTGGTCCCTGGATGCTCAGGTTAAGTGCTCAGGAGTTACTTCCTCAGAAGGGAAAGCTGTGATGACTCTGTAGTTACTGCACCCACCAAACTCTGCAGCATTCCCTTTGTCTTGTTACCATAACACTCATGTGTCCGGCGGGGGGGGGTGCATCTTACTGCTTTATTTATATATTGTTTTTCCCTCGCTGGAGAAGGGACCTTAATTACCTTTGGTCATAGTGCCTAGGAAACTGTCTTCCACATAGTAAACGATTAATAAATATTTTGGAGAATACCACCAGGGAGTTAGAAGGAAACAACTGAGAGAGGGAGAGGGAGATGAGAGGGAGAGAGAGAAAGAGAGGCCACATAGGAAATATCTGAATGTGAGAACATAATAATGAATGATAGGACATGGAAAACCACACAGATGTGTGAGGAACAGGAGAGCAGGATTGAAAACAATGGTTAGAGAGAGAAAACTGTCTTGTCATTGAAGAGGCAAGACTGACTGTTGTCAATGAGGTGACTATTATGATACCTTCATGAGGTGATTCAGTTTTGACGCAGGAAAGAGTGGAGGAGAAGAAAAGAGACACAAAACATTAGCAGAGAAGGAACAACCCAGATGGGTTACTGGACAGACAAAGGCAATGCTCATTTCTGGGGCGCAGTGGAAATGGTTACCATTTTTTTGCTGCTCCTCCCATGAAGAGGGAGAGTCCATCGGCCCCCCTTGAATCTGACTTGTCTGTGACTCACTCTGACTCATAGTATTAGAGGGATACCGTGTCCCTCCTGAGACTCAGCCTCAAGGGGTTTTGCAGTTCCTGCCTCCCCATCTCAGATCCGAGCTGCCTTGTAAACAATCCCAGATTAGCCTCTTTGGGGAAGAGAGGCAACTTGATCTTGAGAAAGGCAGGCCCAACCATTACTGCTGAGGCTCCATCATGTGAATGAGGCCACTTGGGACTCCCCAGGCATGACAACAACAGAATCATCCAATGGAGCCTAGCGCAAATGGCCAACTATAGAATCTTGAGGATATGTACAGCATTGCTCTAGGCCATTCAATTTTGGAATGACAGCATAGAGAACTGATAACCTTTCCCCAAATTTTGCATGTGTCACCTAGAGGGTAAATTCAGAACAGGGACAGGTTGCAATTCATAAGTTAAAAACAAGTATTAGTAACAAGTTTGTCATTGTTTAATAAATTCCATTTAACTTCTAGTGAAGATATATTTTGGGCAGATATCCCAGGAGGTAAGCAAGCAATGTTCCTTTTTCAATTTCAAGATCTTGAAAGATACTTGATGTAATATTTCACCATGCCTTTCAGGGCAGTGTCTCCTTCAGGAAGCCTTTGCTAGTTTGTTTTCTAATTTATTGTAATTTATAACTTACTTATTTCCAAGAAGGAATTGAGTCAGCTACTTGATAATGATATGGCTAAAAGCTCCTTACTAATGGTTCCAGAAATGTACAGGGAAAAGGTTTCTTGGTTTTTATTTCATACAAGAAGAAATCAGGAACTGTACCACAGAACTAGGTCTGATTTACAATAACAGACTACAGAGTAAATTGGTGGATGAGGATGCCAAGAGGCATGATGAATACTAATTTTGCTCTCATTTATTCTACCCCCTGCCCATCTGTTTTGGTTTCTCATCTTCAGTTGTTGAAATAAAAATGTATTTAATTGCTCTTTCAAGGACTTATACATTCCATTTTATGTCTCTGTGTCCAAAGGTCTATTATTATCCCGTGTCTTATGGTCTCTGCATTGGCTTTTTGGGGAACAAAGTGCAAGCACATTTTCATAATTGAAGGGTAACTTTTATATATGCTCCAAGTAATGTACTAACATCTGTCCACATGGGTCAGAAACACTTATGACTATAACAGCCATGGGGATTTTTTCAAAGCTCCTGTATAAGTCTAGTTCATGCAGTTATAAGATAAAAACATGGAGAAATGTGCCCTTTACATAATGACTTGCTATTTTCTAACACAAAATATTTTACTTACACCACAAGCTACTTTTATTTGCCCTCAAAAAGTCTGAAATGTCTGGCAACAAACACTGGAAATGAGATGCAAATTAAAACCACATTTAATTCATTCTCATAGGAAAGATCTGAAGAGTGTATAGAGACATGGAACATTCACATTATGTAAACAATTATTTTTTGATAAGGGCACAGTGATGGTACAGTGTAAACTAACACCTATCTTATAATCAAGACCACCCCTCCAAAAAACCCCCTCTCTAAGACATTCTCCTAAACAGCAACAGAAACAAGACTATAAAGCAAAACCCTTCCTAAGACACATGGGAACGAAAGCAAATATTTCAAGACTATGAATGTATTTCACATGACTAAATGTTTCTGAGGCTTTGCCTATAAAAGTGTCAGGATAAATTTGTGTCTAATATTAACAAATACAGTACTAAATTCAGATCATTATAGCTGGGCACATGGAAGGGGCAAATCATGCAACCGATATTACAGATCTTTCTGTTAGCAATTAGTACAGAGCACTGCACTTCCACCAGGGTCCCCCATGCAGGATACCCACGGGCTTGCTGTCCCAGAAAGCTCCACTCTGCATCCCAACCAACGAAGCTGAAGCTGCGATGAGTGCATGGAGTTCCCTTGAAAAGGCCAAACCTATGAACCAATTTTACCTAAAGATACATAAATTGTTATCTCTAGTCAAGTGGGATAAAATGAGTAAATATATATTTTCAACAACAGGTAAAATTTGTGTTGCTAGGTGCGTTTCAGTTGAACTCTTCTACATAAGGCCAGTGATAGTTCCTTGATATGGGTTTATATTTCTCTTTTCCCTTTCCCTTTCAAAAAGAAACTTTTTATTAACATATATTTAGAGCTTATTCTTACATATAAGTAAATAGTTTCTGAAGTAAAAATTTGATTTAAAACTGATTAAGAAGCTTTTTGTTTGTTAGCTTGTTTGCTTGTTATTTCCTTGAATAGAGAGAAAGGTATTTGGTAAGCTTTAGGTGAGGCTGATGAATTTGTTCATGTACCAAGTCATGATATATGCAACCTAAATTTGTATGTTTTAATTTTAAAGTTTATATGTATATATACATTTTACTTAATATATACATTAAACAAAATTCTGTACATAAATATATGTGAAAAACATATTTAGTCTGGTTCCAGTTTGGTGTATCTTTTCCAAAAAATAGAAACTTTGGTAGTACTATCCATAATAATGAAAGAGCTTTTGTCTATACAATATTCACTACGTAGCAGGTAATATGTTGTATCTTGCCATGATTACCTAATGTTCACAGCAATTTTGCGAAATACTATTAATGTCGTCACTTTGAAGATGAGAAAAAGAGTCACGATCAGTGTACTTACAAATCTATAAATAGAAACTTAAAGAAATGAGAAAAAGTAAGATGTTCATAAGAGGTTTTCAGTGACTTGAAGAGTCTAGAATTAGAGATAATTATAGAAAGTCAAAATTTAGTCTGCCCTAAATATTTCATCAGAAACTGATGGGCTGCGAAAACATTATGCATTTGAGAAAATGATCAACTAGTAACCATGAGATAATAATCTTATTAGAAAAAAATTTCTGGAATTTTTCGAGCATCTGTTATGTTTAGATACTTTGCATGCATACATGTAGTACTTTATTTCCATTTCACAGAGAATGAAATGAGGTTTAGAAAAGTTAAGTAATGCCATACAAGTCATACGCATCTTGCAAGATGCAAGGTTGCTAGAGCGACCTGACAACAGTGTGCTTCCTTACGTCAGAGAAGGAAATGGTCAGACTATCTTGTCTGACCGACTTTAAAATCATGTAATTCCACTGTTCTGTGAGGTCAATAAACTTCCTGACTCTAGCAGAGTAAAAATTGTGATCAAATGAGTTTACCCTTAAAATAAAGCTTGATGGAAAATAAAAGAAATTGTAATCAGCCTCCTTTATACGACAATTCACCACAGAACTCCTGCAGTCCATTAATGGAACAGCTTCTCAATGTGACAGACAAACAATGAAGACTAATTGCCAAATAACTAGGAAAATTATCTTGAGTCAGGGTATTTGCTCTTCCACAAAGTTGTTAGCCTGGACCTGTTCTAAGGAGGTTGACAATAAGAAACTCAAAGCACCTTTTACTAACAAAACAGATGCAGAGAAGGTCAAACAGGATGAACAAAAGTTTCTTTTATAGTTTCTCTGATGCTTGGATTTGATCAATATGCCACGGCTTAAGAGTTGTAGAACAGTAGAGTAGAGATACTGGCCTTTGACTAGGAACTAGTACTGGAGGATTAAGTGGGGGCAAGGAGAGGTCGGCATGTAAGGGGCCAGGCCAGAGGGTGATCACACGTCCAACAAGCAAAGCCATAGCTCTTTAAATAGTATCTGGAGGTCAACTGATAATTTTTCATCATCTTTTATCATAGAAAGTCCCATTTTCTTCACAGTGATGAACCACATTCCACTATTTTGTTCCTGTTCTCATATACAGCAAACAATAACTGCCACTAGTAGTCATCTTTGATTGTGAGTGCAGCCCTGTTCTAGGGACAACATGTTAAGGGTCGCTGCATTATTGTGATAAGACCCTTGGTGTCAACTGGCAATTAAAAATAGTAATCTTGACTGTGTCTCTGCAGATGAGTATCAAGTTTGGGAGAAACTTTAGGCCTCAGGTTTCACCAAGTGGCTGGAAGGTGTGTATTTTACAGAGTTAAGGTGTGTAACCACATTTAGCTTGGTTTACCTTAGGTTGCAGGTAAAAAACACACTTCATGATTGCTTTTGCAACACTTGCAGGCAAAATGGCCTCTTAAATGTCATATTTGAGGTAAACTGTGATTATAAATAATAAATCTGATACAGTTCTAATATTTCATATGCAATGAATACAACAGGAAGCACCAATTTGATATTTATAAAATGCTATTTTGGCACTTTTTATGGAATTATGTCTTGCCAACAGCTTCTAATTTCGATTTCTGTCCTCTAACAGAGTAATGTATTTCACTGTGCCACTCATAATTTATTCTAAATATCACATGAGTTGTTCTGTGTTAATTACTAGTCTGTAGAAAATAGGACACGGACAAAGCCAAGTTGTTTGTTTCACAATATAGAACTTTAGTATTAAACAAATAATAGCTTTCTTGTTCATTTTCCAATTTTAGAGAGGCAGGTAGTTGTTCTCATTTCATAAAATGATATGCAAATTATGAATTAGAGTTGAAGGAGGAGATGAGATTTGTATTAACCTAACTTACTAAGAAGAAATTCTGATTTGGGAAGTTCAAGAAAATATCCACACAGAAATCATCAACGTGCATTGGGAAGTACACATGGCAGAGCTGTCCTAAGTTATTCCTATTAGAAAAAATAAAAAGGAACTGAAGGGAACCTGAGCACTAGCTACTGTATCTTTTCACCTGCATAGAAGAGAGGCCTTCACCTGACAATTTTTGATGACTAAGGCTCTATCATAGCAATCATATTGACATTACATATATTTAATTTTTTTTTCATTTTTTAGTCCATTTTACCTTTATTCTTCATTGAGGTAATGTGGGCAAAGAAACTTTTCTCAGAAGCCATTTCTCTTACTGCACACATAGTCCCTTGCCTGAACCAGACTACCACCATCCACTCCCACTCATGGGTCTTGTGAAATTCCACTCTAGTCACATATCATAAAACAGGCCCTGCAGATCAAATATGCCAGGTGAGTCCATTCTTTGTTCTCTTGCTCTAATTTAGCTTATGGATACAGCAAGATATTAAAAAGAGAATTGAGAAAAAGTCAGAGTTAAGTCCTCACTTGTATGTTGTGTTATTTTCTTATTTCAAAACTAGGAGTAGTAACCAAGTCCTGGGAAAGGCCAACATAACAGAACTATGATACATTTTTCCACAATAGGAGAAATTTTATAAAATGAAAAAAAATCTGAAGCTACTGTATGTAACAATTCTTATAGTTAAGCTAATGCAGAGTAAAGATAAAACATTCTAGCAGTGAATGAAAATCACTAATTTAAGTGCAGCATGAAGAACATCTATACATCATTTACAAAGTGGAAATATTGATTATAAATATTTTTAAATGTAGAACAAATATTGTGTTTATTGATAAAATAGTTATAAACAGTTAAGAAAAAATATCTAGATATTATATAATCCTCCCGAAGAATATTAAAAATTTCCGGACATAGCAAGTGAACTGAGTACCATGTATAGTAGTTGGAAATACAAAAACAGTGCAAATGGACAGTATCAGGCTGGTATAACTTTGTTAGTGGAGGATTGGTACTTCGTTGTCTTCACATGGGCCACTGAGAGATTTAAGATCCACGTATGTGGTGGGAAAACATGAGTTGAGCTTTCTGATTCATTTATTTAGATGTAAATTTATTCAGATGTATATAAAATATTAATTATCAACAGAACAAGAACCTAGAACCAGTGTTATTGATGGGCAGAATGACAGCCCCCTTTAGAAGACATGTTCGGAGAATAATCCCATTATTTTATCTCTCATACATTTTTAATGTTATTGTAATATTCTGTGGCTCACATTGAACGTGATCTTTTAATTTTGTTTACTTCTGGAAAATTCATAAAGTTGATGATTTAAAATTGAAGGACTGTTTAGTATCTTTCAATTATCTAATTAAATATATCCATGTTAATAATTAGACTTGGAAACAATATTAAAACTAGTTGGATTACATTGGAAGCCTACTTAAATTATCATTAAAATATGCCATTATACTTGAGAAGAGTGAATATGTATACATCATTAACTGAATATGATAACATAAATATATATTACACTTAATCTCTCTCCCATTAATTTTAACATTTATTTTTATTTTAGATGTAATACATTTTCATTAAAGATGTTTGAAATACATGGAAAAATAATTTAAAAATCTATATCCCCAAACACATTCAGTCTTTATTTGTCAGCATATTTTAAAAGTCATCTTTAATTTTTGAAGTAACTCTTATAAAACTAGAGCACAAACAAAAATTCTAATTAAGATGCTATTAGGAGTTAGACACACATAAGATGTCAAAACCAGAAATATTAGCATGAATAAATACATTAAAATAGGCAAATATTGAAATAAAAGAACTGAAATACTATATTCCTCTTCGTTAGAAAGAATTAAAATCACCAATATAAATTCCCTCAAGGAAAAGGATACCATAACATATGAGTCCCTGTCTAAACTTATAAATGACTTATTTTAGATTAGAATTTGTATAAGATCCAATAATCATATAACTACTATATTTCATGCACTTTCAAAATGGCTTTGCTGAATCCAGAAGCAGGTAAAAAAAAGAGAGAGAGAGAGAAAGAGCGAGCTAACTTGGTCTTTGTTTGTTGTACATGTGAATAAAAATAGTTGAGTTCATTGTCAATACTTCCAGATTCTGTAGTTCAAGAGAAAATTAGAAGCAGTAAGACCATGGATTTCTGCAAAAGCTAGGAAAAGTCAGTTCTAATTCAAGGCTAAAGTGTCTGTCCAGCCAATTATAAATTCAGGAAGATTCTAAAAAATTAATAAACCCAGATCTTAAATCTGTCACAAAGACAATGCCAACTCTGAGATGGACAAAATAAAAACAAAATATGCCTCTAGGAGCTTTGTTGTAGGCCTTCAATGAACTGACTAAAGCATGTTGATTTTCTCAGCTCTTCTTGGCTCAGCAGGGTGGAGACACAGACAGCAGGCAAATGGCACAAGGTGGATAGAGAGCACCAGAAAGAATGGAGCACTACCTATTGCTACACACACACACACACACACACACACACACACACACACACACACACACACTTTAAAAAAATCTCTCACTGGAAAGGAGACAGAATGAAACAAGGCCCCCAGAACTAACAGCTAAGTTAGTATACGTACAAACACACTCCGTGCCCTCTCGTGCATGCCAGTGCTCACAGCCATCACACTTCGGCCCCGTGGCTCCAGGTCGGCACGTGCAGAGCCCTGTGACAGCATCACAGGGGACAGGCATTGAGCCATGGGGGTCACACTCACATTCTTGGCAGGAGCCTCCGGGACTGCTTGGGCTGCCAGTATAGCCAGGGGCACACCTGGATTGAAACAGTGACAAAGCAAAGGGAATTGATAATGTCTAGTCTCTAAGTTGCTGCTGTGTGTGTTGTTTAAATGAAATGAAACTGATTCCAAGAGTCAGTAGATCAGAGGTCAGCAAACATTTCCTGTAAAGAGCCAGATAATAAATATTTTAAGTTTTGTGGTTCAAGAAGCAAGATCGAAATCATGTAGTGAGAGAAAAATAAAATTTCAAACTTTTTTTGGTTGATAGCATTCAAGATTATGATGATAATCTACTAAGTACAACCAATCAACTAGTAAAAAGAATAGAATTCTTGTTGATGTATCAAATTTATGCAACTAGGGTTCAAATGTAATGCTTCTTATCATCAAAATGACTGTAAATGTTTGCCTGCAACAATCATTCTTATCTGGAGTGGATACAGAATCAGGTAATGGGCCAAATTTTGTGGACTATAGTTTGCCCACCACTGCTCTAGATCATAAACTATTTTTTGAAATCTTGCTTTTTTTTTAATTAGAAGTAAATAAAATTATATATTGACTCCCTGGCTTTCCTAGACTCATGTATTTTAGATATCAAATGATAGAATCATTCAAACTGAGACAGGCTGAACCTCTCTTCGATGGATGGGAATGTCCTTCAGTTACATCTTGAGTCTCTCCTACAAGTTTAAGGTTTCCCTCCAAGCATTCCCCAAACCAATGTGCTTGTGCCTGAGCCAGTCAACGCCAGCTCACGGTGGGAACCTGGAGACCAAAGAGGTGCACTCCGCGCCTGCACGGAGGAACCCAGCACTCTTTAAGCCAGACCCCAGCAGCAGTTAAGAAAGCCATACTCTGTCAGTGTCAAGCTCCTTCCACCTTCTCACCTAGTTTTTAGTAAACATCTTCTCTTTTTTATCTGCTTAGCTTCCTCGCTTGATTTCTGTCTTGAGGTAGGGCAACAACACCTCTGCCAGTAACAAACTCATTAATTTTATTAACAAGTAACAAGAAGGAAGTTAAGTGACAATAAATTAGACTTTCTATTTCGTTCTTTCACTCTTTCTAACAGACCTTTCTCAAGATGCATTTTTTTATTGTGTATCCATGGAAGTGGGATAATGTTTTACAAATAAAATATACAACATCAGTTTGAGAAATTACACAGGAAATCCAACTGGATAAACCCAAAATGCAATCTACTAAATGGCTCTTCCACCCATCCATGCGTTCATTTGCCTAAGTATATACCCTTGGTTATGTGATTGGAAGTGGTAACTCTCCAAGATGCTAACAAGACCAGATGCTCTGGTTTACCAAGAATGGTCTCAGATTACCTGTGGTCCTGGCTTAATTGTTAAAACACTTCCTGTTTCTCCTTCAGGTATCTTTATTGGACAATAAATTATACATAGTCAGCCTAAATATAATCAACAGTCAGAATTTTTGTTCAGAAGGCAAGCATGAGAGGAAGTTGAGAGACAGTAGGATGTTGAAGCCAAATAATCCTGGACCATATTTATGACCTGGTCTCATGAAAATTTGCATGGCTGATTATGAAAGTTAATTGATCTTGGCCTCGTTAAAAAGGCAAAGCAAGAAGAAAATTATCTGTAATACTAGGCTTTTATACATGTATGGTTGTAATTGTTATTTTATTTCCAATATGTTATACATGCTCAATAAAAGTGCCATTTAAATAAATTCACTTATTTCTTAACATATGCAGATGAAAGAATTTATTCTATGCAGGTTCAGATTGATTAAATGCCCAAAGAGTTTATTGCAAGAATAACTAAGATAAACCATGGGGAGGGTTCTCTACACTCCTACAGGGACACTCAAGACATTTAAGCAGTTTTAGACATGAGCTGATGAGTTTGGGCAGGTCGTAAGGTGATTTAAATGATTTAAGAAGCTCTCAGAAGTGGAACAAATTTATTTGGAAGGTTACAGTAAAAATTTAACTAAGACCTTTGGTTTAATTTAGCTGAATAAAAATAATTTTTCAGGGAAATATAACCTGGTCATTTATGTTAGAGATGATAAATGTAAAGCTGCAATGTTTGAAAACTGCAAAAACAATTCAAGCCACGCACATAGGATCGTGCACGACCCTGATCACCAATGTGCGAGATAAACTGTCAACTCTTATTTCTTAAACATTAATGGATATTAAAAAGGTAAATCTTCTGTAATCACTCCACCTTAAGATAATAATAGACATTTCAGTGTACCTTCCAGTCTTTTCTATCATATATGGTGGTAACTTCAGTGTAGAAATGTAGGTATGCTATCAAACATTTTTTTCCATAAATTACTGCAGATAATTTCCTTGGTGTTCAGGGATGCTTTTAGTTATCATCCTACTGGAGTTTATAAGGGCATGAAATGAATTTTAGCCTAAGAATGAATACCAAAGCACACTGGTGAATATTAAAATATATTCAAGTGATACTATATATATGTGTGTATATACATATATATAACAAATGGAAATAGTTTTGAATTTTGTATTGCTTTGAGTTATTTAATTGCTGCTAATTTCTGTTGACATGGAAATTATGAATGCACTGTAATATATATGCAAGTATTGGATATTATGTTTAGAGTCACTACTTATAGATGTATTTGGCAATATATTTTCCAAACATAGAAACTGCATTAGAATTTATAAAACTTTATTTTAATTATTTAGTCACCTACTTATTTCCATTATTAACACAACCATCACTGGTTATATCAAAAGAAGATTCTTAAGTGAGTGATGATAAAATTAATATGGGTTTATATTTGCAAAGAGAGTCATAACTTAGGAAAGTGCTCCTAGAAAAATCCAGCAAAGGAGTGGGTAAGGCAGGATGTGGAAAAGAAATGATCCAAGCAATGGTATCATTCTAGGTAATGTTCAGCCTAATTCCATGAAAAGTTCTGTAGCATAAATAACATCTGAAAATTTGTTCAATTTTTGGGCAAAGAAGCTAAACTTTTGTACTCTCATACTAGTCAGTCATTGACTTTAAACCACTAGAAAAAGGTGGGATCAATTCTTGGGCCTTTTTGCCCTTCCTGTGAGGGAGGAGGCTTCTGTGTGGGTGTTTAGGCAGTGCACCAACAGTATCTTGACTGTGGGCTGCATCTTCACGTTAGTTTAAAGTAGGTAGAATATCACCTCTCCTGATATTAGAGGTGAGAAAAATGGGACTCAGCTAAGCTAGTGGAGCTAGGCTATGTCCATGGGTCTTCATAAAAATGTATAGTTATCAATTATGCAAAAATTATCATGTGTATATAATGTTAATAGTTAGTATTGTGGCTCTGTTACTTTAGAGATGTTACCTAAAACATAGGAAAGATGGTAGTGATAAGCTTGAATATCCAGGATACTGATCTTAGAGAAAACATGGATCCAGAACATAATAATTACAAACTTACTAGATAGACTGAAATTGAGCTTCTTAATTTACCATTTATATTGTAGTTAGTTTCAATTTAATAACCATATACATCCATTATCAGATTTTGTAAAGAACATGGTGAGAGCAAGCATTTAAATAGTGTTTGCCTATTGAAAAGGAGGGCCAAATAACAAATATTTTATCATTTGGGTTATTCTAATTAAGAATGCTTGATGCCATTTACATTCTGAATTACGTGTACACTTGCCGGTATAGTGCCATAGTGCTCAGAGCAGTGGCATGCATGTAATTAGCGCCAGCCAATATTTTCCACTGAACTAAAATGAGAATTATGTGTGGTCAGTTTTTGGTTATTGTTACCTACTTATAAGCTTTTAGAAATTGATTTATCCTTTCCAAACTTCTCTCTCACTATATATATATACACACACACATATGATAGTATATATGCATATATATGTTAGTATGTGTTTATATTTATATGCTAAAATAGATTGGAAAATTGTGAAGTAATTTGTTTGTTTGGAGAGACTCTAAAGGTAGAAAAACCGTTTTGAAAGCATATAAACAACTAGTGCATGTGAAAATAGCGAAGTCACAAAAGCAGGGAACGCTTTTCCGTTATGATCCCTATTACGCCATCGCTAAGTGTCAGCACCATCTCTGCACCACGGCTGCTCCTACCGTTCACAGTACTGGCCTTCGTATCCGCGTGGACAAGCTGTGCAGCGGTAATCATCGGGGCCTTCCATGACACACGAGGGGCTGAAACTGAAGCAGAAAATAAAAATTGTAAGAAATATCTCCACCTATTTATTTTATAAATTTAGGTGATTCTATCCATGATTTAGATGATTGGAACTTCACTCATTTTTAGGTGATTTTAAATGCCTATTTATAATTATAAGTTCCTATTCAAGGGTAGAATATCATAACTAAATACTACTAATAATAGTCAACAAATAAATATGGCTGATTTTGAATGAATTAACAGTGCATCACATTGACCATGTTGAAATGTTAACAATTATATGATAACCATGAAAATGAGCATTTTTCATTAATCAAAAAACAAAACACAGGACTAGAATATGTGTTACTAAATATCTTTCAGGTTAAAAAAAAGAGGGAGCATAAAAGCCATATAATTCTTTTTCTGAAAACTCAATTCAAATTGCCACTGGCACTTCGATATATGAAGGCTGAATAAATGTTTCACTTAAAATAGAGTGCCTTTTCTAATTTACATACAAATTTCAAACTAAATTTTACTTGAAACACAAAGTAATGTGATTTCGTGTGAGAAAAGAAGGGAAGCTTTTACATGAAATGGGTAAGATTTTCTAACAATTTTATGATCTTTGCTAATAAGGACGTCTTACATAACTTGCCCTGTTTGCATCACAACACTGTGTAGATCACAGCCAGGCAGGTTTGCTGCTGGTCTTGCTAATCATCTTACCCTACAAGAGAAAGACTTGACAAGACTTGAAAACTAAGGTGTATTAACATGAAGTTTGCGAGTTGTTACAAACTTCTCTCAAATGTAAATGTTGCTGCATTACCGCTGGATAAAACCACATGGTGTACTAGAATCTTTGAAATAAAAAAACAGATATATTTGCTGCAAAATGATCATGCTGCAGACACCATTTTTCTTTTTGTTGGTTCGCTAACCCAGGTGATGCTGGAAAAGCGATAAGGTGCAAAGACAACAGTAGTAACTTCTATTGGTCAGATGCTTTCAGGACCTTATTTTCTCTTTCTTGTAATGCATAAATCAATAGTATATGAATGAGTAATAACTCTAACCTTGCAAAATATGTAAACAAATTGATCTATGATTCACAAACTCATTTTCCAAAAATGTTATTTTCACAAAAATAGACCGACAAACAAGTGACACATTTTACAAGCATTTAGCCTTTTAATTTATAGCCCAACGCTGAGTGCATTTGTATGTGTGTGTGTGTGTGGCATGTAGAAATAGATTGTTAGATATTTCAAGGGAAACTCTAAAGAGCCAACATAATGAAATCATACTCCTTTGCAGTAACTTATTTGTCTCAATTATAATGTAGGAATGTTATAATTCTTGAAGAGTTGATATAAACTATTTTTGAATTATGATGTTGTGGTGGATTAAACCTTTTCCTTATATCACACAGAAGGATTTATGAAGGAGGAAGTAGCAATCACATCTTACTTGAAGTTAAGAGTTTATTTTTTTTGGCTCACAACTCCTTTATATGCACTCAATTTTCGTATTGTCTACAGGGCCTTTCAGAAATCCTGTGCTTTTCTCCTGGTGGTCATCTTTTACATTTCCTATGTTTGCTAATTCCAAACTTGCCTCAACAGCTTTTTTATGATTTAGAGTCTGCTCCTCTGTGTGAGCCCTGTGGACACTACTGAGATAAATGGGCCATACGGAGGAGGACAAAGGAGGAAAAACTGGGACAACTGCAATTCAATAACAATAAAAAAGACATGCTATGAGATAGATGATATTTACACATGAAAGTTTTTGTACAGTAGGTTATGATATAAAAATGTATTTCTTACTGTGGATGTGATCAATAAGTTTGAAAGACACTGAACTAGCCACTTTTATTTGGTATTTTGATTCTCACAGGGCCCTTTACATAAAAAAGTATACTTAAATTATACAAATCCTACATAAGAAAACAAACTCTTTTTTTATTCTAAGAAATCAAAGTAGTACTCTTTCTTTTCCTTCTTGAAATTTCTTGAAGTGGTAAACTCACACCCTTGTAACCTAATGTCTGCTGTCATTGATTGTCAGAATTCAGCAGTGACCCTCACAGTTTATCAGGTTTATCACCACTATATGTGCTGACCCTCCCTCGAACCAGGAGAACCTGTTGCTCCTTTACTGCTGCTCTTCTTGCTTGTGGTGCCCACAGCAGTGTGGCCCTGGTTCCCCGTCCCCTGACAGCTCCTGTCTGGGTTCCTCTTTCTCTTGGGGCTTCCCTAATGCAGACAGTCTTATGTTTCTTTCCATGTGCTTTGCTTGGGTCATAGCACCCTGGGAAATCTTTTTTTTTTTAAGATTTTATTTATTTTATCTTTAGAGGGGAAAGAAAGGAGAGAGGGGGAGAAATATCAATGTATGGTAGCCTTTTGTGTGTTCCCTGCTGGGAACTGGTCTGCAACCCAGGCATGTGCCCTGACTGGGAATCGAACCGCAATCCTTTGGTTCACAGGCCCGCGCTCAATCCACTGAGCTACACCAGCCAGGGCCACCCTGGGAAATCTTAACTGACTTTCATTCATTTATTAACATATGGCTTCCTTCATGTGCCCTTCAAATTTGCAGATTTCCATTTCCTGTAGCTATACATATATCTCCATTCACATAGATCCTTCATATAAATTTTAACCTATTTGAAAGATAAATCATCTTTCTTCTGCAGTAGCTCTCTGTTAGTTTTTCTATTTCAGTTGATGGCACCACCATTTAGTGGGTCAACTTGGCTAAGAACCTCTGCCTTCAACTCCAGCCTATTGGTTTTCACCTCTCATATCTAATTAGTCACCAATTCTGTAGAACTGCATTGAACAATTTTCCCACATGCATCTACCTGTCTCCATTCTTGTTACTATTATGTAGCTTTAGGTTCTAATTATCTTTTGCCTAAGCTAATGCAATAGCTTTTTAATTGGTCTATTCACTTTTTTCTTTGCCTGTTTCAATTCATTATATTCAGCTCTATCATAATAGTCCTAAAGCTCTCTTCACATCAACTTTTTTTAATAATAAAAACTTGCAGTTTTTTTTTATTACATAGAAAATTAAACAGCAATTTCTTAGACTGGTATTCAAAGCTGTCAGCAAATGGTCTCCATTTTCCCATTTATATTCATCTGCAATTATGAAATTGTTTGAAACCCATACCCCAAATCCTCTTACTTACTAGTTCTTAAACATGCCTTGTGTTTTCTATTCTCCAAGGTTTTACTCACATAATTTCCTACTATCTCCACCAGTAATAATCCTTCAATTCACTGTTTAGGATCCATTATAAATACTGTTCCTTCTTTCACTATGTTTTTGAATCCTCCAAAATCAAGTGCAATATTTTGTGTCTTTGAATTCTCTTTGCACTTAAGTTGACTTCTTTTAAAATGCACGTTTTGTGAGCTCCTCCAAGAGAGGTTATGCTTCTCTTTTACATCTCCTACAGTATGTTATCAATTAATTATTAAATTTTTCTAATCCAAATGGTTCACATTTTAATAAGCAATAAAATAAATAGCTTTCTCTTATTTAAATTTGATCATCAGAGGGAGATTAGGGAAACAAAATGAAAATAATATTATTTTTCATAACCTACCACTTGGTGCTTGGATGGAATAATAAGACCACATGTATTATTGGCATCAATATCCAACTTACTTCAATATTTACATTTGACTCCCTACAAAAGACCTGTGATTCTGTTCAACAAAAAACGAAACAAAGCAAACAAACAAAAAAGCAGGAGCTTGCAGAGGAAAGGGAGACAATTTACAAGAAATGTTTCTAGAATGCACACAAAGGCAAATATGCAAAAAAACAACAATAAGCACAGGTGGAATGATATTTTTAGCTGAGCTGCTCTGTGGTTCTTGTATACTCAATATAAGACATCCAGGATTCTAATTCTGAAGTCCTACCTTCTTTTCAAGGGAAAATTTTTAGAGAAAAACTGCCCTACCGTACAGAGGTTGAAGTCTATAAATCACTTAGTAGAAAGTGGGGACAGCCTTAGCAAAAACATAAATGAAAACACTTAGGGGTTTTCATCAATAAACCAATGCAGAAAGTTCACACAACACTAAAATAAAATATTCCAGATTTGCTTCCCCTTGTGGCTGTTTCTATGGTATCAAGCCCAGCCCGTCTTAACAGAAAAGAGGCTGTCTTTCTGGGAGACACTGATGTATTTTGGAGCATAACAATAAGTCACTCTGCTTCAACTATATCATTTTTCAATTATTTTCTTGGTAATTCTTTACCAATCATGAAATAAATAAAAAATGAATAGAAACAGCCCCAAAAGAGGTATAATATGTACCCAAACAATCCTTCATAGCTGAATTTATGGTGGAACTATGTGCAAACATTAGACTTTTCTAAAAATACATAAAATTATGCACATTTGTACATATTTATTTCACAAACATGCTAACATTTATATGTCCATCTTAATTAATAAGTACTATTTACCTGGGACAAGGGTTTAAAGGAAAAATGAACCATAAGGTATTACATGCTCACTTTTGTCATGTGTTTACATTGTTAAAAAATCTCTATTTTAAATGGAGGTTTTTCTCTACATGAAAAATGTAGCCAAATCTGAAAGCCCATGTGCTCAACAGATGGTGTTACTGATTGGGAAACATGGTAATATTTCTCAATCTTACTTGTTGCTGGAAGAAATCAGAGGGCAAGCACACTGCTGACAGTCATTTGGCAATCCCCTGACAATTCCATAGTACCCGAGAGCACATCGTTCACAGAAGTCACCAGCAGTGTGATGCTGGCAATTCTGTAAAGGAAAAGGGAGAAATTTGCTTTTAATTTAAGAAGAGTTATAATGGAATTTATGATACAGCTCTATACCTATGAGTGCTCTTGTGAACACACACACACACAACATCAACAGAAATTCAGTTCTTGATACACTCATATATGTATATATGTATACATGTATATATGTGTGTGTATATATGTATGTGTATATATGTATGTATATATATGTTAGCTCTCTCATTTCAGACACTAATATTGGGCTGTTGTAGCTATACTGACAAGAAGAGTTTCTGTTCTCATTTTCCTATGTGAATCTCTGTATACATTTTTCTCTTACTCTAATATCAGGAATAAACTTCACAAATTTCTAGAATTTATTATATTCTGGCCATTGATGGTGCTTTTCAACAAAGTGCTGGAAAAATGATAAAATTTCTGGGACCTGGTGTGTGCCCATCAGCGGGCTTTCTAAAACCAAAGCAAGCATAAATTTCTTAAGAAGCAACAGTAGGGAAGAAAAGGTTAGTTGATACCACCTTAAGAATGTTATTCATCTAATTCTTGCCAAATGTTACAGGTTCTTTATAGAAAGAGAGGACCCAATCTGAAACTAAGAATCAATCTCAGGTCAATATTTTCTTTTTCATGCATGCATAATAAGGGGCACTGTGTAATATGCTCTCAGACATTTACATAAGGAAATTAGAATAGTTTCAGAATAGTGTATAAACAGTTTTGAAATTAAAATTCTCACAAAGTAGAATTGTATTTAACATATAGGATTCATATATGCAATAAAGACTGAGAAAAGCCACATGCCAGGCACGGAGACAGAAAATGAGAGTAATCAAGTGGGGGAAAAGGTAAAACAACATGTTACCACCTGGCACCATACACAGTTATTACAATGTTATTGACTATATTCCATATGCTGTACTTTACATCCCTATGACTATTCTGTAACTACCGATTGGTACTTAATCCCTTCAACGTTTCCACCCAGTCCCCCCAACCCCCTCCTGTTTGGCAATCATCAGTCTGTTCTCTGTAACTATTTTGTTTGTTTGTTTGTTTGTTTTGTTCTTTAGATTGCACATAAAGAGTGCAATATTGACTGTTGTTTAGTGGAAATGTGGCATTTGACTTTGGAAGTTGAGAAATAGGAGAAAATAGAAGGCATCTAGAGTTGAATTTTAGCTTGATTTTATAAGACAGGATTTGGAGTGGTAAGAAGGGTGACATAAAAATATCAAAAGAAAAGTCAGGAAGCAAAATAGAGGTCAGTTACAAAATAGAGGTATAGGTTAATGAACCAATCTCTGGATCAAGTCAGCTGCAGCCACAGAGACACCTACAGGCTTTATATTGAATGCGGACCACATCTCATCTGCTGAGTTCTTTGCCTCATTCAATCTATCATTCAAGAAGCACATATATATTTTTCAAGTGTTTTCCAATGGCCAGACAACTTTTGGTATGGTATGTGTGGTTATTTATGATAAACAGTAACTGAAGTTACTTCTTCTACAGATATTACCATGGAATTAAAATTATTTTATAGAACTTCTGTTAATTCTTTTTGAGAGTTTATTCTTTTTCTTTGGGGGAGAAACCATGACATTACCTCACTGAATTTTAGACCATGGGGTTTTCTTTTACATTTTTAGTGATATATTTGAAAATATATTGTGTCACTTACAGATGTATTTCATATCTTAATGTAAAATCAAGTTTCTCAATACAGTAGAATACAAATCTCAAATATCCTAATTCTCACTTCAGCAGGTGATTATCCCTATTTTTAGAAAAAGTCCTCATTTGGGTGCTCCCTTAAAGCCAACAGACTCACCATCTTGCCTGAATTACTTTCCATCCCCTTAATATTTATTTCTGTCATAGGCCGTGGTATTGTCTTTTGTCTAAAGCTACTCTTTTCCTAAACTCTGATTCCCTTGCCCACCTGCCTCTCATTTTCTCCAGCATCTGCATTTTCTCCTTCTTTGCTTCCTTAATCCCCATTGACATTTGAGGTTGGTCAAGTTTTTAGTACCTTAAAAAAATCTCCGAGGTTCCAAGTCCCTTGACAATTTTCATGCTCTCTTTGATAGGCTTTTTAAAAGCATTGTTTACATTCCTGGTCTCTACTTCCTCATCTCCTATTCATCCTTTAAAAAGTTTTCTGATTTCACCATTAAAACATGATTCCAGGCTCACACATAAAATCCCTGTTGCTAAACTAAAGTTTACTGACAATAATCAGTCTTCACAGTATATGAACTTTCTGTAGCAGCTGACATTTCTGGCCACTCTGAAATTTCTCTTCCTATGGTATCTTAATACTAGTATGATTTATTGATTTTTCTCCTACTTTTATGGCTTCCCTTTTTTATCCTCCTTCATGGACTCTTTCTTCTCTTTCTGCGTAGTAAGAATCAGCGTCCTTGATTCTAACCGTGGTTCTCCTCTCTTTTTTCCCCTATACATTACACCTTGTGATTTCACCCATTACTGTACTTTAGCTATCATCTATGAGCCCCAAACTGAAAATTTTATACATTCAGGCTAGATTTGCTAATGATTTCCAGACTTATGTTCCAAATTGCCTATTGGATATCTCCTATTGTATAACATAAAAGCACCTTGAATTTGAAATGGCAAATATGCTCACCTTTTTAAAACCTGCAAAAATTTCTGTACTTCCAATTTATTTTGGGTCACTTTCAGCCTCTTAATTACCCAGGCCAGCAGTCTACAAGCCTCCCTCCTCCCAAACATCTATTTGATCACCATATTCCATGACTCTGTTACTCTCTTTCTTTATATCCTTGTTGCTACTGTTTTTATCTGGCTACCTTCATCTTTTATCTTATTAGAACAGCCTCTTGGCTAAAGTTCCTGCTTCCAAATTTTCTCGTCCAGTAATTTCCCCACATTACAATCAGCATGACCGTTCCATAGAACATATCAAACCATGCCATTTTCTTGCTTGAAAGCCTGTGCTAGCTCCCCTTTGCCCTCAGGAAGAGTAGCAAACTCTACAGTGGGGCAAGAAATACCTTTATAATCTGGTCCCTACTTACCCCTCCAGGCATAGCTACTGTACCTTTGCACACTATACTAAAGCCACATGGCACTGTCTGAAATTCTAAAATTATGCAGCACTCTCTCTTACCTCTGGGACTTTTTGCATACAAACCCCTTGTTCTGAAATGTTTTTCGCCCTTTATCGGGCAAGCAATTATTCATTTCGGCTCTCACTGTAAATGTTACTTTCTTTGATAAACACTCCCTGGTGCCCTGAGTCTGGGCTAAATGCTCCTTCATGCTCAACACAGTGACCGAAACATTGTGGGCTCCAATGACCATTTTGAACAACTGCTTGAATAAATGTTCTTTTTAAGAAGTATAGATGAGACTGGTCAGGCTTCTTAGGATGAAAAAGGCCAAGTTTCAAGTCTAATTATTTGAACAGAAAAGGTGGTTAGCAGGGCAAGATGATTTTGTTATATTTTCATGTTGATTTAAGTACCATAATCCTCTTTTATTTAGCCATCCAAAGGAACCACTATATTTTAGCAATAAGACAGTCATTCCATATTTAACAGTAGCATAGAGAGAAATAATGGTTCTAAGATACAGTTATTATCTATGAATTCCAGCCTCAAATCATAACACATGGTGTCAAATGATGTAAACTGGGGAGTGTTTTAAGCACATATTTTATAGTTATAGAAAAGCATATGTCAAAAATATATGGTATCTTGAACAATAATTATCAGCATTTTACTTTTGTAAAAGATGGATAATTATTTTATGTAACCTAATATAATATCAATAACTGAATAAAACTCTCAAGGATAATGTTAATCATGAGATATATGGAGATTCAAAAATATGGTTGGCTGCTGTCATACCTACTATTCAATATAATTTCTTCACAGAGCAAGCGAATATTTTGACCTTCTCTGGACAGTCAATCTTTCAAAGGGTTGCTGACAGACTACACTTGGTTAACTGAATCAAATGTTATGGTTAGGTCTGCAAACACAACACATAAATCATGATGCCATTTTTGAAACTTTTTGACGTAGACCTTTCATATGACTTCCCTGTCTGCTTTGAAAGAGTGGACATTTCTGAAAAAAATTTCTAAGTTTTAGGTGCTTAATGTGAAGTTCAATTATATTCTCCAGTGTGCTATGTGCTAGTATCTTTTCAATAATCTAATGAAATGTATCCTATTTGTAATGTTTGCACAGGGTAAAATTGGAAATATATTTCCTGTTACTAAATCAAATGAATATAATAGTAATAATATCGTAGGTTAGACCTAATGTTAGAAGTTACTCAATCTAAGCTACTTTCTTTTAAGGATGCCCCCATACTTTCCTTGATATTGTATTAAATGTATGAGGCAGCCCTTTCCATCTCATGTAACAAAAAGTTATGAAATTTCCCTTATGGTGAATGAAATTAATTTTACTCTGATTTTTCAGGCAGTGATCCAAGTCGTGCCATCTGAAGCTATGTAGATTGAATCTAATTTCCATTTCTCAAGGAAAGTCCTTAAATAGCTAAACAATACTATTACTTCCTAACTCTTTTTTCAAGCTAAATATCTTATTTTTTTTTGAAGCTAAACACTTTACAATCCTGATTACTCAGGATTTCTCTTAAAATAGAGACTATAAGAATGATTTGCAAATCTACTGAATGTATTTCCTGCCTTACCTGGATTTATAGAAATGAATCTGCAGTCAAGTAAAAACTTCTATTTCACACATATTGCCATTATGTGTCATTTCCTCTGTTCTTTCCCTTAAACACTAGACTATAAGCTCCTAGACAGCAAGGCCCAAGCATTTCTCATCATTATATTCCCATCACCTACCACAACATCTGTAAATTGGAAATATTAACAAATGCCTCAAAAACGAACAGACAAGTAAACCTACCTGAGTTCAAAATCTTTTAAAATTAATTTCATCTTACAGTTTCACCCATCAGGCTCTTTTTAATTATTGACCATCCAACACATCAGATAACACTTCCAGCTTTATGTCCTCTGAATATTTGATAGATCTCATCCAAATCCCTGATGCAAAGTCTGAACAGGACAGGGTCAAACACAAAGCCTATGTTTCATCCTTGGGGACACCTCCAGAGACTATCCCAGGTCACATTGTTCTGCACCTGCCACACCCATCACACCTGTTAACTGATTACCATCTGGCTCATACTTTTATCCTTTTGAAAAGATATTACAAACATTCTGTCAATACCTATTTAAACATACCAGTTTGAATCATAGACCTGACTCTTACTGGCCTGTTACTTGAGCAAATTATTTAGTTTGGCTCACCATCAGCTCACCAACTGTGAATGAAGGAACAATCCTCATAAACTGTCTGTAAGAACAACTGAGAAAAATCTATGTATAGTAGCCAGCACTGGTCCTGGAACATACATAGGGCTGGACACATGGTAGCTGTCATTGTTCCTGCTGAATTTGATGTATGTTGTATCACACTTTGATGAATTTGATATTATAATGGGATTCAGGAAACTACAGGCTCAGATATTATATACACAGTAACCCTTACAATTAGTTTGATATGTTCTATTTTGAGGGAACATATTCTGCTTCGTACTGAGCACTGTTTATTTTCCCACACTTGACAGATATTGGTTAAGGAAGCAATTCTTAAATCTTACTGGAGATGAAATTCAGTCTGTTTCCATTTTCATTTATAAAATCTGGAACGGCATTTCACTTGTTTTTATCCTGTGAGAAATTTTACATTTTCATAGTTTTGCAAATATTTTTCATAGATGGCTTTTAAACATATTTGTAGATTCGATCATCTACTCTAGGCTATAAGTCACCTGGGTCTTCAAAGTCAAACTCATTTAATAGTCGAGAGTGTGCATACTTTCTCACAGTCTGTAGTAGCATTTTATAGTGGATTTCAAACCTGATTCTAACATATTTTAACCAAGACTCTGCAGGCTACTTAAATTTTCTCAGCATTAATTTTCGGAGTTGTAATAAAATGCTAATAACCCCTATTTTGGTAAGGTTGTTAGACTAAATAAGATTGGGTTTACTTAACCATAGTAGATTCTATTATGAGTCTATTTACTCCAGATATGGCTAATTGCTTAACCACAGATACTCATAACATTTAAGAGAACAGGGCACATCAATAATGAAGACTTGTTTTTCTTTTATTTTAAAATGAGTTGTAATAGAGTAAAAATATACTTTCACAAACTATTTGGTCTTGAGAAAGTTAGTTCAGCTAGTTGAGATTTTGATATTCCATGTGTGAAATGTAGGAAAATACTGACCATGGGTAATTAAATGAGATTATATGTGTGTAGAGAAATAGAGAGATAGAAAGACAGATAGCAAGATAGACAGATGTGCTATATATAAATTCTGAAAATCTATCTGTCTGTCAATCTACCTACCTATTATGTCTGTGTGTATACTAATCAGTGTTAATTCACTTTCTCTTCACTTCCTCTCTTGGAGTTCAGTATCAGTAACATTTTAGTCTTACCTTTTGAAGAAAATTTTCTGTAAGAGTCAATAGTCACTGAGATATTAATAATAACATGGCTTGTGTAGGATTTACTAATGCCTAGGATGAAGCACCACCTCTCTTCTGTCATTATGAGTTACAAAGAGAACAGTTAGAAAATGATGTGCATTTTATTTAGCATTTGAAATAGCCTGTAAAGTTTTCTCTAGTTTTGTTTCATCTCTACCCCATATTTTTGAAGAAAGGTGTAAAGAAAAAAATAGTAAGTGAGAAGCTGTAGCACGAGATAATAGTTTTTAGCTGTTTTGATTATCATCTTATTGGTTCTTAGACCATAAATTGTAGATAAAATGTGTACTAATGATTATCTTTATCATCATCATACGCATCATTATTATGATCACTTCTGTGGAGCTTACCATGTGCTAAGTACTCCACTGAATCTTTATAAAAACTCTATGACTAAGTACCATTATTATCTTCACTTAATAAATGAGAAAACTAAGACCCCAATTAAGTTATATAAACTGCCTGTGCTTCCACAGCCCATAAGAGATGAAGCCAGGATTTGAATAAAGGCAGTGACCCCAGAGTCCTGTTTATGACCACCATTCCGGAGTAGGGGACGTTGTATTGTGGAGTGGATATGAGGTTAACCTGGGATCCACACTACTATAGAAGTGGGCATTCTTCAGTTTCCTCAGATAGAGCATCGAAGTAGTAATAGTTATTTCCTATTTGCCTCAAGGGGCTGTTTCAAAGATAAACAAAGTTGTCTAAACTCAAAAGTTTTAAGTTCCTTGAAGTAACATATAATAAATCAGAGCACAACAGCTTACATAAGCTGTGCATATCTGATGCACATATGTATTTATTTTCCACTTCATCTGGGGTTATCTCAGAAAACAGATCAGTATTTAAGATTCTTAAGGCACAGATGTAGCTAAAAGAGGCAACTGGCCCCAAAACCACAGCAGAGAGACAACAACTTGTATCCTAAAAAATAAAGTTAAACTGTGTCTTTTATGAATTATTCTAAATTAATCATATAAAGTATACATGCCTCTGTTAAAAATAACTGTGAAGATTGAATAAGAAAAAGAAATGCATTTAATTCTCACCTAAGAATGTATATTTGACTTTGTGTGGTAAACTCACAATGAAATATACAGAAGATGTGTCATAGAATTGTACATTTGAAACATATATAATTTCATTAACCAGTATCACCTGATATAATTAATGAAAATAAAGGAAAAAATAAAAGTGATCGAGATGGTATTAGTATTCTTGTCTGGCTTCTCCAAGTTTGCCCTCGGTATTTGTCTTCTGTAGGTTCATAAAAGCTTATTCTCATTGATTAAAAAAAAGAATGTATAAATTAACCCCTCTTCTCATATTATCTGTTTAATTTTACAAGTCAGCAGACTGGCAAAACAATACTACACTGAAATTAAGAAGTAATTATTTCAGGAATTCAAGGATGGTTAATATAACCTAGTCAATACTATCATTCATCATTCTATGTAAGAAAAAATGTATATATAATCATATCTTAAACACATCTTAACCTCCAATACATTCCTCATAAAATAAGCATATGATAAATTTAATAGCCAACTTGATTTTAAAAAGAAATCTTTTTTAAAAAATCCTCACCAGAGAATATGCTTTTATTGATTTCAGAGACAGACAGAGAAAGAGAGAGAGGGAGGTTGGCACTGATGTGCCTAGCAATGGGCAAAACTGGGAAAACAAGAACCTCACCCCCAGGGTCGCCTTTCCTCCTCTAGCATATTGCTTTCTGGTTGTGTGGTTTAAACTTCCTGCCCTTTCATATTGCTGGTCAGGCAGTTCAGGCCCTTCCCTGACCTTCCTCCCCAATATGTTGCTTGTCATGTGAGTTAGACTTCCTTAAAGGGGGAAGGAACAAAGGGGCTGATAAACAGCCCTTAAGCATTAAGACCCCAGGACAATGAAGTTCTGACATGCATCAAATACAGCTGGGCCTTAGTTGTGTTTCAGCTGCAGGCCTAGAAAAGCAACTAAATCAGCCAAGTGACACCATGGCTGACATCAGAAACCCCTGCTTGGCACCGAACAATCTGTGGAAACAATCACTGGAAGAAAGTACCTGGAAAGCTGATGAATATTCCACCGATATTCTTCCTTCAGACCTGCCCTAAAATCCCCCCTAAAAGCCCTTAGGACTGAGGACTCAGCGATGCTCCGGCATGCCCACAGCTTTAGGCAACCGCTTCCCCCAAGCATGTTTTCCTCGCCTCTCCCTTTCTTCTAAGCACCAAGGACCCTTCTTTTGCCTCTGTAACTTGTTTCCTGAGCCTATTTCTTCTATGGCTCCCTTCTCCTACCTCTATGGCTCTCAAAATAAACTTTCTCTTATAGTTTGAGTCTTGCCTCTGAATTCTTTCTTAGCCAGAACTCATGTACTGGTCCAACTCCACTGGTCTAGCACCTGGTGCCTTTTCACCCACCAACAGGAACATACCAAAATAACTAACTAATAAAAGCAGCCGGAATTCTAAAGGAAATGGTTAAATTATGGAATATCCTATTAAAGACTGTAGGGATTTCACAGAATATCTAGTAATATAATATGCTTGCAATGTATACATTTAAAAAAACAGAACATAAAACTGTACCTATGGTATTGTATAAATCATATTTATGAACGCATGTATAAAATTGATAGGAAATACCTAAAGTATAAAATACTTACCTTAAGTTGAATTTTGGATGACTTTAACTTTTTCTTAATGCTTCTCTATAATTTTCAAATTTCTTATAAAATACTTATTTTTGTTTCTAATCAGAAAAAACCCTTGTGTGATTTTTACATGAATAGTTGTATCCTTACTTGTTGCTCTAATTCTGTTAATATTTTGTATTTGACCTGAGTAGTAGTTTTCCCAATTTTCATTTTTAAATTAGTTTTAAAAATGTGTAATATGATAAATGCCATTTTTCCCTGCATGTTTTATTTCTCTCACACACACACACACACATACACACACACACACGTGCCCTGCAGGTCAGCTGGCCTCTGCTCACGGTGTCTGAGCATGTGTAAAGAGACATGAACACATAGACCTTGTTCAGGAAAGGCTCTAGTGAATACCTGGCAGATGGAGGTTTCAGGGTCACAGAGGCTGCTGTGTCCATTACACTGACATGGAACACAGGCGCCCAGAGTTGGCCCAGGGGTGCGGCTGCCTGGCCCGGAACGCAGTCGATAAAATCCTGGCATGCATGTCTGAAAGAAAAAGAAGTCAGTTAGAACAACCAACTTGGAAACCTTGCTTTATCAATGCTTGGGTTCTCAGTGTAGTTAAAAAGGACTTCTTTCCCCCTCACCTGTGTTAAGGGCAACATCACTTCCAAATACAAGCAGCCATTTTGATTCCTAATGTGTGGTTCTGCCTGGTCCCTAGAGTGTATGGGCATCTGTGTCACCATATCTTAGCAAAGGAAAGTGGTCATTTGCATATATCGCTCAGCCTGAAAATGCTTTCAATAGTCCTTTTTTTCTTGAGTAAGAGATTTGTTTTTAAATAAAACTGTCCTATGAAGAGAGAATTCCAATATTTTTACAACCTAAAATCTGCTTCTATTGTGCTTGATGGATAACTAGCAAGTATCCAAAGACTCAGAAAAACCACATAAATAAAAAGTGTCATGGTTGCAGTATTTATATTGGTATAATTTAAAGGCTATCATAGTAAGAAATTCAAAATAATAAAAGCTCTACATGTTTTGGAAATATTAGGCCACTAATAAAATGTATCTTTCCCTGATCTTTTTTTTTTCATTTTGCAATAAAAATCTGAGAGCAAATAGAAAACTGCTAGCAAAGCTGACATATGCAAAATGAAGACTTCATGCTCATTCGAGTTTATTGCGTAAATGTATCAAAACCATCTGACTTTCTGGAAGGAAGCCCACAGCTCTTATTTTCTCTGGAGAATGAGAACGGTCTTAGGTCCTGGGCTCAGGCTTCATATGTAAAGCTGCTCTCTTTATCAGACTCTGATTTATGAGTAAGAGGTAGTTTTTCAGGTACCACTGAAGATTATAAAGGGACTGTTTTATCACTGTGGCTTTGTAGGATTTTTTTCCACAGGCTATCTCGCTCCCATTGTTGAAGGAGAAGTGGTTGCTGAATAAGCAGGGGAAAAATTGGATTAGGAACTTCTTAATGCCTCTGCATCCTTCCGGTTCTGAACCAGGTCCTCCCTAGTGGAATATGCAAAGAAGTTCCTTACAAAGAGAAAAAGATCAATAGTCAGCTCTCCTTGTTTATTTTGGTTCAGATAATGTGAAAGAACCTCAATTAAGCACTTAAGAGTCTGTGCTTTCATCACAGACTACAAAAATTTCTAATGAGATTTAATAATATCTCAGCTTTGAGCAAGCTAATAAAACCAGGAATAGTATTCAAAATATTTTGAGCCTCACTTGTCTTCTTGTCTTATGGTGGATGTAATGATATATTTTAATAAGTTTATTCATATCATTAAAAATCGAGGTTGACTTTTCCATTTTTTACTAAAGAAAGTCTTGAAATTATGGCTGAGGAATTCATTTAAGCATAATCGAAGAAACACTTCAAGACATGCTTAAAAATACTACAGTGTGGATTGTGCCAATTCTTTAGCATTCTGACTGTAAGATAAAATTGGATTTTCTTTACATGGATTTCATCTTTGGACACCTATATAATTATTGTTATTTTACTGGTATATTTGTTTGGTGTGTATCTGTAAAAACTGCAGATGGAGAGTCCTTAGCTCTACTTTGTATATCAAGCAAAAGTTTCAGACATGTCCTAGAAGAACGAAGGAGCACTTTCATTGAAGAATCATATGACATTCAATACTAGAGACTAAAATTCTAAGGTGAGTGCCACAGGTAAGCTTTACTGTAACACACACCCAATTTCCCCTCTTACTATGGCTCTCCCTGGAAACAGTAGGACCCCTACTGGGAGACCAAGTCAGAGCTCTGTGTAGAACCTTTCAGACCTACCCAGACGGTTCTCAACCTTGGCTGAACAGAGTATCATCTGAGACGTTTTAAATACTGATGCCTGGCTTCACCTCCAGAGATTCAAATTTAATTGCTGGAGAGCAGGGCCAGGGTTTGTTTTAAAACTCTTAGGAAGGTGTAATAAGTAGCTGGGATTGGGAATTGCCTGCATGTTCCTCCTTTGTGAGTCTTTAAAGGGCATGCAGACTGTGGTAGTGCAGCACGAATGAACATGGAAGCCCTTACTCAATAAGGTAGTTTTGCCTGGGGACACGGGCAAGTCTCTTGGTGTCATGAAGACATAGTTTCCTCATCCCACATGTGAGCAGGTATATGACTCCAGATGGTTTCTGAAGTTTCTTTCAGTTCTAACACACTAGATTAATTTTGTTTCCTTATAGATTAGATTTCTAAGGGTGATCGAAGGAGATCACGTGAAAGGTTATCAGTGGGGAGAGGGAGGTGGGAGAATGGGGGAAAATGTACAGGGAATAAGAAGCATAAATGGTGGGTACAAGATAGACAGGGGAGGTTAAGAGTAGTACAGGAAATGAAGGAGCCAAAGGATCTATATGTAGACCCATGGACATGAACTAAGGCGGGGGAATGATGGTGGGAGGAGGGTGCAGGGTAGAGGGGAATAAAGTGGAGAAAAATGGGACAACTGTAATAGCATAGTCAATAAAATATATTTAAAAAAGAAAAAGACTTCTACGATGCAATAGTTAGAAATTTTAAAGCATACTTTTTAAAGGAATGGGGCATATTTATGTCTGTTTAATCCTTTCCTTTCCTGAATCCTCTTTGTATTTATTCTTTCCATTAAAAAAAAAATTTCAGGGTATTTTTCAATAGCAGGCTCAATGGACTGGGAAAAATTCATGAGAATGATTACATTTGAGTTGAGAATGAAAGAGGAAAGACAACAGCTACTTTTTATTTTATTTTATTTATTTTTTCTTTTTCTTTTTTTATTGATGTTCAAGTACTTTGTAAAGTCCTGTCTGAAATCTTTTCTGGAACAAAAACTGAGAATTAAAGAAAAGCAAATAAACAAACACTGTTCTAATTTTTATCTTTTTTCTAATTCAAACTCTAAGTTTCCTTATGCTAAAATTATTCATCCCTCAATTTTCTTCTGCTCTCTTTCCATATGTAATTAATTTTCACAATATGATATCTCATCAAAATGTTAGAATCAAATTCCTTCAAATACATGGGAGGGTGGACAGAAGGGAATGTGAAATAAACAGGGTGACAAGCCAATATGCTGCAGGAGCAGATTTATGCAACACCCCCCTTCTCTCCATGAGAGTGTGACAATATAAATAGATGGCTTGTACTATTGAAAATAAAAGCACTATCTTGTATGTTTACAGGGGTTTTGCAATCAGGCAATCCCAAGTTTAATTCCTGTTTACCACTTACTACGCATGATTTTGTGCAGGTTTTGGATACAGTGGGCCTCAGTTTTCTCTCCTGGAATATAAGGATGTAGTATAGTATAATAGGGGGATATAAATGCTCATAAGTCTGGGTGTTCTGAAACAGACATGTCTAGGTTCAAATTGCAGTTTTGCTGTTTTCTACCTATGGGATCATGGACAGGTTTCTCAACTTGCCTGGGCTTCCATTTCCTCACCTGTCAAGTGGGGAGCATATCACATACTGAGTGATGTCAGTGTAAGTGTATTAGGAAATATGCTTGACATTGTGAGGGAGGCAGTAAGCACTTGATAAAGGGTAATTAATCTATTTTTATAGGGTTGTTACGAGGATTAAATGAGATAAATGTACCCTTAGTGCTTAACATATAATAAATCAATATGGGTGCCTCTATCCCAGATAATTTTTAAAATATAGTCATTGAGAATATATTAAGAATAAAGGCAACAGTGGTTGCTCTAAGTTGCACTGGGAAACAAAATTACAATGTAGGTCACTTATCCATACTATTCCTCAATATTTTTATGTACTCGCACAAAATCTTTGGCTCTTCCATGTGCAACAGAAACTCTTATCCCAAGAGTTGTGCACATGTAAAAAGAAAAGTCTGTGTTCACTCTTTTGTCTTCTGAATTTAATGAGCTGAGCATAGGTATAAACTGTTGGGGGTTTAAAAGCAATATTTTTACTAGGCAAAAGTGATAGCTTCTGAGTGAGACATCAGCTATTTAACTGTGAGACAAGCATCCTATCAAACCTGGGGGAGGGAAAGAGGATAAAATGATCAAAAGATGACCTACACATTTCCATTTTCCATAATCTTATTGCCGAGAACCACGTATTCAGTGGTGAATATTTTCCATTTCTCCACACAACCTGAGTTTAGGTCAGTTTAGGCAACCATATTAACTGAGAGGATGGTGAGGAGTAGCTTAGATATTAAGTATGTTAAATTCAATGGCTCCCACACCAATTTGTGTGGTGAGGAAACTGTGCCCTTTATTTGACTTCTAAAGGTAATATGGTCTCTGCTTCAAGTCATACATTGTAACAAGGAGGCATTTCTAGAACTAATGTTTTCAATGAACAGGGTTGCAATGTCCTATCACTTCAGGTAACAGGCAAAGGCTAAACATCCTCCTACATGGCTGTATTTTCAGTGGTGACAAACACTTCATTTTGTTTGTTTGCATCGTACCTTGGGTAAAAAAAAACATGAAATGAAAAGCTCCTAATTGCAGACATCTCTAGAATAGCATATGTTTGGTGAAAATATGGTAAAGGAATTGCTTTGTGTATTCATGACCCAAAGCATATGTTACTGATATGGGTGTATTCTTTCCAACCTGTCCTTAGCTCTTGCTTTGATGATTAGATTTTATGCCTGGGCAATTACACTTTCGAATAAAGATGAATTATAAATACGATATATAATAGATTAAAAGCAAGGGGTTGTGGAGAGCACTTCAGGTGCCTTATTATGAGACATGGGCCTTTGTTCCCATAATCTGTCCACTCAGATATTACTGTACTCATTGTCTGCAAACAGGAGCCCAAGTGAAATTCATGAGGAATAGGTGGGGCACCAATGCCAGTGATAATTGCCAGTGATAATCTGCATGTATTCTTGATTTTCTTCATTTATCATTTGCTTCATTTGTGCAAATTTATATTTTCATATAATGATAGAAAATTATTAAGTATAATGGGAAAACATGTTTTAGAACATGCTATTTAAAAAACCTACTGATCACAATAAGGAGAGATTTTAACATTGAAAATATGGAATGAAGGTAGACTAATTAAAATAATTTGCTATTCCACTAACATTTTTATGTTCATAAGTGAATAGTAGTATGATTTTATATAAATGCAGAAAAATATAGCTGGAGCAACTTTCTCTATAAAATATTTACAAGTCAATCTTGATTACTTACTGAATAGCAAAATAATATTGCAGAATCAGAAAACTAGAACTTCAAAAGCCAATCACTAATTTTTTAGATTGGCTAACTATATAACAACTAAGGCCTATAGCAATTAAGGAATTGACTAAGGTTGCGCAGTGAGTCAGAAGTATAGCCAAATACTTCTTAAGATAAAAAAAAATTAAAAAATAAATTCACTTATTTTCTAGAAAAATCTCAAGTTCTTTCTGTCTCTACCTTTAAATCTTACACACTCATTGGAAACATAGCTTATTTCGTATGCACCGTACTCACTATCTCCTCTTTCACATATACACTGTATGTGCACATGTGTATTTGGGTGGGTAGTGTATATAAGTGCAGTATATATACTTACTGGTATGTGTACAAATATATATACACAAATATATATTTGTATATATGTATATGTAAGGGTTCTGATTTAATAATGAGATGGATAATTTGATGTTATTGGAACAAATAGACACATTCAAATGACTATTGCCCTTCATAACAGTTGCAAGCAAAGCTATAACATTATTCCAGGGATGTTTCACAAGAAATTTGCAGTTATTCTTAGGAAACTGTCCTCTGAAAAACCTGGAATCCATGTGAGGTTACTAAGTTGAATGACACTTCGGTTTACAATGGGGTTTTCACATATGTGTTTTCATTTATATTAATCCCCATGATGATTGTGCAGGTAAAACAACCTGGGGTCTGGAAACAAAGAGAGCAAAAGCCCCGCCCAAGTGGTACAGCTAGGTAGGATTCACCAAAGCCAACTCGCTTTTTCTTTTCATTGCACTGTGCCAAATCTCAAGGAGTTTACATTTATCATTTTTAAGCTGTACTTCACTTTTAACCTGGTGGCATCACATGGCTTCTCAAATCCTATTTACAAAAGAAGATGTATAAAATTATTTGTGAATAAATCAATACACAGATTGATAACTACTTAGTCCACTAATAATGACACCAACCTACTGCAGTTTCAGTATCTCTAATGGGTTAGAAGAGATGGCAGGAAAATAAGCCAGATGTAATAAACGGGCCTTATGAAAACATTATTTTATGACTGCTCCATATTTTTACAGATTTTTTTAAGGCTTATAAATTATTTCCCTTCAGATATGACTCCTACAACTAAGTAAGAACAGCATCCTCTTCCTCTTACTGTGTCTCTCACTGTGAGAAGAAGATCAAATAAAATAGGGTGAGAGTAGGCATGGAAGCAAAACTGACTGCAGCAACTGAGAGTATTTCTGTTTGGTTAGGTAAGTGAGTTGGGCTTAAGCAGGTAGGTAGGGACCAGCTTACCTCACAGGACAAACCAGAGTAGCCCGGAGGACAGTCACATTTTTCGATCAAGTGAGCTGGAGGAGTCACTGCTGTTACCCGTCCTTGTTCAGCGACCTCCATTGAGATTTCAGAAATGCTGGGCACAGCAAGCATATACTTCGATTACCATGCAGTAAGTTAAGATCACCTAGCAAACAGTCAATCTTACAACAAGAGTGCCCTCAGGTTTTTGTCATTCTATTGCTCTGAAGCTGCCTAAAATTTAGGAACTTACGCACTACATCTGATTCTTGCATCTCTGTTTCCTCAAAGGTTGAGAGTATGCATTTGCAAAATATTCACATAAAGCATAAGAAGTTTAGTAAATTAGAGGTCTGATATCCTGTTGAGAAGTCATTATGAAGATCCCGCCCCTTCAACTTTTAAAATGGGCGTGGCTTCAGGTAGACCTGGCCTGTTCATTAGATTTCCACATTGTTTCAGACGGACAGCCATGGTCCTTCCCTGTTAGAACCGTCCCTACAGTCGCTAGTGAAACGGCTTTCCTTTACAACCGATGCTGATTTCTTCCTCTTGACTTTCTGAATGTCCCTCTAAAATGTCAGAAAACCATCTAGAAAACAATGATTGAACATAATCGGATAATATTGGTCTTTTTCTGATGATAAAGTATTTTCAAATCAGTATTTTGTTTAACTTTATTAAATAAATTCTTCAAGTAACTTAACTCATGCTCCCTATTGGTGGAAAGGTCCTTATAATTGAAAGAAAAATCACAGTGAAAACACTGCTACCCTTTTCATTAATTTGGAATTATGCATAAAAATATATACAGTTCATAAACTCAGACTATTTCATGACCAATAACATGAAATGTTCTGAAAATAAACATCTAAATGTGACAGTGAATAGTTTTGCTTCAATAAAAGGCACCTCTGGTGGCTTAAGCAGCTTGAATCATAAACTTTATAGCAGGTATAAATAAGTTTTATTGACACTGAGTTATGAGTGCACATTTTGACTTCGCTAGCATCAGAATCTGCAGTCTGAAGATCAGCCAGCTTTTGTGAAACACGCGTTCAGTTCAAATTCAGATTTTGTACAGAGCAGTTGTGATCTGTAAACAAAACTCCTATAAGAACGACTCTGCCTTAGGTTCCTCTGGGTTCGCTGTGGGGGTAAAAAGGTAGCTTGGTGTTTGTGGACAAGGCAGCCCCACTGGCATCTCATGGTGTTTTATAACCTGTGGATTTACTAATAGAGTCTTTCCTTTTCTTGCACATGCTTGTGCACAACAGACTTGTGAGTATTTAAAAAAACAAATGAAACTTGAATGGGGTCAACAATGGATGTTGCTATAATACATTACTTTTTTCTCAGGAGGTCAGAGAGTAACCGTCTTTCCTGAATTTCCTGAATTAGCCAAATTCAATCTTTTATTCAAATGAAAACAGAAATGCAAAGTTGTTATATCCTTCAAATAAATGTAAGAGAAGACAAAAGCAGAGAAAAAATTCAGCCTTGAAAATATGTATAAAATCTGAATCTTAAACCACATGCATAATAACTTCAACTCTCTGCTCCTGAGAGTAACTCTCAGTTACTCAAATTTGTAACTGAGTGAACCTGCAGGGTTTCGTCTTCACTACTTTGGGGGCAGGAGTCAAAATTATTTTTTGACTTTGTCACAATTCCACTGTCTTACAAAATCAAGGGCTAATCTCCTACTTTACTTGTCCTTATTGTTGCCAGATGATGACTCTCATTTTTATTGAACCTGGAAGAAAAGTGGTTTTCATTTATTTTAAAGTTTCAAAAAAAATGATCTCTTAAGCCGAAAGATATTATTTACTGAGGAATGTGAAATAACGTCATAAGGGAAAGAGACTTATAAGGAAAAAAGACACGCTCACAGTGTAGGAAGATGGAATCTGTGAGAGAGCCAAAGAAAGTAAAATGAAAAGTGCATGGCAGCATCGTCAGTCCCACTGACAAGGGCCCCGTGCGCCACCGTACTCTTTTACTGCAGCACAGAACAGCTTGCAAGTTAATTTGTCTGCACGCTCACAAAGTTGTTTGCTATCTACTATGACGCGCGAACCTGCTTTGGCTTCTCCCACCTAATTTACATTTATTTGATATTTAAATTAATTAACAAGATAGCTGACAGTATATATTTGGTACGTGCTTTTGTATTATTTCACATAAAATAATCTCTTGTTAGAAGCACAAGCTATGAAAGGAAAACCAAAGGAATAAAGATTTGAAAGTGAATGTTAGCCCTTGATTTATCCTTTTACCTTTGGTATAATCAGAAAAGCAATATGGATCTTCTGCATGAAAGACAAGGAGTTCTGTCATAGGGTTGGCACAGTGTAAACACTGGAAATGTGGTATTTTTATATTCATTGGTTTGCCATGAGAGGTTACATCATTTTTTGTTTTCTTTCCCTGGACTGGTCTACAAATTTATTATACAAGACTGCTTTCAAATATCCATCGATTTCTTATTCTTATAGTACATAACAGAGAAAAATGGAATGCCAGAGAAATTGAGAATATGTGTGCAGACTCAACTCAACTCTCTGCCTCAGTATAAAAACCTCTGTGTGACTCCTCATTTTATCTTATCGGGTAAGTTGCCCCTTCCACTCAGGGAACGTGACTAGGTGTGCGCATGATGTTGAAGTCTCATGGCGTCTCCACTGTTTGCTCTCTCTTTATTCCATGATTTTTAAATGTATTCCTAGCTGTTAACTTCTTTCCCCATTGTATGTAAACACACTTACTCCTCTTTGAGATTTAACAATCATCCCTTGAACTTTGAGATTATTTCACTCCTCCCTTTTACAATTATGTTCATGGAAAACACTAGTTTGTACTCACAATATTAGGTTCAGTATGTCCCACTTATTCCTCAAAATGTTGAGACTATTTCTTCCAAAAAACTGCACTAAAACCGGCAGTAAGAATGTCACCAGTGTGATCCTAAGTGTCAGTGTCAGAAAGTCTCATTTTATTGGACCTTTTATGTCATATAAAAACAGTATAGTCCCTTAGAGTATTCACATCCTTTGGCTTCCAGTATTTATTTTTGTCATTCTTCTGCGCTCTTTTCTGTTTGGTGTGATTCCCAATCTTTTCACATCATGATGCAGAGGGAAAATGACAGCATTGTATGGTGCACTGGGGTGAACTGAACAGATGACAATGAACATGGGTGAAAGAGTTGGGACCAACTTCTCTCTGCTTGGTGGCCCTAAGGAGGTTATTTTCTCACCCATCCTGCGGCCTATTTATAGCACCACAGCTAATTATCTCTACCCTATTGGACATCATCTCCTGAAATTCTGACTGGTATCTAAAACTCACTATGTCAAAGGTCAGTTCACCATTTTTGCCCCTTAAACTTGCTTCTCAACCTGTTTTTCTTTTTGGGGAAATGGCAGTAACTTCCACCAGGTGACCTAGAAGCCATCTTTAACTCGTCTTTTCTCAACACGCTCCCAAACCAAACACTTCTAAATTTTTCTTGCCTGATGTCCTACTGATCTTCCCTATAGACTCTAGAATAAGAACTTAACTTGGGAAATTTCTATCAGCATTTACCTGCTTTGTCTCATCACATTTCCATACGTAGCCTTGATAAGAATATAATGGATATCATACAGCACATTCAGGAAGTCTTCACGGGTCACAGTTCTACTGACTCGAGGATCATCACCATAATATTTCCACTCTTTCTGTTAACAAGAAAATGAACTACTTTGATGAAACTGAGTGTAAAACCATTGACATCCTTGCACCAAACAACTAGTAACCTTACCTCTGTCATTTCAATTTCATGCCTTGTCAGTTGGCCAATTAGAGGAGCAGCCATATGCCTGATGATAACCCTAGCGTGAGCTGGAGTCCCACCTCGAATGATAACTTGAGGATTATATGTAAAGAAACCTGTCTCTTCTCTTGCCTCAAAGTAGATAGTATACTTGAGTTTTCCACCATAGGCCATCAACTGACAAAATAAAGTGAGGGGCAAGGAGTTAGATAAATCTCCACATGGAGTGATTTCTAAAACATATTTTGCTATGTTCTCATGTGACTACAAAGTTCTTATGCTTACCTTCTTTCCTTCAAATTGCTCTGGAAGTTTCCAATAAAAAGGTTCCAGATGGAGATCTTGTCTCACCCGATCCATGTTGGCAACAATCTCTGGATCTTGAAAATCAATGCCTTTGGTAGTTGTGTGCTGCAGGGCCTCATCCACCAGGGGCAGAATGGTCTGCTCAGGCTTCAGAGTCACCTGCAAGGGATCAGATCACAGCAGGAGGCTGAGTTCAAGTCTTTTGGGCACCCCTTTAAAGCCAAATTATGGACAGCATGTCTACCTGCAGTGCCATCCCCATTCTGATGAGCAGTTTTCCCAGGAAACAGAACTACAGCCTAGTGAGCAAGTAAAGCATAGGAATAAATCTTTCTGACTTGTTGGCACAGGGAAAACCACAACACCTGTGAAAATCGGACACTTTTACATTAACAAAAAGTAGCATTTAAAAGTAGGAAGAGTTAAAGGAAAATGTAAGTAAAAGTAAACATGCTTCCACCCTAAAAATCTATGATTCTCTATGGCTGGCTGGAATAAGTGTGCAAGCAGCCTGGTGTTCATGACCACATTAGCGCAGATCGGCATTCATGCTCCGGAGTCCTCACGCTTCAGGATGCAGCTTCTTCCAATCCCCAAACAAGTTTCCCTTTCAAGGTCTCCCCCTTCTCCCCTGGCATCAATTTCTTTATAACAATAAATTAACTGTTTTTAAGGAAAATTAAAAAAGGCATTTACTCCAACCCTCTAAAGGCACATGGTCCCTTTACCATTTTGAGATGTGCACAGGGGAAAAGGTTGCTTAAATGTTTTGCCATTTCCTCCTAGCCCTCAGCACCCAGCTAAAAGATGCCAGCAGGGATAACATTATACCATTACATGGCTCAGCAGGTCCTCACTCACCCTCATGTGGATCAGTCCTTCCGCTTCAGAGCACTGAGTAGTGGCGCCAAAGCAATAGCAGCTGCTGCAGCCAAGTGGGTTCTTGGCATCAAGTCCGAATTTGCCAGACCGGCACCTGTCACAGTGGACACCTTCCACATTCACCTGAAGAAAGATGAGAGTCCCCCAGTGTTTGTAACAGTGAGGTGATGAGAAAAATAAACTTGAGAATAAATAACAGGAGCATGAGTTTTAAAAATGGAAAAAAAGCAAGAAAAGATCACTGAGTATCGTACTCACATCTCAATCGGTACATGTAGATAACCTCGTTGACGTTGCATGAATCTAAAATATGCCTTATTTATACATAAGGACATTATCAAAGATATTGTATATTGTTTTTTAAATCTAAGCAGCACAGTTTCTACTATTCTGCTGTGAACAATATGAAAGAGTCATGAGAATTTAAAGTGCAAAATAAAAACATCGATTCCTAAACAGTGATGTGATGCAAAAAATAGATGTAAAAAGAGACACGATATTAAAATGTAGATTTATAAAATTATTATTATACAATGTATGTATAATCATATATGTATTAAATATAAATGGTAATGGAAACATAAAAGATAAATAAAAATAAATAAAATAAACAAATATAATGCGTAGTCATAATTAAGATATGTAACAATGCAGCATTGTATTTTGGGTTTGTTTCAGGACTTTGAGTGGCAGAGGCTGCCTTTTCTTAAATTCTCAAGATTGTTTTAGCAATCACTCCCTGGATGTCATCTTTCTGTGTTTCTGTCCTTCTCCATATTGACTTTTTCTTGAAAAGATACCTGTGACCCAGTCTTAATTGCATTTACCCTGAAATTGATTTTTTGGATGTGTCTAAGATGGAGGGAAAAAATCTCTCTTATCTTTTTTAATGGGCTGTTTTTCTACATCGTTTAACAATATTAATGAAGGCTGAAATTCCCACATAGTCACTGCTTAAAATGTCAGTGTTTATATGTGATGAAATTTTACAGAACTTCCACAGCATTAAATATATTTTTCAGCGCACAGTGATTGCAGATTAATTTGAGGAGAAATGTTTTTTTATAAGCCTTATTATTTAGCTCTGATTTTCTCTGTTGGTGCTTAAGAAAACTGTCTTTTTCCCCCTCCCAGACTATTCTTGTTTAAGCAAAGTGGATGTGTAAAGAAATATTTACCATTAAAAATATATCACATCTACCAACTAGAAAAATTAGGCTTTGGGTACTTAAAAAGGCAGTGCTTATCCCTATGCTAATGAACATACATCAATAAAATCTCTGTGTCTGTCAGTTAGTTTCTGTTTTTCTGTTTGTTTAGCCCAATGAAGCAGGAATAATGAATACTGAATGAAGTTAACACTGAGCTATGAAAATAGAATTGAGGCAAGTTTTCCCTGAGTGTATTTTGGCAGCACATACCTTGCAAGTGCACTGCCCCGTTCGATCGATACAGAAGCATTTTTTAGTCTCTGAATCACAGGTCGCCTCCTCAGTCCCGGGCAGGAAGCAGTCACAGGGAGTGCAGTGAGGGTAGTTCCAGTGACCGCTCCTGCACTCTGTACATTTTGCACCAGAGAATTTTGGATGACAGTTGCACTGGCCGGTGTTTACGTTGCACTGGAAATCCAAGGATCCCACTGTGCTACAGTTACAAGCCTATGGAGGAGGCCAAAACAGCAACAATGAACACCATTTCCTGGGAAATAGCTTAAAATTTTAATTCTAATGTTTCTTTGCTCCCATTAAACACACATTAATCATGTGTCTATTATATGCTTGGTAGTATTCCAGTTTAGTCGCTTGGGAAACATCAGTGAACAGAACACTAAAATTGCTTCCTGCATTAACTAAAATATATGAGTGTCCAACAACCATAATACTATTGCTTAAGAAAGAAAATGTACTTCCTCTGCCTTTTTGTGGCAAGGAGGAATTAGATATGGGTTTTCTTCAAACCCTTTTTGTTTCAAAGACTGAACTTGAGACAAAGTCATTTTACTTTATTGTCTCATTTTCACAGCACTTAAGTTGTACAGAGACATACCTTACAGTTTAGTGGAGGGAGACAAGTAAATGTGTAAACAGAAGGTAATGGAATGACATTATATAATAGGGGAAAATGCAAAATGCTATGAGAACGTATAAGATGCACTAAACCAGATGTGGGGAAGCCAGAGAGAATTTAGAGAAGAGACGTGTAGGGTATTGCTTTGGGCATTTCGTTTTTCAGACAAGCCTGATTTGAGGTGCTTTGCCGGTAACTACAGATACATATGATTTTCTCTTTATTTGTATAATTCAGAATTTTAATATAATTTTTTAAATTTTGAAGTTCTTTTAATTAATTTACTGCAACATGGTGAGTTTTTTCAGTTTGATAACAAAGTTGTTTCTGGGTTCAGTGTTATTTCTCAAATTTGTGTTTGATATTTACTTCTGTTCTCATTTACCAGTTTTGTTCTTCAGGATCCCCTATAGTGCCTCACCACTTCTGCCTGTCCCTCGAATCTGTAACATCCTCATGTCTTCAGTGGTTATTTTCTTATTTGCCTCTTAATTTTGTTCTCTATTTTATGGCTCCCATTTTACACAGGAAAATTCTTTTGTGTGTATACATCCAATGCTTATTTTAATTACACTATTGCATGTTTAGCTTCCTTTCAATGATTTATTTCCTCTCTTCTTTGATTTCTCCTCATCCACGTGTCTGTTTTCTTATATTCTTTAAAATTCTTCTGCTCCTGATTTACAAAGTTCATATCTCCTTGCAATGTAACAGGAGCATATGTCTAAGAGTATGTCTAAAGTGCCATTTAGAATCTTGGAACAAATAAGTGATTTTCAGAGACCAGCTGTGCCAATGATCAATCTACTGTTGCAGAGCTTTAAATTCACTCTTCCTTGCCCTGCCTTGTGATGCTGAGGTTAGAACCTACACAGCAGAAAGAAAGAAGGAGCTCCTACCCTTTGCGACAGCATGGATGGAACTGGAGAGCATTATGCTAAGTGAAATAAGCCAGGCAGTGAAAGACAAATACCATATGATCTCACCTTTAACTGGAACATAATCAACAAAAGAAAAAAGCAAACAAAATATAACCAGAAACATTGAAATTAAGAATAATCTAACAATAACCACAGGGGAGTGGGGAGGGGATAATGGGGGGAAGGGTTTTCAGGAACTACTATAAAGGACACATGGACAAAACCAAGGGGGAGGGTGGAAGCAAGGGAGGAAGGTCAGTTTGGCTGGGGTGGGGGGGAGTGGGGAGGGAATGAAGACAACTGTAATTGAATAACAATAAAATAATTTTAAAAAATCCTATAGACATTTCTCCATGGCCAAATAGCTGAATGTTAAGCTTCATCAACAGAGGGTGCTATAGAAACCAGAAAACCCTCAGGGGCAGGAAGACACTACTGTCCTGGGTTCTGTCTTCATTACTCTCATTGTTATCATTATTATATTATTTAGCCTGAGAGCCCAGAAGGTCAGAATGATTGCAACTGTGCCCCTAAGACCACTGTCGCCAGATTTCTAAGTAGCTTCAGTTTGCACACAGCTTTGACCATGACAGGCTGCTTCTGTCACTCGCATAGCCCTCAGCAGTGTTGGGCAGCTTCCTCAGACTAGCACTTGCACACAAACTCCGCCAAGTGTTTACTTGTTGTTTGTTTTACCACAGGCCGGCTGTGTGGTCCTGTGCTATTCACCTTCTCTTTAAATAGGTCTGAATCTCAGCCTTGCGGGGGTTGGGGGGAGGGAAGTGTGTGGCCTTTCTTAGCTCTCGGTTCCTTTATGGTCCACCCTCCGTAAGCCTACAGCTGTTAGCTGTTCTTTTGTATCTGCTGCTTCAGTAACTTTTCAAGGAACTGCCTTTTACCAGTTAACAAGTCTTTATACCCTACTTTCCCTGTTTAAACAACTGGTGTGGTTTGTCTCCCGAGTGGGTCCTGACTTGGTATCCACGTGGGTACCACACCTCTCTGTGTCTGAATTTGTCACCACACAGTATTTATACCTAGTCTGTCACCTGACTCTTCTCAATGCTGTACTACCATTCTTCGGAGATCTACAGCTCCACGGCAAACTCATGTGCACAGCAACTTGCCAAATTCCCAGATCTAATTCTGGCTGGATCTCACTTTGTATTTCTCACACGTTCATTGCTCAGCTTAATTCTTATATCCACCACTACTGGGGATATTCCTTCTTCTGCTCCTGCCAAGAAGACTTTACTTATGAGACTACTCTTTCTAGAATGTGATGCACAGTCACCAGCTTCCCATATATCATCTCTCTCCTGTCCAAATGCTTTGTGAAATATTTTCCAAGATTCTGATATAAAAATAATTGCCAGGCCTTATTTTGGGTATCTTTATGATTAAGTATTTTTTATGTCTTCATTGCTGTCCAGTAAAGAGTGCTGGAGAGGGGATGTTACTAAAAGTTATTTTAGACCCCAAATGTAATTATTTGTTATGTTACAGACAGGAAAACAGTTTCCAAGCATTGAACAAGTCAGTGTCATTACCCCAAGTAACTCCTCCTTATAGAACATCAGGTGTAGAATGAGATTTTAAAATAAGGATGATTGGCTTATTCACTTAAATATTTTTTTCCTTGACTCAACCAAAATGAGCTATAATCAGAAACAGTAAATTAGGTATGGATGGAAACTGTAATCATGCAATAAATTTAAAAAATGTCTTATGAGACATCCTTATCATTTAACTAAAATATAAAATGTCTGCTACCTAATTTATTGCATAATTCTTGAAGACTAATTGACAGTACCAATAGACATTGGGACCTTTCCAAAGCAGGAAGTATATTCAGCAAGTTATACTCGAGACTAAATGAAACCATTAACCATATGTCTAGATAGCACTGTAGTCGACATCAAACCTGAATCATAATTAGATGTAATGTTTGTTTAGCAACAGAGGATTTATGCACTATTCCCCTGCTAGCAAAAGATGGCAAGCTTTCTATTCTGCTTTAATAAAAGCTCAAATGATGTGTGCACTCACACCTCAGCCCGGAGAAATTATCCATGACACAAAGAGAGGAAAGCTATAAACTCAAATCACTGTAGATTTAGATTACAGTCATCCAAGTTTTTAAAATAAGAGAATTCATGCTTATAAATATTTGTGAGGGCTCTATGAATTTTTAACTGATCATAATAATGAGGTTATTCAGAAATTTAGATTTTTAATAGTGGTTCAAAGTAATCGAAAGAACTTCAAACCACATGATGGTCAATGATCATTATATAATGGTATCAAATATATAACTACTTAAAAGAAACTTGGTCTATAATTTATCCTGATTTATAGCCTGAACATTAGATATCAGCTGCAATTTCAGGAGTTTTATTAGAATTTGGCCACATCATTAGATTTTGTGGCCAAATGGAACCCTCCTAAGTCTCCTTATGGCTTATTCACAAGTCCAGCAATGAGACAGACACTTGTCCAAGTGGAAAATGCAAAAAAGGTCATAGCGTTTTTCACACTCATCTCAAATTTTAGAGCTCTTGAGGAATTTTTGTTTTGTTTCCAAAAATGTAGCTCTATGAATCTTTAAACCGGGTAGTTACTGGAAGTAACTGATGCTGCATCTATTTCTCTAAATGTGAATTTGGTCACGAAGCTTTCTAAGGTTCATCTATGGAAACAATTGAGAATTTTTCTAAGTGAAGTTTGTTAATAAGACTCTTCAGAACTTCTCAAGTATTTACTAGAAACTGAAACCTAGTCATAATTTGAGGGCAATTCATATAGATTTTTGGTAAATTCCTTTAATTAGTTCCTAATTTGCTTGTACTTTGTAGTTTGCAAATATAGCTCATTGTGTATAAGTGTGAGGTTCTGGCTGTTTCCATTTTATTACATATTTATTCATTCTTTTCCCCTCTTTTTTGTAGGTATCATGGATGAGGTGGCATAAATGTGTACTTACTTCATTATCTTTCCCGTAAGTGAAATGAATGTGAGATATTGATCAACAGCTGCAATCACTCCACAGTGATAGTTCCACATTGTTTTGTAATATAATATTGGACTTTGAAATGCCGAACTGTAGAGCTCTACCAACATAACAATCTTTAAGACACATTATCAGATGAAATAAAGTGACTCACTCACCTTACAGCCAGAGACAATGCTGTGGCCCCAGGTACCAGGTGCACATTGAGAACATTGATCTCCGATGGTATTGGGAGGGCAAATGCATTGCCCAGTCATTGGGTCACAGTTATTACCCAGATGAGAACAGTTACAAGCTTCACAGGTGAAAGGGGGAATAAAAAAGTAAAAATTTAATAGAAAATGTGATTTGTGTTGTTTTATTTTCCATACTATAGCTAAGGATCCTTGAAAGTAAAAATTTAACTCATTCATCTTTTGTATCATAGTGCAGTGTTCAACACACATATATTGTAATTCACTCAATAGTTTCAAAAGGTAAAGCATTTATAACTTTTCAAATGCACTTAAGGAAACAAAGAACTGGTGTATCAGATTCCATGGTAACTGTATTACCTTATATCTGTTTTTATATTTAATTCATAATTAATTTTCTACACTGTATAGATTAATAATTCCTTCCTGTTGATGATTATGATTTGCAATAAAAACCAATAAGCTTAATAGGCTTCATAAATTCAGTATATACTGATATATATATATCCTGAGAGAAACATATATAAATATACATACACATTTATAGGCAGATAAATGTATATATGTATATATACCCTGACATACATAAATATATATACATTTATAGATAGATAGATGCTTTTGAGTTTTATTTACCACCTGCCTCATTTCTTTTCAATATATTTTGAATTTTTTATTCTCCAATGCAATACATAAAGAGCACAAATTCACCCCACCAATGCACTGTCACAAAGAACGCAAACACAAGATTGAGATCCTCAGAGCTATCTAAGATAAGGACTATATGCTGCTTATTACATAATAGTTGACCTAGTTACTAAGTATATTTTAGTGCAGTGTTTCATATTAAAGAGAGAAAGCAAGAGAAGAAAAGCCAAATAACTTGAATTTAAATAGAAGATGAATATTACAAGAAACCTTTTTATTGGTTATATGATGATTAAATCTTTTTAACAAAATACATTTGGGACATTTGATTAAATTCACATTGTAAGGGATTATAATTATCACAGCTCACAGTATTTCATATCATCTATCAAAAATGTTTAGCATAATACCTGACATAGGGTAAACACCAAATAAATCTTAGCCATTATTTTTGTTATCATTATTATCATTGTTGCTAATTTTCAGCCAAAGGATTTAGTTTATATGCACCATTTATTAATAAGTAAAATAGTTCATTTTGTATTTAAATTTATGTGCTAAAAATATCTCAGACAGTTCAAATCATTACCTGCAAATAGAAATTCTCTAAGTTGTTCTTTAATGGAATCATAACACTGACTTAATAAGACAACTGAGTAATTAGCTAGCTTTTTCTTGTTAAAATAGAATGTGTATCACATGGATAATACCCATATAGAAATAATGATAATAATTATAACACTAACAATCAACACTTACATGGCACTTATGTGCCAGGCATTCCTCCGAATATTGTATAGCCATTAATTCAACTAATTGTTGCAAAACCCCAGCAAGGTATATACTATTTTTTTATTTTTTATTTTTTTAAAGAATGTATTTATTTATTTTTAGAGAGGGGAAGGGGGTGGAGAAAGAGAGGGAGAGAAACATCAATGTGTCGTTGTCTCTCACACACCCCCTACTGGGGACCTGGCCCACAACCCAGGCATGTGCCCTGAGTCAGAATCGAACCAGTGACCCTTTGGCTCATATGCCGGCATTCAATCCACTGAGCCACACCAGCCAGGGCTTACTTTGTTTATTTAATAGATGAATTTTGCAGAGGGACAGGGAAACCAGGTCACTCAATTAACTTCACATAACTAGTTACCTGTGGTGCCACTAAATAAATTTAAGCTCTTTGGAGTAAGTCATGCTCTCAAAATAATGCTATCTTACCTATTTGGTTCTTATTCTCTGTTCTGTTTTTCTGGGTTAAATGCTGCTACGTCTGCATTTCTAAAATGTTCTCTGTTTCAATGTTTTAAATAATGTTTTTGGTCTCTTATAATTTTTGGTAGTGGATATATTTGAATATATAGCACAATTTCATTAATATCTATTACATGAAAATGTTAGTGAGATTTAGATTTAAAACAATATATTTTATTTTATTTTTTTAAGATTTTATTTACTTATTTTTAAAAGATAAGGGAGAGAGAAAGAGAGGGAGAGAAATGTCAGTGTGTGGTTGCTTCTTGCATGCCCCTCACCAGAGACCTGGCCTGCAACCCAGGCATGTGCCCTGACTGGGAATCAAACCGGCAACCCTTTGGCTTGCAGACTGGTGCTCAATCCACTGAGACACAGCAGCCAGGACAAAAAAAAAAAAAAAAAAAAAAAAAAAAAAAAAACAGCATATTTTAAAATTCAGCTTTAGAATTTTTGGTATATATAGATACTGACTTAGAAACCGCATGTATAGTTTTGGAGGGACTACAATGATAACATTTAGAATAATTTATAATGGCTTAATTTATGATCACAACTGTATACCATAGGTGTTTGAGAATAATTTCAAATATTATTCCTGACTCTTCTCACATAAATTTACTACAGTAGTCCATAAAAAAAGTCTTAAAAAACCTTACCATGTACTTATCATGGTGCTGAGAGCATAGGAGTATCATCAATATTGAATTAGTGAGTTTAGTAAGCAAAGGCTAGTAGGTGGAATAAGGGTCAATTCCTTGTTTGTGGCACAGAAATCAATGCTAATGTTAAGTCTTTACTTTCAACTATTTTGTGCTAATTTCTACTCTCTGTACCAGGATTGTCAGAAGGCTGTGGCTGGACACAGGAGAATACTGCTTGAGCAAATTATGTTAGTAACGCCTGCGTGCATTTTCCTACGAACTAAAAAATATCTAGAGCCAATCTGTTTCTTTCTCAGAATATCACAGTTTTCAAGATACATAAAAGTAGATGCAAATGTATTTTTTGTACCATAAAAAGTTATTAACTTCCCTGATCCTTCTAACAATTTTGCAATAGGAAAAGGGAAAGTTGAACTGTATTTGCCTTGGAGTAGAGTTTACACTAAGACAACTTTGGCACCAGAAAAACTGATCATTTGACTTTCAAACTGCAGTACTTTTTGGGTGGCTGGCTGAAGAGAGGTCATAGTCAGGAAAAGACACAGCAGAACTGGGGTCTGCTGATGCCTTTATATTGAGTACTTGCAAATCTCTAGGGCAGTGTTGCAAGTTGCAATGTATTTCTTTTGCTAATTTATTTTAAATAAATATATATTTCTTATTAGGTTAAATATTTTGTAGCATATATTTGTTATCGGATGCCTCTCCTTTGATATTGAACGCTGCCCGACAAACTTGCAAGACACCCTGACCAGAGAATGAAGGCGTAGGGCTTAGTCTCCATAGCAGACCTGTGCATCCTCCTTCTTGGAAGTTGAAATGACCATGGGCGCAGTGGTCACATTTCTTTCCTGTCACTCCAGGCTGGCACCAACACTGACCACTGTCGTCACAGTCGAATGATTTAGACCCAAAGGAATTGCAGTTGCAGGGAACACACCCTCTTGATGACTGTAGGCCAAAGGTTTCAGGCTGGCATTGGAAAGGAAAGAGGAATATTAAATTTAAATCAATTCATTCACTATAGAACAAGATGCAGAGTACTAAAACATCAGGCAGGGGAAAAGGAGTCTAAGGGTTATGAAGGTTTCCTCACTGATGTTATGACAACTGAGTTGTCGTTCAAGCTAATGAAATGATTTTTATAATATCCAAAGAGAAAAGTTCAATGACTTTGAATTTCATGAAGATAAAGGCAGAATTAGGGCATTATCATTCAGTCAGATATATTTTCATTAGCTTTTCCCTATACTTCTTAAGATTCTAACAGCACTGTGAAAATAAGCTATGGTTGGTCTTTTTATTTTAATTAAAATTTTTATTTGCCAAAATCCTAATAATCTGCATTGATTACTTTCAGATCCTATGAACTCTTTCTACTTGGTAAAAATACTTTCAATATTGTTACCTGCAGCCTAAAATTAAAATAAATTATTTCCTCTAATACTTGATCTAACATTTTTTACATATTCATTAATACTTCTAATAGTCACTACAGGGTTCACATTATAAATATAATTTACAGCTTATGACTACACTGACAAAATAATTGATTTGACAAACATCTAGATTCTCGGGTTTCATACTAGCAATAGCAATTGATTTATGAAAACATACATCAAAGATTGGGTAAATGAAGGAAAACTTTTATAGTCTGATGAGTTATTCATATGCATATCTCATCTACTTATAACAAGTAAATTTCTTTGGTCATGCTTTCATCACTAGCATTGGCTTACTTTCTTGAAATACATGTTATCAGACTTAGAGTGACTATAAGAAAATGTTGATGGATTAAAAATTACTCCTATTAGAAAGTGGGAAGCACATATCCTACTTAAAGTACATCAAGGTTATCCTACTAAATATAAAGTATGTCACATGATTATGATATTTTAATCCAGAAAATCAGTCACAGTAATTACTTTTTTCTAAAAATAATTCCTATTTAGAAAATCAGGCTTAATAATTACTTCTTTGGGAAAAAAAATCTTGCTACTTAATGTGATCCACTCAAAGAGAAATGAATAAGCTGCATTATATATTTTTAACATTATTAACAGTATTAAAAATAAATTGTAGAAAACAAAATTACACTAAAAGTTATTCTTTTAAAATGACTGTAGCTAAGAATAGTTTTGTATTTAAAATATAAAATAGGTTGAATAAGTTTGATGACCATTTTCTTTAGTATTTACTGATGACTTTATTTTTATTTCTAGTTCTAATTCAGATTTCACTACATGATTAAAGAAAGCGTGCATCAGTTCTAACAAATGGTTTAACACATCACATTAAAATTAAATTCAATTATATAAAGAAAAAACATGTAATTTTTTTCAAAAAGATAATTTAATGTAAAATTCTAGACATCTGGCCTAGAGAAATAACTGGAATTTGGAAAATGGTTAAAATACAAGCATGCCCATTACAATATTATTTGTCATAGTGAGAAACTATAGAAGCACTTGAATGTTCAATGGTAGAGACAATTTGAATGAACTAAATTATGATACGTTCATACTATGAAATGATATGCAATCATTAAATCCTATTTTGAAGCAGATTTAATGACATGAATATGCTTAGTATATAGCATTGAGCAAAATTTCAGAAAGCAGAATAGAAAATTATATATACACTGTGATTGTAATTACATACCTATAACAACACACCTACCACTCAGATACACACAGATAGAAACATATATACATAATATAGTAAAATATTTTTAAAGTATCTGAATCACAGAAGTAGTACTTTGCATTTGTTTTTGTTTACTAAATATTCTTGACTTGGAAATCCGAATTATAGAAATAGTATTTTAATTCATCTTTATACCCTAAATTTTTCTTTACTTAGCATATTTACATACATGTATATACACATATCTATTTTTAATGGGCAAGTTAATAAAATATTAAATATACTTCCAAATCATAGTTATTGACAAATTCCAAACTTGATCATATAAAGAAATGTACAGGAAGAAATATTTCTATCACACTTTTCTATTTAAATGATGCAATTTTAAAGGCTAAGTTATACCAAAACAAATACTACTAAATTTCAGTAATACAATTTCAACAAATTTAGTGTTCAAAAATGTATTTCAGAGACTAGAAAAATCCCATGAAGTACACAAATTTAAAGAGCAAATATTCCTTGTCAGTAATCAAAATTAACAAGGTGAAACAAATACAGGAGAGAGTGCCAGTCAATTTCACAGGGAAGTTTGTTGACTCTCATAAATTATTCTTACTTGGGATAATAATAACAACTAGAACTTACATACTGTGCTATGTGCCAGGCCCTGTTCTAAAGCCCTTTATACACAGTAATTCATTTAATACTCAAGACAATTGGGAGATGAATATAATCACCTTTTTATAGAATGGTGACACTGAGGCACAGAAAAATCAAGTAATTTGCCTGAGGTCACCAGCTTGCCAGTGGTGGAGTCACAATTCCCAATCAGCCAGCCTGCCTTCCGAGTCTGTGCATTTATTTAACTCACACATACTGCCTCAGAGAAAATGTGGTCTGAGTACAGTACACTGCTTTCTAAGATGATGCTCTAAGGTAGGCATGAAAGGGGCATGAACGAGAGTTGAATTTCTGATAAATTTGCATAGTGGAAACATTGTGATTAGTTACTATGCCTTTCTTTTACTTTGTGTATGTATTTCTTATTCAAAAACATAATCTCATGTGAAGATTTCTTCATTTAATCATCAGTGTTCATGATACCTAGAGTCTACAAGGCACTCTCCACGTCTGCCTGGACTTTATGCATTGTTCTCAGGACTACCCGAGACAGTCACCGAGGCATGTGACCCGCCCCTCCTGCAAGAGAGCCTGCGATGAGGAGTGTTGCTGCACAGCGTCCATCTTCTGGAGCTCACACCAGGGCTGGCATCTTCTAGTCAATGAGTGATTGCAGTAAAGTACTAGAACCTTTTTCCCATTGGCCTGGCCAAGGATTGGGATTTGGGCAGAAGGCACCAAATGAGGCTTTTCTACCCACTTTTTCCTTCCCTTTCTCCCTCACATAGTCAGACCTGCACTGCAGCAGCAGGCTCCCTGAGTACTACATTCCCTTCTCCTTCCCACTTCACAGACATGGATCTCTTGGCATCTGCCTCTTGGAAAACCCAAACAGATGCAATCCCCATGAAGCAGGTCCTACCAGAGATGAAGACACTGAATTACAGGATGATTTAAGGAACTGTTTTATAGCTAGAAAGTGGTGAGGCTGCAGTTTGACCTGAGGCAGTCTGAAATGGGAACTTGTTTTCTTAAAATGTCAATAGAGCCAAGAAAAAAAAAAAAAACATGCTTTGCTTCTTTACTATGTACTTCATTCTCACTTTCGAGTGTCCCCTATACTCAGCCCCTGCACAGGCTCTGATTCCACACTGGCAAGTCTTGTCTCCGCTGCTCTGCGGATTGGCTGCAGAGCTAGCCTTCCCTCCCGCCTTCCTCTCTCCCTTCCTCCCAACATTTGTTTTGTTTTGTCTTGTGAGAAGGGGGTCCCAAATTATGTAGCAGAAAATATGCTTCTTACTTTGTGTGTACATTGTGCATTTACAGTGTATAAAATGTATTTCTTGTGTTTGTTGTATCCTGTATCAAAATTAGGGTGTGGACACATAACCAGATCATTCATTATGCTGAAATTGTCAGGTCAAAGGGCTGAATTTTCTTTGGCAAATTCACTTTCTTTGCTAGATTTCCTTTTTTTGTTTATTCATAGAGGTGAGTTTGCTCCAATGATGACTGAGGCCCTTTCTACTTCTGAGATTATAGGTTCCTACACATACATTTTTCTTTGTTTTCTACACATGCATAGTTAATTGAAACTTTATTAACCTATGAACTTGAATGTAGTTTTGAAAATATGGGCAGCTATTTTTAAAAGGCAAAGCTTCAATCAAAAGCTGTCTTGTTTTGGCATTTGCAGCTGGCACACTTAGCAACCATTTTTTGGTAAAATGGCATCAGGGATTGTCAGCCACAGCACACAAATCATAACATGCCAGGCAAGAGCCATGCAGCGCTTCTGGGATTACCCGAGCTGCGGGCCAGTAGGCTCCCCGAGGGCACCCAGTGGAGCTGCTGGAACCCCACCTCTGGGGAGACCCCAGCACCGGCTGTGCTCTCCTTGGATGCTCCTCCTGTCGGTGCACCTGCCTCCCCAGGTTGCACTGTTTCCCCACGAAGCCTGATTTACAGACACATCTTCCTGCAGCATCACACTGTGGTGATGCAGAGCCAATGGGACTGCAGTCACACAACACACAGAATCGTCTCTCTGGGTCCCACCACATACTCGACTTCAAAAGCCAAGAGAAAAATAAAAACAAACAAAAGAAAGAGCATACAATATTATTCAAGAGATAGAAGCAGACGACATTTTCATACTTCCTACAGAAAGGCCCTTGTGAAGACATCTGAGAAATGCTTGTTTCTGTTTACCAGTCAAGAGCACCACAAATACATAGTTATGTGAGAAGTGGTACAAATCCACCTGCTCTCCCAGAGGAATCTCAAGGTCTTGCCCTGCTGAAAGGAAGGGCAATTTGTTCAAGAGTAGAGAACAAGAGATTTTTATTACTGTTTCACTTTAGCAAAGGGATGTATCTAAAAACTACTAGAAATAACATCTAAATAATGGAACTAGAACAAACAGATTGCTGAAAGCAAAAGGTATGGCACATTTTATTGTACCAAAAATGTAAAGGCAAAGGAAGGAATATTTTACTCTCTGTAGGCTGGAAAGTAAATTTATATCTTATTTGATTCAGAAACATCTGAAGTACAGTAAATATTCCGCAAATTCACTGCCAAGGAAATATAGGTTGAAGGTCAAATGCTAGTGCACAGCAAATTTTGTTCCATTTTGAGAAGCCATTTCAATGATCACAGTGATTTCACATATAGAATTAGATGGCCCCGAGCCTTTCTTTCAGTACACTAAGGTGTATGTCATCGAAAGCTGATGGGACTGTTCAGGGCAGCACTAGTTCATCGCTCAGCTCCTACTTTTTACCTTACATCTGTCACACCGCTGGCCCAGCACGTTAGCTCTGCACTCACACTGTCCTGTCCTGGTGTGGCAAATCTCGGAGAAGGAGCCATTGGCATTACAGTGACAAGCTGTAAAGAGAAGAGAGGTTAGTCCCTGGGAAAAACATTCTAATAGCCTTCTTAGGCTCATTACATAAAAATATCCCCAAGATGATAACATGGGCAACGATCTTTTAGAACAAAATGTTTTCTGACTTGAGAGATGATCTGTTAGGCACTATGCCATTTGATCCTTACTAGTCTACAAACCGTACTAGTAATTCATGTGAAGATTTAGCATAGCGCCTGGCACATCATATGGTGTTGAAATATTAATGTTGTCATTATTATCTCAATGTTGAGAAAAAAGACACTGAAATTCAAAGAGGCCATCACTTGTACAAGGCCACGGGATTGGTAGGCGATGTAGCCAAGTCCAGAACCTCAGTCCCATGACCCCAGGTAAATGTTCTCTCAATCACTCCTCCATCTGTTTCACTTCTTTACAGATACATTCGTGTAATATTTAAAATATTATAATCCTATTTTAAGTAATACATATTAGCTTTACAGCTAAAATAATTTTGAGATATTATTAAAATTAATAGCACCTATAGGATAATATTAATGCCATTGTTAATAAAAAAGCATTAATTACTTTTTATTTAATAATTATTTACTATGTACCTGATTTGTGTTAAGCTCAAATATGAGCTTGAGAAGAAATTAATATATATGCATAAATGTATATACACATACATATACCTTCAAGATTAGAAAGTATATAAGATAAAAACATTATTTTAAGTGTACTAGGGAAATAATATTATAATTTTTAAAAATAATTTTTATTTTACTACTTCTATACTATCTCCAAAGATAAAAAAAAATACATTGGGTTTAAGTAATCATTTGTCATTTCTGTGTTATGAACTTGGTTGATATTATTCTGAAACATATATCGGTCTAAAAATTAAGTGGCCTTTTCACAAATGTAATAGTAATTAATGGTTTGCTTGGTACTCTATGAGTATATTTTCAATGGTATATATAATTGCACTGATACCAGGATAAAAAATGTAAGGGGGAGATGACACAGGGATTAAGATCATTCATAGATGGTTTTGGTAAATGTTCTATAACGTTTCATGTTTCTGGATACTTTGATCTAAGCATAACTTATAAATACATTATAAATAGCCACTCCATCAGCTTATGCTGTTATTCTGGTCATCCTGTTCCAGATTCTACTTAGTTTTATTGCTTTCCTAAAAACCGATTGCTTTCTCATCCAGTAGTCTGGCTGTCAGTGTCCGCCAACTTCGCAGCAGTGAGTGAGTGAGCAAGTGAGTGAGTGAGTGAGTGAGTGAGCGAGTGAGTGTGTGAGTGAGCGAGTGTGTGAGTGAGTGAGTGAGCGAGTGAGTGAGTGTGTGAGTGAGCGAGTGAGTGAGTGAGTGTGTGAGTGAGCGAGTGAGTGAGTGAGTGAGCGAGTGAGTGAGTGTGTGAGTGAGCGAGTGAGTGAGTGAGTGTGTGAGTGAGCGAGTGTGTGAGTGAGTGCAGAGGGCCCAGCCCGTCTGCAGCCCATCATTTTCCGCAGGCGGCAGCCCAAGGAGAGTCGGTATTGGAGTGTGAGAAAAGGCTGAAGAGAGTGTTTTCTTTAACTGTCCATTTAATCTAAACACAAGAATTACTGTACATACTTTAATTTCTTTATGGAAGTTTCTAATGTATGTTATACATAAATGTTTTTAAATCTCAATAGTTTAGAATTTAGAGCCACTTTTCCTTAGAGTGGGAAATATAAGATTAAATTTACCAAATATTGTCATCCTAAAAATAATGAAAGCAATACAGGTGTTTTAAGTGGCATTGTTAAATGAAATGTGTGACATCAATGCCTTTCTTAATTAATAATTATTGACAACTTGAAAATAACAAAAGCAAATAAAATTTTAAGAGGCATTTTTTAAGAAATGTAAGACACTTAAATACTATACATAAGTTTGAAAAGCAATATATATTTCTTTGCATTATTGTACTTTTCATGGACAAATCTAGGAGAATCTAAAATAATACTTTATCATGACTTTCCTTCTCTTGAGGGCTCCCACCTTTGCATAGAAGAGATATTATACCTATAAAAATTATCAAAATAGATAATAAATAAGTTTCTTATATTTTTAATCTTAATTACATACTGAGGAGCATTAAAAAACCATAATTATGTCTATTGCTCATGGCAAGTGTTATAAAAATTGGTGATGATTCAAAAATATTTTCATACGATATTCTTCTATGTGTTCTTAAGGCTTCATGCCACAGATCCCCGATTTACCCAGACTTTCTGTTTGACCAAGGACAATGCAGCTGCAGAGGAGGCCATCTTAGCCATTGCTTAGATGTCAGCCAACCCGTGATCATGTGCAGTATCTTGTCTAAGGGAAGGATCTGCCGTTACTAATCTCTTGCAAACACCTGCCAACCTGTATTTTTGTCTTTATTCCCATAGAGATATTAAGGGCTTTTCTTGCTTTGCTAACTCCTGACAGTGTAATTGGTGCTGAAAATAGTTTCACACCTAAGGTCTGCTTGCATTCACTAATGTTCTGACCCTTAGGCGAGCCACTTTAGGATTTTATCTCCATTTCTGCCCAGGAGGTATAAATACCTGGCATCTGTCCTAGGACAATTGTAAAGGCCTAATGAAATAGTAGAGGTACATTTAAGTTATAGGCATTTATCTAAAGTATTTCAGGAAAGCTTCAATGAAAATATCATAATTAGAGATCCTGAGTATAAGTGATTTATAACTCTTGGCGTGAAACAAATTTCCCTAGGGGAGAATCCTGAGAAATTTCAAAAAGGTAACATGTGGCATTTTCAGTGAAGTTTTCCACAGAGACTACTCTGCGTTTGAGATTCAGGTCTTTTAGACATTCTGCCTTCAGACCAGTCTTGGGCACTCAGGGTTTAGTGACCACTGTTGGTTTTGTTTCTGCCAATAAAGTCTTTATGAGTTACATGCTGTCTTTTTAAACAGAGTGGTTTTTTACAAAGCAAAAAGAAAAAGAAAAAAAAAAGTGAAAGAATCTCAGATTTTTGAAGGGACTTATTGGGAAATAGAAAAACAGGTTCAATAAATTATTAACACAGTCCTAAAATGAGCAAAGCACAGACACTCACGACCACCACAAACACTGCCCCGGAAAGGGCTACCCCATGTGAGCACCCCAGGCACTGGGCAGTTCACTGGATAGTGTCTGCAGAATAGGTCTTAGACCCCACAGAAAACTAGAACCATTTATGTAAATGAAAAAACGAGTCTCAGTGAGGTCAAATGACTTGCCCTGGCTCACTAGAAAGTACAGATCCTCGATGATGTGTTTGAGTGGGACAGTTTCTTAAGTTCCTTATGATTTTACACAGAGGCCATAAACCTGCAGTGTTTAAAACTGAGCCTGCTGAAAATCCACCTTAAAACATCATCTATTTACAGATGATGCTAATAAATGTCCATTGTTCCATGGTGATTTGTTTTTGATTCAACAAACTGCCGTCTTCAAATGAGAAAAAGCTGGCGCTCATCTAACAAATCTGTGAGGGGAAAGACACCTTTCTCACTGACGTGGGCATCCTACCAGGTCTTTGGGGCTTACGAAAGAGACGATAACAGAGACTAGATTTCCAGCGGTTTCTATATTTTTGCAGTTCCTGGGACCTCATGAAATGATTGGAGAAGTCCTTTCTTACCCAGTGCAGCTGGCAGAAGTGAGCTGTTGGGCTGATACTTGTTCTGCTTAGAGATTATGACAGCAGATGAAGCTGACAATAGCGGCGCAAAGCACCTGAGGGCTAATGTGGGCTCACGTTCCATTTCACTCTCCACAGCAAGGCCTCCCTCGCATAGTATATTAGCACTATGTAAGCTTTGTAAATTCTTTAACACCCTGCATGACAGAGCTAAGGAGGGAAACACGAGGAAGGAATGTCCTGACTAATAGGAATGAAGCCCTATAATGGCGAACTCTGCGGAAGGGTAACAGCTAACATTCTGTGTGTATTCCTAAGGTGAAGGTAATCACTTAACAATTACAAATACCAGTGTGTAAAAACACTGGCAGAATTTTAATACCTATGATGAGATGTAAAAATGTGAGTTCCATGTATGAAAGGAATACTGATTCACAACTACTGATGCATACTGATAAAATAATATGGGCAGATAAATTTATGATTAAACTTGAGGTAAACAATAAAAAAATAACTAGGTCTTACCCATTTTCCAAATTCTTCTTTTTTGCTATGGACATAAGTTTATTTTAAAATCTTTGGTCCACATGCAAACGGAAATATGTGTATCATTCGAAAAATAATGGTATTTCAACAATCCTTCAACTTTCAAACAATGTACTTTATCAGTTAATAAAAAATATTTTAGGCTATGCAGACTCTGTGTATAGGCTGTGCATCTATCATACATGTATCACACATAATTTACTAGTCTCCAGTCCCACTCAGGAACTCATCAGCCACTTTGATGCACAATGCATCAATTCTGTCAGGGGCATCACTAGTTCAGGACTTACGTTGACAGTTCTTTGCATCAACTGCATCTCCAAAATATCCATCAGCACAGAGCTCACAGTACCGGCCTGTTGTACCTGGCTTACATATCCGACAGGCGCCAGACAAGCTGTCACAGCTGCCAGGGATGGAGAAGTCAAGGTTGTCATTGCACTGGCATGGCTGACATGATCCTCCGCGTACGGAAGGTTGTCCAAAATAGCCTTCTGCACACCTAAGGTGAAAAATTTCATCAGTGAGCATTTGGGAGGAATTAATGAAACCCATCGGGGTAATGCTTCTATAGTTTTCACACTACCTCTCTCCCAGGATATGTTTTCCTTTTAAGTGTCCCTTTTCGCAAATGTAAGGTGATTAAAAAAATGTTTTTCCAGAACTGCAGTGTAGATACAAGATGAAATTCTGCCAGCCCCACTAGTAATTAGATTTCAGTAAGAAAAAAAAAATCTTGTTACTGGCACTGAAGACGAGACCAAAGCATAATAAGAAATCCACTCCTGGCACTCGAGAGGAATCTGGATCCATGTTGGAAAGCCTTTGTAGCACAATACGTCGCATGTATGTACTCCAATTGGCTTTTATTCTGTACAAATATGTAAGGTTCACATTTCCTTTTTTTTTGTTTGTGTTGCAGCAAGAGCTCGTTATGAGAAAACAGGCTCACAAAGAAATTCAGTAGTGAGAATTCAAAATTTATTAAACAAAAAGTTATAACTCAAAAGATCTCATTATTATTTGTGTGGAAGCTATGGGTATCTCTGCCTTAATAATAGTTTAGCGTATATTTGCATCTCCACACAGAGGCAGATTTTCACTGAGAAATCTTTACTGAGACGCACACATGCCTATTACAGTAACGTGCCACAGGGTAATGCTGAACAATGCCCACAACTCATATTAGCAAACTCTAGGCTTTTTTAAAGGACTACACACTATTTTAGGTATTGTTGGAAAAGCAAAAGTTTATTTTTGAAGCATGGCAGGAATTTTAAAAGTTAAGCATCAAAACATCCTTTTTTCACGTTACATTTTCAATTGCTACTTCTTGTTACAGATGCACAAACACATCTTTATTGAAAACACCTATCTATATTCTGCTCTGTCTTCTCTTTCAATTGTTTGCTCACGCTTCCTATTAAGCCACACGTGGCAAAAGAGAAGCCAAAGAGTGTATCTGAAATCTTATGGTCAGGCTAGCTCTGTTATCTGTGCTGTCTTAGCAAAATAAAGTCTTTTTCAGCAAGGCTCAAAATTGAAGAGGAGCAAAAACCGTGTGGAAGAATATAATGTCTAGAGTACGCTGCTTTATGCTCATGTACTTATAGATGTGTGGTGAGTCATTGTGTAGAGAAATGCTCTCTACCGTTGGAAGGGGAACTGGTTTAAGTCCAGTACATCACATGAGGATACTTCAATATCATCACAATTATGGCACTAAATCATTACTTCGGTAGGATACATTAATTATTCTAAGTTTCCCAGAACATTTATAGATGCCATAATAGTCTGGCAGACTTAAACTTTTATCATAATTTTTAAATGAGATTGTTATTTAAATTATATTCACAAAATATTTTATGAGTTGCCAAAGTCATTGTATAAATATACTTGTGGGTGGAAAAACATTGCCACCTACAAGTATAACGTCTTATTAATTATCTTTTGTAAGATATGAACTAACATTTGAGTGCTTAAAATTCCCCCACAATCGCTTCAGGAGTAGCTGAGACAAAGATAATAGAAAGAGCCTTTTAAATTTTAACCCTATTGTTCTTGCCTCACTTGATATTCAGAGCTTGTAATCACATCCACATATATTCACATCTCATTTTGTTTACCATTAGGAAGTGACTTTGCTCCACTAGAATAACGATATACAATGATCATTATCACAGCCAACAAAAACCTATTATTTTCAGCTCACTTTCCTCAAAATGACTGACTGCCCTCAGCAGAGATGGTATTATATAATAAGACCTGCAGATTTTTCTTAACATAGATACCAATTAGTAAGTCCAAAATTCTCCCACAATAAAAAAATACCTCAGTCCATGAGAAAAATAACTACTATTAAATAGAATAACTGGAGAAGCATCTAGAAGCATCTGCATTTTCTTTTGTGGTACGACACATAAGAAAACCTACTGAATATATATGATAGATAATTCATATGCCACTTTATTAGAAGTGTGCATTCAGGTTTTATTACTGATGCATGTATGTGTATGTCTTTCTACCCATACAATAGTATTCTTACATATTTATAAAAAAGTTTCAATAGAAAGTCAGAAGTGACTCTAAGGTCAGTGAATACAATAGTGCTAATCATATAACTTTTATTAGTAATAATAGTGTTGTACAGTTTGATCAAGTTGAACTCAGCTAATAAAATTTAGTGTAAATCACAGTCCTTTGGACCTTTTCAGCTTCTCAGAATTTCCCTCCACCAACATTAGTTTTAATTTAAAATCTCAAGTCCTCTCATTTTCATGTGCAAAGTAGAATTAGGACTCTTTTATTAGAAAAAAAGAGTTTATTGGATTTCTTGCTAGAGAGGAACACCTTGACATGACTAGATCACTGTTCTTTTCTACATTTGTTAACTTTTTAAATCAAATTACAGTATTTTAGAAAAAGACCTTCGAAGTGTAGATGACGCTCAAGATAACACCTGCAGTCATGGTTGTTTCTGTTGATGACTTAGGAACGATACAGAGGAAGAGAGACAGAGATCGAAGGTACAGATAGAGATGATGGAGATAAAGGTACAAATAGAAAGAATGGCAGGAGCAGAGAGAGAGAACAATAAGAAGAAAGCAACGTTGGTGAGGCTTTTAGCTCACTGTACTCCATTGTTTCTTCAACAGCATTTGCCTGAAATCTGTGCCCTACGTTTCCATTAGCTATGGACTGAAAACAGTGCTTCAGTCCCCCTAAGCACATTAGTAAAGCTCTTGCTTTTTTCCCTTCCCACCCTTCCTCAAACATCTACTGCGCACTTTTATATGCTACTAATATAAATAAGGCACAGTCTTTATAATACGGTCCATGAAGAAAGACATGCTTAAAAATGTGGCACTGAACTGCTAGAGATAAGCAGAAACTGTTACGGAAGCACAGAAAAGGGCAACCAACTCAGACTGGGATTAATTAAGGGCACTTTCAGGATGATAGAGCTGAATTTTAAGAGTTGAGCCAACAGAGGAGTGGAAAGAATGCAGTATTCTATGCAGAGGGAACAGAATTGGCAAAGGCACAGAGCAGGGGTGGCTAGAGTATAAATGTAAATGGCTGTGCAATAATCCTGTATGCTTATTATCTTCCATTTGGCTGAATCAGCTAAAGACTGGATACATGGTGTCTTTCTGCAAATTAGAAAAGAAAAAGGGTCTCTCTGGGCATATGCAGAAAAATGAAGAGAGAGCAGACACAGCTGGACACTGAGGCACAATACAGCAGGTATGTTGGCAAAAAGAGGGCATGCTGGATTTGACCCCCTAATCTGTCCCTTGACTGAGTCCTTTTGTATAGTATGGAAACTCTGAAAGCACATGAGTAGTCCTTTGAAACCTCCCGTGGAGTTACAATTTTGCTAATAGTACAATCAAGTTAGTATAGATGTCTCTGTTGTTTTTTTTTTTTTTTTTTTTCCCTTGCAACCCCATGCTCTGGACCCAGGATTCAAGGGCTCAAGGAGACTGAAACACGAGTAGAACTTCACCAGCACAGTGACCTGATGACAATTAGACTGGATTCACAGTCAGGCATTTCTGAAGTGGGGAACATCTTGCTGGGGTTTCAGAATTAAAGTTTTAAAAAAAGAATTATTTGACAATTAATATGAATCATGTGGATAAAATTGTCAGTGAATTTTCCAAATATTAAGCAATTAGATTCAAATACCTTCTGCATTCTCAGTAGCAATTGTGAAATTAATCTTGACCACCACCTCTCTCCTCACTTAAGGAGGAGTTGTTAAATGTTAGCCAGCTAGGGAGGGACAGGGTTTAAGGCGTCCACATATCCCATTAATTCTCGTGTGGTGCTATGGATCCCACTGGGTGAACTTGCCATAGTCTTGTTAATGTCTTTCTCCATGATGTGTGATCTGTTGCTGAGGCTACAGAGTTATTCCGAAAGGAGCTTAAAGCCTAGTGGAGCAGGTATCATTAACGCTTAGTTCACTTTTTTCCTCCTTGTCCTTTTTAATTTCTCTTAATGCTCCAACGCGTATCCCTTTTTGCCTATCTAGATACTGTCTCCTCGTTTTTCTATTTTTCTCTTTTCCAGAGGATAAAAGACTACAATCCTAGCAAAGTGCCATGATAAATACCTGTTCACTCACTATTTTCTTATTTATTTGGTTTAAAACATTTCCCAGAGGAAAGCAGTGATATCTCGCAGTATGGGCACTTTGGCTCCAAGCAGGCGTTTCCCAAAACTCTAACTAGAGCTCTGCAGGTAACAGAATAGCACTCAATATTTTATCGTATCTTGTTTTACTCTTCTTTTTTTATGATTTTTCTTCATTCTCTCAATTCAAGCAGCAAGGCCATCTTGTACTATGTGACCGAGTGAAGGGATCGGACAGGCAAGAAAGAAGCAGCATGGGGATATCTGGGACTTCAGGCTCCACGAGTCACTGTTTTTATGAACCTGACACCTCCTTCTACAATTCAACCCCAAAGAGAAAATGGGGTGGAGGTGGAAAGGCCGAAGAGAAGTAGTGAGGAGAACAGACTGTTGGAGAGCCCCAGTGTGGAATGAAAGCAGCAGAAGGAGCCCTGTGCCTGCTGAGTGCTACGAAAAGAGTGGGTGGAGTTACTAGACCTGAAGGGAAAGTAATCAAGAGGACAATGGCAAAGGAAGAGGTCAGCAGAAATACACCTGGATTAATTACTCAGGCCTGGTTGGCCCTACTACGTGTTCATTGCCCAAAATGCACACTGAGCCACATATGTGTGCACACGTGAGTGTACATGCACATACACACTCAAGCACTCAAGACTTTTGGTACTAAATATGCTTGTTAGAACTTGGGTTTAAACCTGGGAAGTGGGGAGGAGAAGGGAAAAAGTTAGTTTTCAAAAAGACTGAGATATAATTGACATATAACATTGCATAACTTTAAAGATTACTTGACAGATTATGTTCCAAAGTCCTCACAGCTTCTACCTGTGGCTAATTAAGTATCAGAATAGAAATTAAATTGAGATAAAGAATGTAAGGTTATAACTCCTGCTCACCTGAGATGTATTCTCGCAGTATCATAAAAGCAGGAAGTGCATGGTGACATAAAACTCGAAAACATTGAGTTCAACAAATTGAATAGACTTCCTCACCCCAGGACATGTCAGACTTTTAGGTACTTCCCAAACTTACGTGACCCCAGCACTCCCTTCCAAGGACACCTACTGCTTGGGAAACACTGCTTTGGTTTCCCAATGCTGATTTTATGTAGATGATGTGCACAGCCTGATTACAGCAATCACTTACAGAATAGAGTTGATGATGAGATTTTAGTATTTCCTCCTTACCTTAACTCTTACTTCCCCTCCCTTCTACTGAAGCCTACACATTGCGGAAAATGTTTCTCCTGAACGTTTTTAAACCCAACTAAGGGACTTTTTTGGTTATATAAATACAGAGAAATGATAAATCCAAGTGTTCTTGGAAAACCCTAATCCAAATTCTTACTAGAAAAATATACAACTCCATCCTCTATATATTAACCATTTAAGACTATTTTTGACTATGAAACTTGGGAGATTAGAGATGCAATTTGATAAGATGCATATGAATGTTTCCATCATTCTTTAACCAGGTTAGTAAATACTTTAGGCAGGAAATCATGCCCTTTGTCAGGTATTTCTCTCCTTGATGATTTTTATTATTCAGATTAGAATTATTCAACCATTCCCACCCACGTTAAAGGTGTGAGTTGCATGAGGGCAAGGATTGTATGGTGCACATCTGTTCATATGCTATGTCTAGCCCTGGGCCCAGCACAAAGTAGTTGCTAAATGAATGTAAGATTTTAAATTGAAGATGATTCAGAAACTATTGTCTACCATGCACAGAAAATGCAGAAGATGAAGCAAATCAACATAAATACATCAGAGACTATGCTCACCTATGTAAGTGGATTTAGTGGCTTTATATAACAAAGCAGCTGCCATTTTCTAGTTGCTAAAAAAAAAGCTGCTTGTTGTCAGCTGGAGGGCTTGTGGGAGTGGCGGACATTAGGCATGTGATGTAATCTATCCTGGCAATGATATGTTCTGCCATTATCATAATATACCCATGTCCTCTTTAAAAAAAAAACACACACACACAATTAAAGACCTCCAGTTTCTCAATCACAGATAAATCCTTCCTACTTCATTTCTGTTCTCCCATTACTAATTTGCAGTTGCTTCCATACTCACAAGTAGTACTTGTTGCTGCTAGTAACTGTCATTGGCACTTTGTCCACAGACTGCTGGCTGCTGGCTAAATGCACTCTGGGAGATGGGCTCCAGCTTCATTTATGCACCCTGGTCAAATAGGGGTGATGGTTGCCAAGAGGACAGGAAAGGACTGACAGAAACGGCTCTCTGTGGTGCTAGCCTGGTGAGGATGGTGAGATCAGGTCACATCCTTTGTCCCTCAGTCTGCTCCCCAGTGATGACAGCAAAGGGGACTGTTTTCAGTGCCAAAATTAGAGGTGTTGTGTTTGCCAATGATATCAAGGGAGAATTTTGTTCCATTTTCATACTGAAACTGAAATATATTTGAGCCTTTTCATCCAAAAGATTTTAGGAGGAAAAATGATCACAGGAATTACATATAATAATATCTATGATGCCATGGCCAAACAGTCTACTAAAAATCAACCAGAATTAAAATACTGGCTTAGAAGTACTCAGAAGAAGATATAAATAAGGATAATAAATTACATTTTATTTCTATTTTCAAATTATAGTTAAGGTAAATTATGAACCATTTGCTGAACTATGAACTACACATTTAAGGCACATTTTAAGTACAAAAAGCTAATTATGAAAAATAAATGGTGCCAATGTAGACAGTGAGATAAATCTTACAGTGCATGTCTTTCCCCTTGAGCAATACTTTCTAGAAAGGTTGTAGGCTAATGCTTAACCTTAAGATTAAAACATGAATCAAACATTCTCGAGTGAGTCAAAATTTATGGAGCAATTTCTAGAGAATAAATAAACCATAAAAATATAATGCGTTTGTCGGACAAGTGTACTGAGAAACTTTCTTTCATCTCGCCAAGTGTGGTGGCTTTTCTGGGCTGGCGCAAAGGATGACAATACCTGTGGTTTTACAGCCCCCAAGGCAGAAATCATTTTGAAAGGCAGTAGAGCCCGTGCTTACCTCTCGCAGCGTGGTCCTGCGTACCCAACAGGGCATTCATCACAGATCAATCCGAGACTTCGGTCTAAATGGCACGTCGGACTAAAGCTATGTTGGTGGGGAATGACAGGGACATGGAAGAAGCACATACACAAAGTCATTAGCAGCACATTTTCATTTCTCTTTCTCCAGGACTGCTGTGACAAAAGGGTACAGGCTGGTCATTCTCATCGCACAGACAGAAATTAGGGTCTGGCCAATTGAGGATGAAATGACATTGCTATTTCTGCAGACATGAATGTAGCCCAGTGGAGAGCAATATTCCAGTGACATGTTATTAACTGACTTTTGACTGTTCTGGGTCTGTGATCATCAGAAAGAAGTGGGACCATACTGCTCCTCTCTAGGAATTCCCTAGGCCTTGCAAAATACAGCCTTGCATTCTTTCTTTCCAGCCAAATCCTTCTGAAATTGAAGCCTCCCAGAAAAATCTGTTAGGGATTTTGGAGAACTCAGTACATGGCAGCGGAAGTGGTGGCAGTAGTGATAGTGGTGATGGTGGCGATGGGGTTCCTACTTCCAGTGCTGCTACCACAGGTGTGTAGGTGTGTGTACATGTGTGCACACGTTCAGGCTGCTGCACATATGTACTCACGGGCACACTGTGAACACAGGAGGCAGCTTTTGAAAAGCTTTCACCAGAGATCAAAAACCCGTATTTTGCCTAAATGTGTAATAAAACCAAAGAAAACAAAACAGCCTGTCCACTTCTCAACTTCTGGCATGTTCCAAAGTTTACCTCTCTTCTTACACCTATTTCCCATGCAGGTCTGAAGTAACAGAGTTGACCACCAGGCCTGGAAACAGCCAAGTAACTACCTGTTAGCTTTACCCTTCAACGACGTGTTCAATTCCGGCCGTGCTTCTTTGCCTTGTGACAGACACCTCTCATACCTGACGCCTTACCTCAAGATTGATTGACATGATGGCTCTCTGAAGGGCCATATACTATTTTGCGTGCTGTGAGTTCTGCTGCTCTATCATTTTAAAAGGAATTGCCCCCTATTAATCTTTCTCCCATTATGTCTTCTCTAAATAGATTTATTTTCTATTATTTATGACAGGACAATTCAGTAGATGCTTTCTTAATGGCTAAATGAATTAAACAGAGAACAACACATTAAGTGTTGCCAAGTCCTGATCCCGTTCTGCTCCTGACACTAGCATGACTTGGGAATACTTTCTTACCTTGTACAGGTCAGATCACTGGCACTATTTGGAATCATATTCCTCTGGCTTAACTCGTAGTTGTACTGCAAAGATTTAATAATCCTAATTTTTTGATAGTAGCAAGCTATCAAAACCAAGTAGTTCTATCATTTTAAACATTTCAGTTCAGCGGTAAGTCTAAATGAATCTGCTACAGTAAGGGGTGGGAGGAAGGGATCTTAGTCTGCTGCAAAATCTTAGGTTTACAAATATTTCCCTGATAAAATATTCCACATTAAAGGGTTCTGGTGGCTTCCAGACACAGCAAAACCAAGACATACCCAGCCTGTGCTCTGTGAGAGGAGAACCGTCACTTAGAGGGCAGCCTGTGGTTTGCCACCTGCGACCCCAGGGAGCTCACTGTGGCTGATAGTCTTGCCAGGAGTGCATATGCCCCGAAGAGGCACATGTAAAAATGAAAAGAAATAGGATTTTTCCCTCCCTTGCCCTGTGATTTGCCATTGTTTTCAGACATAAGGGAGAGACTAGATTTTGACACATCTCTAGAATCAGTGTTATGTCTTCTTTTAAGACTGGAATTCTACAAATATATGAAGAATGCCTCTATCTAGAAGCCCTTGGTTTCTCACTAATGTGGGACTATAGTGATTGAAAGAAAACCACATGAATTATTTTTTAAAATCCTAAATCAGTTTATCATAAGTCATATGAAAGGTGCTTGACAAGGCTTCTGACACTTTAAAACTATTTATAAAATAGATTTCAAACTTTAAACATACCCATACATTGCTTAAAACTGATAGAAGTAAATTAAAATGCTGTCATTGACAAAAGTCAAAATTATTTTCAAGAAAGAAATGATAATATATTTGATTTGACTAGCCTTTTACATTTCCAGAGTGATTTTGCAAATATTTTATCACATTTTTCCAAAATTTTATGAGTAGGTTGGGGTAGGCCTAATTTTTCTTGCCCAAGGTCACAGCCAGGAGAATTTATTTAGCATGGGCTCCAGGGATCCAGGGCTTCTGAATTCTAATCTGATGCTCTCTTCTCTCTTATCCAAACAGCATTCAACTTACCTGTAAGAATTAAGTGTGATTAAACTTTTGGTCATACAAATACTTCACAGGATGCATTTAAATAAAATGTCCTCATAAAATATAACTGTATTTGTGCTTCAATGTTCTTTAATCAATGTAAACTGAGGGTTCACTCCCTTATGGCTATAGAAGAAATTATAGTTATGAAGAAGATGTCATTCAAAACCAAAAGTAAAATGAAAGGAAGAAAAAATCATGGAAAACAAAAAATGTCTATTAGGGAACTTGTACTGGCAAATCAACAACTTGACCTGATTTTGGCCAAACATGAATGAAGCTAACTGCTCTGGGACAGACAGAAGAAACTGTGAGATCATTGTTAACTACAAATGATTGCACGGTTATGTCATTTAACTCCAGTTGGCTCGCTTTACACTGGCAGAGAGAATGTTCCGCTTCCTAAATCATCAACTTCACACCACAGAAAACACAAAAGACCCAAGAACAGCAAGCATTTTCCTCCAACAGGGAGAGGAAGAGAAGCTAATTTTGGACTACATAGTAAAGATCTGCACATGGAAATAGTTTTTCTTAATGGCTAAGCATAGATTTTTACATTTATAATGATTAATTTATAAGATACACATGTGCATATACTATGTATGAATAGTATGTTTGTGAACATATGTGTATGTATTCATACAGATAAATACATACATATAGATGCAACTAGCTTTGCTCCAAAAAGAATTTAATTCTACCTATCAACATATGTACATTACAATAAAGTGCATCGATAAGATAAAGACAAAAAAGTACTAAAAATAAGATAAAATCAAGGGTATATTTAAAATGCAAAATATATTTTTCACATATGTTCATTTGATGTGACAATCAGCATATGGCTTTCCTCACAGCTATAGCAAGAAGGAATAAATGTCTCTTGGGACTAAGATGTGATGGGAAATTCAGACTCTTTTCATCACTGGCATAACATTTCCATAACTAAGGTTAGACAACCAGGGCATGTTCTCTGTTTGCAGGCACTGTGGGGAAGGAGCACTTTTAATTCACTGTGACCTGGAACACGCGGATAGGGAAAGAGAAGCCAAAAGGGACAAGGTGCTGCAAACAGGTGAGACAGAGGACTGAGAGGAAGCAGAGAAAGATGAAGGAAGACTCATTTTACTTCATGATTTTGGTTTGGGCCGTGTGAATTTTTAAAGATTCTCCATATGTGTTTTCTTCTTTCAGTTCAGTGATCTCTGTTTTATACATTCTTAGGAGAACCATTAAGCAAACATGTATGTCCCTAATTATCTTTGAATACTATGGAATCTGAATTAATGTCCATAGTTGGGTTTTGTAATTAGAATTGGGCTACTTTCTGTGCCTTTGGATACTATATTTCTCTAAATCTGATTTTTTCATTCTGCAAAATGAGATAATATGATCTACCTGACAAAGCTTTTCATACTAAAAATATATGAAAGCAATTTCTTTGCATAGTGGCACAGTAAATCATAGCTGTGATTTAATACTTTAAAATGTTTTGCTGAATTATGTAGATTTTTTAAATTTTAGGGTATTTATTCACTTATTAACTAATTAAACTTAAAATTTCTCATCCTGCTCTAGTCCTGTTTTGAGTTAGTGTAACAGCTGCCAAGTCTGAGTCATTTCTACAGTGAACATTTACAGTTTGTCTAATACTAAGTTCTATTATTATTATTTTTTTGCTTCTCTTCAGTGTCTCTGGAATCGTTTCTATTTCTATAGCCCCACTGGAAGAAGCACAGAGAGGTGAATATATGGGTTCTAATATTGGTTCTGCCACAAGCAAGCTGTATGATCATGATCAAGTCATTTAATTTCTGTGGAGTTTAGTTTTCCCTTCTGGTTTATGGGACTAGTACAATATATCATAATCACCCATATGGACATAAAACACTATGTAGGAAAGTGCTCTAAATTATCTAATATGCTCTAAAATTTCTAAGAAATGTTGAATGTTTCTGTAAATTTACGTTTTGCCTTAGAATAATGTTAGAGAATAAGATTTCCTATAAGAATTACTGATTTTAACAATAATAATTCAATGTGGCCACTTGAGCGAGTACATGAGTCAGCTCTAGAAGTGTTTCATTCTTTTGGAAATTTAAATTTTAGCATTCCTGATGCACACAAAGAGAAAGTACTCATAACAATATTAGTAAATAGAACTCATTGAGTACCTACCCTCTGTCCAGTCTTGTACCAAGAATATCTCTAATTTTATTACATAACTGATAAAAATCTATGATTCTAATAATATTATCTATTAAACACATGAGTGTTCAAGGGCAGATAATCATATTTTTCATATAATACTTAATCTATAAGTTATATGATATCAGAAATTAATTAATATAAAACATTTGAAATATTTACAATTTTATTTACCTCTCTAGTTATAAATTTCACCACCTAGTTACAATCTGTAGCTAGAATATATATACTTACCAAGATGAGAGGGCTAAGCAAATAGTGGACACTATAAACAGTTGATGAAGTTGATACTATATGTATAATTTAAATATTATATGTCTGTCTGTATTCATACTTCAAAGTATATGAATCTATCTCTATCTTCCTACACATTTGTTTTATTTAGCAATATGATGTAAGAAATTTAGAGCCAAAACGCTTGTGATCTCTAAATTTATGGTCAGGGATTAACGAGATAAATTATCAAGCTAAAACATTCACTAAGCTTCACACTTATAGATGGAGTTTGCAGCAACTTTTAGCTGATTTCTTTTTTCCTTCATATGGCACCAACAATCAGATATCTATATTGATGTATTAATATTTAACATATTCAATATATTATATTCAATTTATTCCTCTGAGTTTCTAACTCACAATACAACAGTAATGACTGTTTAAAAGTTTTTTAAAAAGGAGAGTTCCCATAAGGCATTGTGTGCCATTATTCAGTGATTTTAAGAGAAAATTCAGGTTATTTGATTAAAATGGATTTTTCTCATTACAACTGTACAGTAAACTATATAAATTTCCAAGTTGTTTTAAATTTACAGGGCTTAATAACTCTGAATATAAACTTTTAGGATTTTTAAAATAAGTGAATTATCACCATCCCTTCTTTTTATATGAAAATGTCCCATTTAAAGATGGAATTTAAAATAGGTTACTATTCTATTCCCAATTCTACTTGTAAGGATAAAATTATTACTTAATGATTTAATAATTTAATAATTATATAATGTACATGTAACCACTTTGAAAATTAACAGACATTTAAATATTTGGTGTAACTTTACTGATATTATTGAATTATCTTTGTTTTTTTAAAAAATCAAAATCTGCCTAATTATACAAAATTGGAATACACATACTTGAAGAAATACAATCATTGGGCCCTGGGACCTACAGCCCTTTGGCACTGATACACGGTGCCTCAATGCGTGATGGCTTTCATTTTCCTTTGAAAAACATTTAGAACCCATTATTAAGGCAGAAGCACAGTAAGCAGAGAATGCTCTGTGAATGCCTACAATTACACGAAGTTCTCTCCCTAACAATGCCTCCGCATTTATGGTCATGGTGGTCAGACTTGAGGCGTAATCCATAAACTCTACATATTCGATTAATTCCGCAGTCCCCAAAATGGATTAGGCTAGGATTCATACGGTACTATGAATGGGCAGCTCTGCTGGTCCCTATGACTTGTGGCTGAGAAGTGCAAAGCAAGTGATGGGACAAGTGCAATCCCTCTGCTCTCTTCAGTGAAAGGCAGTGCTGAACAATGGGTCTCATGTACATTACATGGTTCCAGAGATTCATCCAGCCACAGTGAATGAGTAGGTCCACTATTGTGTAATCTAGCCGTTCAAAAATACACCAGACAGCAAGGTTTGTGCCATATTACAGTCAACACAGGCCTGAGTAATCATCAATCGTGAAGGAATTTAATTTGTTTTCCTATATTCATTATTTCCCAGTAGATCTCCCCTTTGCCTTCTTTCCCTTCTCTGACAACCTTGACTGCCAAAGGATCTTCAGTATTGTACCCATCCAGGCTCATGCCCTAAACTCTGGAAATGATTTGGTCACTAATACAGATTAACTCAATTCCCCATTTAAGTGCTTTCAATGTTATCTCTTAAAATACAGTGTGTTAAAGAATTCCACAATACAGATTGTAGACAACTGGAAAGCACATGGACCTAAAATTCCAACTCTGATATTTTAGTATTTTATGACTCTGAGCAAATTAGTTGATAACAGTTATTTTGGGCTTACCATGTCCAATCACTGGGTGATTGTAATTCAGGTGCTTTGTGCATTTTACAATGTAATTCTCACAAGGGGCCTATGAGAGGATCCTATTATTACAGTAGTGACAGAACTGAGACACAGAGAGTTTAAGTGCATTTTCCATAGTTGCACAGCTGGAAAGTATGGAACTCAGTTTTTAAATCCAGAAATTCTAGCTCCAGAATAGGTACCATAGTGCTATTTTTTCTCTAAGAGCCCTTTAAAAAAATCTGTAACATGCAGGTTATAATACTTATTTTATTGGGTTGTTTTTGAGGGTAAACTAATACCAAATATAGTCTTTGACTCTATGCCTAGCATATAATATTGTATTTTCATTAAATATTACTTCTTTCTCCTTTTTCAAAAGATAAAAAATTCTTAGAAAGGTGGGCTGTTGGGAGGAGGATCAGGGTTCTATGTGGGCTGAAGAGTGAGAGGCATAATTCTAACGAGGACCTTAAACTTAATGACAGAATTATTTTTAAGTCTTTAGCTTGTAGTATTCATTGACTCCAGTTGGTAACAAAAGACTGTTTTCATTAGTGATGATTAGTGAGGTCTGGAAAGACCTCAGAATATGACCAACCTGATAACACTTTCATATTTTTAAAAAAACTGTACTGGACAGATTTCTTTAAACACCCTTATAAATTTCTGCTATGCAAGCATTGCAACTGCATTTAGAAATAGTTGGGAAGTGCATACCATAAAATGAAGTTTATTGAGCACTAAGCTTAAGAAGCTTCTCAAAAAATTCCTTACTCATAAAATTATATTTATTTACAATTTTTAAGTAAAACCTGTTCATTTTGGTTCAACATAGAATGCCCCATTAAAAAATAATTTTGGTTTTAAGTTCTTGCATAGATATTTGTAAGATGGCTGCCCTGAGGGAATGTGAAGTAGAGTAGCAGGAGCTGGAATAAGTGTTCCCCTAAAAGGTAAGGGGAAGAGGCAGATGGTATAAGAGGTGACTGTTTGGGTGGACAACAGAAAAAGAGAGAGAGAGACAGAGACAGAGAGACAGAGAGAGAGGGAGAAAAGAAAAAAAAACGCTGGATGAATAGAAAAATTGTATGAAGTTTGCATTAAACTCTTTCAAGATCTAGTTCATGAAAAAGTAGATGCTAATTATCACACCTATTTTAATATTCATATAATTCAGAATATAATTGTTTGAAGATAAACTTACATACATTTAAATTGATATTGTATGATAATATGATAAACCGATAACTAAGGGATAGGCCTGGTGCTTTAAAGTCTACTAGATTGATCTCTTTTACCTTTTTGAGAGGTTTGTGACTTGTCCAAGATTCAAAAATCAATAGTGTGAGACTGGGACCCAAAAGAGCAGCCCTTATTAGTGGTCTCTTTATTACAGTGTGAAGATATGTGTGTTTCTGTGTGTCTATAGATCTGCACAAGTGGACATGTGTACATGTTTGTAGAAAATGTATCTGTTCTTTGGAATTAGTTTAAAAATTCTATTTGATTTCTGTCCTTAGATACTAAATTACCTAAACTAGAGCTAATGTATTAAAACTTTTGTTGAATAAATAGCAATAACTTTAAATATTTTATCTTTAAAAAACTTATATTACCTTCCTGAGAATTTCATGCATATATTTATAATTTATTTATGTGTGGCAAGAGAAAGGGTACATCCCATATGAAAATGCACATACAGAATTGGATGGCCAGCTTATTAGAGGGGTCAGTTTGTTACTCACTTATTTGATGGGGTACTGAGTGGACAGGCACAGGGCTGACAGTCTTCAGAGGTTCCTTTAGTAGGATCGCCATAGAAACCAGGAAGACATTTATTGCAATATGGGCCGCCTGTGTGATCCTTACAGTTCTGAGAAAGAAATGCACATCAAAGTTTATTATTTTGGTCTCAAGTAATAGCATGTTACCAAAAATAGGTCTACAGAGTCATTAGTCTGTTCCCTGCCAGGATGAATAATTTTCCACATTAAATGGTCAATTTTACAGCTGGGAAATAGCACTGAAAGTTAATTTAATATCTAGCTTAGAAACTACATGCTAGTTTCAGCATATGCATACTTACACAAAGATGACTAAAACTCACCATAAATTTTTTCATAATACAGTTCTTATTTCCTTCTTTCTTTAGATTGTAATTCTTTTCTTAAGGAAATACCTATAATTATTCATGCATGTGTATGCATGTATAGCCATACAGCCTTAATAAAAAATGTCCAATGGAAACTGCAGCTGATTCTAGGTAAAAATTCAATTGTTCAGCTTAAAACTGCTGATTTAATAAGAACTGTGGCTAATCATACAAATCCTCTGGGACTATAGCCCTCTTACTTCAGAGATTAATTTGGACCTCAGTGGACTCTGATGATTTGCAAAATGCATTAATGTATTACATCTGTGAGGGGCTTGACTCACATTTAAACAATGAAAATATTGAAACAATTTTAAATATATTCCAATACATATTGAAACCACAAGGCACATTACAATTTCCCTTAGACAATTTTTAAGAACTGAAACTGCATTTTTCTGTCAGTTAGTATGTATTGAACCCATGTCATTTTCAAAAATTAAAAAAAATAATTTCTATCTTGACTTCTTCATGTTAATTAAAGTGTATTCATCAGTTCAGGCTCTGTTCACAAAGCTCATCAAGGCTGGTTTAAAGGTGAAAAATCCAGTTAATCAAATAAGGGAATTATCTACAAAGCTTCCAACAGCACAATCTGATAAATTTGTATCATGTTTTGGCAACATGTGGACATAATGTACTTTTTCAGCCTCTAGTGGTACAGTAAAACATATCTGATACCTATTAAATGTCATATAGTATAGATTTTTTATGAACTGAAATATGTTTGTAAAACTTTTAATTTTACAAACATATACAATTATATTTTTTATCATGTTGAAAAGAGTTTATCAGACCTTAAGGGTATAAAAACTTTATTTTTATGATCAATGACCAAATAGGAAATAGTTAAAAAAAATTCATTTTTAAAAAATTTTTAAAAAGTTTTTATTCATTTATTTTTAGAGAGATGGGAAGGGAGGAAGAGAGGGAAAGAAACATTGATGTGCAAGAGATGCACCAACTGGTATTAAAATGCCTCTTTAACACTTCTTTAAGGTATTTTAAATTCTGTCTTAAATTAACCAGTAACCATTTTTCAAAGACAGCATAGAGGTTAATGTCACTACCAACTGTTGTATAAATAATAGCATATTGGATAGAATGTGCAAAACATGGGTCAATTTGGAAAAACAAGCTTTCTTCTTTGATTTCATCTTTGAATTAGTTCCTTTCAGTTTTCAAGTTTAGCTCAAGTTGCCCATTACTAAAAAAAATTGTATTCATTTTGCAATATTATCTATTGTTAAAATGATACAATCAAAATCATACCTTCAAAGACTTTTTAAAAAAACAGTAAAATCATAACACTGATTGTCTGAACCCTACTGAAAATGGTATTTCCAGAACTTAACTGTAGACCCTGTGGAACCTAGAGACTTGTTTTTGTTTAACTAGTGATTTAAAGGAAAATTAGCATGTAGCAGCTTCTCAAATTTCCTAATGTCATATTTCATTTCATGGAAATAATAAAATTAATCTTAAACTCAAGTGTTTTTTTTTTTTTTCAATTGTAACTGTAAAGCAGCCTTAGACAACAACATAATGGAAACCAAAACTGTAAGAGATAAAAGGTTCACTCTGATTATTTCACTCCGGTTACTTTTACAGGTGTCCTGCTACAAAAGTGCTTTCCAAATGTCTGTTCACATCATATATCACAGGAACAATGAGAAAGAGAGAGTATGTAATCTTCTCATGTGGCTTTGAATGTTTCCTGGGTCACTTCAAATGTACTTTGAGTTAAAATGACTTTTTCATATAGGTCCAAACACACTATAACAGAGTTCTGTGTTTTGACCTGATATAAAAATGTACTTTAGCTAATTTCTAATCAGATTTCAAAGTCAAGGTAACTAAAAAGCAGTTTATCTATAATTTCATAATTTATCTCTTTCATGGTAGGGGAAAACATAAATAAGAAAAAAACATAAGCTAAAGAACAGATCAACTGAATAGTAAGAATGCCCTTGATGTCCAACATTCAAATATTTTTCTCTTTATGGATCCTATCAGAATCAATGCCCTCAAAATGGGATGTCAGCGCTGAGATATCAATACCATCTTAGATAGAGCACATTGGAAAGTCTCCAGAAAATATCTTACACAATCACCTGTTTACCACCTATAATGGAAAACCCAGAAAACACCATATTCTGCTTGTCACCAAGATCTCTCCTGTTTCTCTAAGGTTCCTCTGTTATTTGAAGGTGGGCTCCTATCTCCCTGTCCAAGAAATAAAGAGTCAATAAACTACATTTCTTTAGTAGAAAGCCTCAAATAATTACTGCTTCCCTTTCCCCTCCTGAAATTATGCTGAATTAAACTATTTTATTCTAAAAAAAAGCAAAACAAAAATAAAAGTGACTTCCATTCTGGGAAATATCACAAAGCCAAATGGGCCAACAGCATGATCTGATTTAATACTAATCAATTCAACATGAAATATTAGTATTGGGAATATTGCATGTCTGGTACCATGATATATTTATTTTTGTCTTTTTAGGTTTAAGTAAAGCAAATCCATATCAGTTTTAGGCTGAATATTTCCTACTGCATGTTAGTGAAGTATTTAAAGGTAACTCAATATTTTCCCCAAGGTACATTTTAAAAGTCTTGCGGTATAATTAAAATCAAAATCACTTAGTCTTTCTATTCATGAAAATGCCATTTCAAAAATCTACTGCTCTGCAAATTAAGACTATCATGCTTTATACTGCAATGCAATTAACAAAATCTTATATGGGGAAAATAGAAGGAGCATCAATAATCCTAAATGCCAAATTACATCGAAACAAAAGCCCTGAATTTTTATTCCGGATTTTTCCCAGAAGCTTTTAAGCAGAAGGAAAAAAGGCAGTGTGGGAATAAGTGAGTGAAAGGGAGAACATTAAGAAATACAGAGAACAGAGTCTGTCTTAAATTCTACAGGGAGATGAGAGTATGATATCCTCCTAAACTGGCACCGCTTCAAATAGTGTTTCTGCAAGACTAACGAAATGAGAAGTGTTGTTTCAAGCTTCATGCCGTGTCAGACAATATAAAACTAACATGCCTTTGAGTTGATCAGAATGGCCTATTCAGCATAATTCTCCAATCCAAAGCCTTCTCAGCAGGATAGAAAGTGCTTCGTAGAGCTGTTTTTCTTGTTAAAAGTTCGATTTAATTGTACAAGTAAACAGCTCTGATGAATATGCATTGTATATATTTATTATTTTTAATCTACATATGATGTATTTAGTTAAATGCTGAACTTTTAAACTAAAAGAACATGCTGTATGGTCTCATTTTCAACGTCAAAAATTATGCCTAGTACATAGGTTATATTTCACTTTTCATGTTATGGGGATATAAATCATTTCCTTTTAGAGAAGTACAGTGTATTTTTGGTAGATTTATGGTAGAGATAAGACCATCTGCATTTATGGTAGATCCGTATTTCAGTCATTAGTTACACTTTATTTTGATGTATCTGACCCTAATTCAATTTTTAGATGAAGATGAGTAAACACTTCCTAATACCTGTTATTTAGGGAGAGTACAAATGAAAGACCACTCTCAACTTGCAACTCAGTGCAGTATAATGATCTCCGTCAAATCTCTTCTTGACTCAAGGGTTTAAGGTCCGAGAGGTAGTGATGGGATTGGATTGCAGGGCCTGCAGAGCTGATGTCAGCCTTGTCAGTCAGCAAGCACAGAGAAGAAAGCACTCACCAGGCATTCTCCAGTAACATCATCACAGGACTCCGCATGGCCAAAGCATCGACACGGTTCACAGATGCCACCAAAAATAGTGCCGTTCACTCGTCTGTGCCTAGGCCAACATGACTAAAGGAAAGAAAAGGTTTCAAGTCAGTTTCAGAATATTTTTTTTAAGTTTGTCTTGTCTTTTTTGGATGAAGCAAAATAGGTAGCAACTCAACAAATGTGCTTGTCAAAGCTTTGTCATTGTTGAAACATTGCTACAGAGCTAGTCCTCCTGACTTCAAGGCTTCGTACTGACCTTAGCGTTATTGGCAGGTATGAGATTAGAGGAAGCATTAGCTTGGTGTCTCTTCTGAAATGGCAAAATAAAGCAGAGATATAAAGAACTGAAATGTGACAGTCTTGAAGTAAAAAGCACAGATAAAAATAGAAGGAAAAGTATGGGGAAAAAAGCAGCCAGCATGAAAGGATTCTTAAGAGAATCTTAGCCTATCTTAGCACCTAATGTCATCCCAAGGAATGTCGATTCTCTGGACTGCACTGCCTTTCCCACATACAAACTGCCCTTAACTCCCTCACTTTCAGAAAATCTTTGCAATAATTTGGAAGGTAGCACCAACTCTTACATTTGATCACACGCACTGCAAACTTCTACACGTACATAAATCCTATCTTTCATTCTTAATTTCCTTCATCCTATTATGCTTTCTCAAATTTACACCAAATAATTTATGATTTATTTACCATATATTCCCTTGTTATTTTGTTTTACGGTATCATTCTACTAGCACTCTTGTATTCATTTCTTTTTTTGAAGTATGAAACGCTGTATCACATACAAATAGAAATCTGATTTAAAAAGGATATTTGGGTCTTAGAATACCTCTGCGTCAGGGCCAGCTCTAAGAACATCATTGTCCATCATTACTTTTCTCTTCTGCAGGGGTTACTACAAACTGGATGGGGCACGAAGTTAGGCAGATGGGGATGCAAATACTGCTGTCCTCTAGGAGCTTTTAATTTCCCTCAAGTTACAATTGCATTCTGTGTGTTATTTACTTTATTTCTGGGTGGTTAACTACAACACATCATGAAAAGGTCTTTGTTGCCAGTTCAAAATTAAAACAACAGAGAAATCATTGAAGTAATAAAGTACATAGGATTGTGTTGTGTATTGTTAGAAATGTTCCTTCTGCCTCAGGATATGAGTCCTCTTAAATTTGAACATTGATCACAAACACATAAAAAAGCGATGTGCTCATAGTTCATATCTGAAAGAAAAGCAAAAGTAACCTTCCTCTTAATTTGGGTAGGTTAAAAAAAGAGGGGTTAATTTTCTATTCCTCTCTAATAATTTCTCCCCACTATAAGTTTTGCTACCCTATAGATACATTATAGAAGAGATTTCCTTCTGTAATATATATTTGTAAACAAAGTGGGAAGCTAGGTATTCAGAAAGAGGTAGAAATTAAGGGTGTTGATAATAGGGAGAGAACTGATTTAATGTTTTTAGGACAAATACGCGTGGAATTGTCATTAATGAGCTTTATTTTCATACTTTGCAAACGTACTACTTATATTAAATCCTCTTAAACTTCTAAACTCCTTAGCTCTCTCTCTCAGCCAGTGATTTCACCTCATTAGTCACAGAGACATTTGAAGCCATAGGAAGCCATCTTTCCAGAAGCACAAGTGTTTATCTCACTGCCCATATTCCCCTCCGGAGCGTGGGGGTGGGGCCTGCAGGGTTCCTTACCCTCTCAAAGGAATGTCACCCCACTTGGGATCTTTATTCCTTTATCTATTATTTTCCTAGTATTCCCTCTGTGCTACATCAGTAATAGTTTTCCTTTCTATTGGATCATTTGAAAATATGATCTAGTATCCCCACCAAAAATTAACTAATGGAAATAACAAAGATGGCAAAATTATTTCTTTAATATCCCATAACTTTCCAGTTACCTGCCAGCTTTTCTTTTCAGTAAAAGTACTCTAAAAAGGCTTTCCTCCTCACTTCCCTTTCATGCTTCTTTACTCTATTCTAATCCATCTTGTGCAGCCACCACTCACTTAAAACTGCTCTTGTCCGTGTCACCAAATTTCAGGTAGCCAAATCCAATGGGCAATTGTCCCTCGACATCCTGGCCTTGTAACTTTCATGACCGCACGGCGCCCCAGTTTCTGCCCTGTCCCTTTACTGTCTCTTCTGCTTCGGCCTCACTTCTCTTTGTCAGGAGCTTCTGGGGACATAGTCACTTTTCTGTTTCTTATCACATGCTCTGCTAAGAAATTGAATGCAGTCCCACAGTTGATGAGGCCTTCTACACACATGTCTCTAGACCAGACAGACATTCAAAGTCCAAGACCTGCACACTCTAATTGTAAATTGAAACCTGTACTTCGTAGGCTTTTTCAATCCTGGTATTTCTAAAATGGACTGCTGATTTCAACCCCCCTCTCTCGAGCTATTCTTCACCCAAATGGTACTTCCAGTTCCTCAAGCTGCTAATCTGACTCATTCTTAAATTATTTACCAATCTTAACTTTCCATTGGCATGTAGTCTATAAAACACAGGTAGAATAAACACGTCTTCCCACATAGTCTGCCATTATCCCAACACAAACTATTATTATCACTCTCTTCGGCCACAGTAGCATATTAACCATTCTTGCCCTCTATAGTATGTTTTCATACTGTAGTTACAATAACTTCTTTTAAAAAAATGTAACTCTGATTATGGCACCATTCAGCTTAAAGCCTTTCAATGATTTTCCATTGCACTTAGAATAAAATCCCATGTATGCAAAGCTCTGAATGGCCTGCTCCTCCAATCACGCCTGTGCCACTCTCCCGCTTGCTTACTAAGTAAGCTCCAGCCGTACTTGCTTCATTTCAGATCCCTGCAGACTCCAAGCTCTACCCTGTTTCCTCATCAGCTCCTTTTATATAGCTGACCCTAAACTCAGTTTAGCTGTTACCACCTCAGAGAGCCTTTCCTGATGACCATTTTTATAAAGCAGTGCTTCCCATTTAATTTTCTGACAGCCAATTTTCAATACCTCTATGGAAACACCTGTTTACTTTCTTCATGGAATTTTATCACATTTATTTAAATTTGTTTTCTGGCATATCATATAACTTTTCACTAAATGTAATGTCCTGGAAGGCTGGGACCATGCCTGTATTGTTCACATTATCATCCACGTCCAGGGTCTTGAACATCTCGAAGTACATGACCATTAATATCTGTTAGCTAAATGGAAGTATAGATACTTCCATGAGTTGGTTAATATTTCCATCACACAGAAGAGAAAACAGATTTGAATTTAAATGCTTCTTTCTTTTCAGTATCTCACTTTGCTCTTTTACTTTCTCACCTGTCCCACCTGTCAAGTGAAATAAATTATGGTGATACTGGAAAACACAAAGTATTTGAAAGATGAACTGTAGAGGAATTTATAAGTCAAGTAGAAATGAAAAAAATGATTCTGAATAAACATTGTGGCTCCAAGTGAAAAAAAAGAGGATAATTTTATAATGGAGCCATTTGATTTGCTTCTGGCAACCTAGTTGTTAAGACATCAATGGTCTGTGGAGTTTACTCAGTTTTTGAAAGGCCTCTGGGTACCAGTGATAACAAAACTACAGGTCCTGGCCTTATGAACTCAGTACAAAAGCAAATGAAATCAGGAAAGGATAGGAATGACTAATAGTGAGTCTAGGGACAGGAAGTTTTGATAAAGAAGGAATTATTGGAGAGTAGGAGAAATATGGTAGTCTAAGAGAAACTCTAGAGCTCCAGAATTCATCATCTTTGATTCAACTACATTATTTTGTAGACTTCAAAATAAATTTATTTATCAAACAATTATTGTGTGAGAGGCAGAGGAAACTTTTTTATTCTTCCAAAATAGAATTTTGACTCTTCTATACTTGCGTGCTACTCTCTTCCTACCTAATTGCTAGCATTTGTTAGCTACAATTTGAGGTTTTTCACTGCAGGATACTTACTGTGACATCTCTCTCCACTGGAATTGCTCACCTCTTTAAATGATTGGTACACTTATGTTCTGTACCACTTACTGGTCTCCTAATTATATAGTGCTGTGATCCAATTTTGCATAGGTATTTGTTCTTTCTCCCTAAACAGATTGTTAGTTCTTTAAGGACAAGGATTATGATGTAATCTTCTTGATAATCCCCTCAGCATCCAGTGCATCATTTACCAAAGACTCTCTATAAATATTTTGAAGAGAGGAAAGAAGAAACAAAAAGTATAGCCAATTAAACAATTCTAACATTCAGACAATTATGTATTAATGGACATTTGGAACTTGTATAAAAGAAGAAGAAGAATTACTGAGAATTAAAAGAAGATGAAGAATTACTGAGAATTGCTAATGTGGGAATAAGTGTTAAAGCAAGAACAGGATTAAGGTATTTACTATTTCAATTGAAATAGGAACTTAAATGTTCAAAGAGAGTTTTCTGGTTTGAAATAAAAACTGGCAGGCTCAATAAAAGAATATGTTTCATTAAATACAGCATGTATTTTACATGTAAAATTAAATTTCGGTTGACAGCACTAATTCATTTCCATGATTATTTTTCTCTTCTCTACATGAATTTTGGGAAAGTGAGTACTTCAATGAGTTACATTTAGCTTTATTCTAGATAGGTACATCTAAGCCCCATTAAAGAAAACACATTTTGTCACAAATATGAATCTAAATCCTGTGTAGATTCTCACAAGAGAATCTAAATCCTCTTGAAGCACATGTTATTTTAAAGCACACGAGAACTGACAAAGCAATGCCTAGAGTATTTCTATAAATGGCATGCATAATGGGTAGTGTGCTGAAGTGGAACATCTCGGCACACTCAAATGATTCCTTAAAGGCTCCATTTTTAAGAATTGAAGCTCCTATTTATCTGCAAGCCATGCTCTCTATCAGGAAATTGGTGTTTGTAATTTTTGATCAGGTTTCAAGTAAAATCAGTTTTCAAACTCCCTAAAGAATATACATTGAAATAAATAAAAATTATTACCTTTAAATGGCACATTGTGGTCATTAAATAAGAAACATTAATATCATCATGAATCTAGAATATTGAGACAACAATAAACATCTCAAATTTTAGGTACTAAACAAATCAAAGACCGGTAGGGAATTTTCTAGATCAAGGTATTTCTTCCATGTACTTATGTTCTTGATATTTTAAAGATAGTATCCTTTTAGATGACCATGATTTTGCTATATTCTTGGAATAAAGTAGAGAGAGAGCATGCCACACAGGAATAGTAGATGGAGGAAAAGTAAAAAAGGTAGTGCTAAATTTCTGGTATTATGGTGGAAATAAAGGGAAAATATTTTGAAATATATTTGTTATCATCCATTCTATTTTTCCACCAAATAAGGAACAAACACTTATGAAAACATCACATTTTCAGCTCCCGTAAGGGAAGATATCTCAAAAAGAAACATAATTTCAAGAAGATATCATGTGAGTTGCACTCTGAAATCATGACTTTTTTGGCAGACATTCAACTTCCTTCTTTAAGTAATATACTATCATTTGTGGGATCTTGGATGTAAAAAAAACAGACTCTTTTTAGAACAGTTTATTGAAAGACATGATGAAGGACCTTAGAATGCACTGAGGATATATTCTTGCAAACTTACTTCACAAGAGGATCCAGTGTACCCTGGTGGACACTGGCAGACTTCGACAGCGGTTGCAAAGCTTCCTTCAGTTGGATAGGGCACAGCAGATTCCAGGCCAACAGAGCTCAGCCTGGGGCAGAGGGAAGAGAACATGGTAAATAAGTAAACAAGCTCCTAGGCATTTTACAGTTTGAGGAATAGTGTAGTGATAATGATGTAAATATAAGCAAATTCTGTGTTAAGAGGGAAGGTGAAAAAATATCCATAATTTGAAGCCTCAGTCACTCATTATATTAGGTGAAGTCTGCCTAGTTAAAAGCACTCGCAACTACTACCATCGTCAAATGTTGAAAAGACATGAGATCATTCTTGCTCATTTCTTATTTTTCGGCTGTGTTTTGATTTCTTTTTTTTTTTTTTTTGAGAGAGCATTAAAATCACACGTTTGAAAAAATATTTAAAACATAAAACATTCATATGACTGACTTATGATAACATTTAAACCAGAAAAGCAGAAGGAGACAATAGGAATAAAGTAAAGAAAGAGCATGGTGCACAGGATTAAAACACGGAGAAAAAGCATAAAAAGTATATTTAGTCTTAGCCATTCTTTTGGAAGAAATGGTGAGAGAGAGAGAGAGAGAGAGAGAGAGAGTTATGTTTTTTTTTCCTCAAAAATAAATCTGCACTCTGGTAGGTAAAAGACAAGCATTCTCAAATGTTCAGTTGAATTAATTAATTGGTTTTGAGCTTAAACGGAATTCATTGTTTTCTGTGTCTATAGGTTTTATTCTACTGGTACATCTTCACAGTCTGATTTTAGCAGAGTGATTTGATATTACTTGTTATTTTTAGGAAAAACTAGTTTGGCTAAATTGAAAAATGCTATTACATAAGTATATGTATATTGTGTATGTTTCCTTCCAAAAATTATGCCAATGATATACATTCACAATTTAAATAAATGTTATTGTGTAGTATTGGCTTTTCTTCATTTTAAAATATAAGACTTTTGAAACACTTCATCTTTAAGAAAACAAACTCAGGTGTCACACCAGGATTCATGCCCCATCTCTGCCATTTCCCAGTCCTGTCCACAAGGGGAAACTACTGAATTTCTCTAGGCCTCAATACTATCATCTATGTAATGGAGAGTCCATATGAGTCCATGCATGATGAGCTTAATTAAAGGATTAAATTAAATAACAAAGTTCTTGATATAAGACATAACACGTGTGGTTGATTATTAGTTAGTAGGTATTTTATATTCTCATTGACAGTAGACATAGGATAGAGTACTATTTGTATCACCCAAACCAGCTTTCTTGTAATTTTAGTGAATTAAAATAAATTTTAAACTAAAGAGCACAAAATTAAATGACTGCTATTGATGCATAATGATAATTATTGTTTTTAAAAATGATTGCTAGACCTCCATATCATATCACATGCCATTTTTTAAGCATAAGAAAGATGCAACTGACTCTTGCTAGGGTACGCATTTTTACTTGCTTTCTCCAGATTTTTACTGATTGGCAAATCACTGTTACCAAAAAGCTTGCCAGTGTTGGGAATGTACCCTGTAATCAAGCCAGAGAACAAAGCTCATTAAATGTATCAAAAAAAGAAAGAAAGAAAGAAAGAAAGAAAGAAAGAAAGAAAGAAAGACCTCTAACAAAGCTGTAAGCTTTTCAGCAACAAGTTTCTAAAATCTTTGCTGCTATCACCTCCACTTTACCAATGCTAGACCTTTGATAGTATCTTGAAATATAATATGTATGAATCCACACAGCATCAAGAAGTAGAAAATGAAATCAAGTTTAAATCTGAGAAAACAAGCATTTGGATGTCATAGCCAAGTATTAAAGTGCTAGTTGGCATCCTTAAAAGACAAACAGATTATTTTAGCTACAGATTAACTCACGCAGCACTATTTTTTTAATGTTTTCTTCTCTGGGCTACAGCTTGGAAAACCTGGCAGAAGGTCCAAAACTGGTAAGCATCAAAAATTACTGGTTTACAATGTTCAGGTTGCAGAGAGATTTTTAGAAAATCTCTAAAAGGTCATTTTTTTTTTCATTAAATAACTTATACATGAAGTGTCACCAGAAATTCTTTCTTTTTTTAAAAATTGAGGTGAATATTCATATAAAATAAAATTAATCCCTTTAAAATGTCATTTAGTACAGTCACAACGTTGTTCCACCACTAACTCTAACTCGTTCCGAACAGTTTCATTAGCCACAAAGAAAACCCTATTAAGCAATCATGACCTGTGCCACTCTTCTCCAACCCCTGGTAAGCCGGAATCTGCTTTCCGGGTTTCCCTCCTCTGGATACTTAGTACAAACGGAATCATATAATATGTTATCTTTGTGTTTGGCTTCTATTAGCACAATATTTTGAAGGTTCATCCATGTCTTAGCATGTACCAATATTTCATTCCTTTTTATGGCTGAACTGTATTTGGAATACACCATGTTTTGATTATCTATTCATCTGTTGATGGATGTTGGGCTCTTTCCATTTTTTGGCTATTAAACAGTAGCAGTGTAAACATTCATGTACAAGTATTTTTTGAATACCTGTTTTTAATGATTTTGGGTATATACATAGGGGAGGAATTTCTGTGTCTGGCAATTTTTCTTACCACAACATATGCTTTGGAAGAGTTACTAAACTAGTAATAGTTTTTGCGTATGTTTACATGAGCTTATGAGCTACTCCTTGAGAGCAGAGATCCTATCGTGCCATCTATATATCAAGCTTGATCACCTCCATATATGCTAAGTGCACTTTTGTCGGACTGATGGATAGACAGAAGAATAGATAAATGCTGAATACTTGGCCAGATGGATGAATGAATGGGTGGATACAATACAAAATATGTACATACATACATTCATGAATAAATGGGAGGATAGATGAATGGAATGTAGTTATATTACTAATAACTAGTAACATATTCCATGACAAATGATACACTAAGCTTAGTATCCACATTTCAGATGAGTAAAATGAGGTAAGTAGAAGACATTACTTATTCGATTGGACAAAGAAAATATACTGAACTGTTAGAATCAGGTCTTCAAGTCAAAGGCCAGAACTCATATGAATATATTGTGACACCTAATTGCCTGCAATTAATGGACTGTCACATGAAAAACTTACATTTATGATCACTTTAATTTCAGAAGTAGATGATTTCATGATTACTATACTATGTATGTATTATATATTATATGAAAGACTATCACAATTTACTAAATAGCAGACTAGTCAATTGTATAGTTATAGTCTCAGGGTTTTCATTATAAAATTGACAAGCAAAATGTAAAGAAAATATTAGAGAGTTACAAAATAAAAAGATGAGTAATTGAGTACTTTAAGAACAATTTAAAATATAACAAAACAAAAACAGAAATATATTCAATGAACAGCCAAATTTCATTTGTCTCTGAACAACAGATGTTCCTCTCTTTAGTCTATGAAACCATTTTGAGCTATGAGAAATTTCATCACGCAAACATCTTTCCCAGCAATATTCCACATTAGCATTCACTGAGCAATCCCAATGTTCATTAGGTTCTGCCATTTGTTAAATGAGATTTTAATGTGCTTAACAGTTTTCAGTGTTACTCATGAAGAAGGCTGCGGTTTTGTTTTTTTTCCTCTAATATGGTCATTTTCTTTTCTTGAGACCAGGCTGCATTCATTTAAATACATAACACTGGTAATAATAAACTACTAAAGTTTAGAGATGCATGAACTATCAAAAATTTGCCAACTAAGTCAAATGTTTTAGCTGGCTATTTCTCCTGATTATTACAATTTAGATATACAAATGGGCTGGTGGATGGAGAGAAAAGACATAAATATACAAGCTAGTAATAAAATTGTAGAAACATGGTCTTCTAGTCACTTAAAGATCGTTCTCAATATTTTTGTTTTACTATATTTTCCACCAAAGTTAGATATATTATGCTTCACTAAAAAATTAAAAATAAAAAAAATGAAACAAGATTTTTATCTTAAAACTTTGTAAATTAATAATTTTTTCTATCCACTTTTTAAATATTGACCTTCCTTTCATTTTACTTAAATAAATGTTAATTTGGGATAGCCACCATAGATACAGATTTTGTGGCTTCGTTCTCTTTTGTTTTGTCAAAACATAAGATGGTGACTCAGAACTCTTTCTAGCCTCTGTCTTTCATGGTCTCCACTAGGTACTGAATTTGAGGAGCCTGATAATTTCCACTCCATTCCTAAGAAGCCGGAGTCATTCAGTGGTTCTGGCAACGTCTGAGCAGGCCAACTAAGAAAGAGCTAAACTTTTTCCCCAGCCTTTTCAATCCCACATCAAAGCAGGGAAATAACTGACAGAGTTTGATACTTTTGCAGCCACTCATCAAAAATATACTAAATGTTAATATCACAATTCATCTCTTCCTACCTTAGTCCTACCCGTGTGCACTATGCACACTTCTATTACACTATTATACTATTGTAAATGTATGTCAGCCTTTCATATTGGACTTTGCCTTCTTTGAATTCAATGATCACTTATCCATCTTTGTACGCCCTTTGCTTAGCTTAGAACTATCACATCGCATTAATCATTATACACTGAGTGTCTGCTATCTTCTGTGCATTATAATGTAAGCCTGACAGACATCTCATTTAGGGACCATTGAACCCAACATAGTAATTGTGTTTCTGTCCACATTTACAAATGAATAACCCAGGTCTCAGAGAAGTGCCTCATCTGTATAACACAGATAGCAAATGGTGAAGCACAAATCCAAACCCAAGTGTGACTCCAAAACCAATGATCATCGTGTTACCTTACGTGGCATCCCAACACATGCTGGATAGCATGGCAGGTGTTTGGGATACATCATTTTCTTACTTAGCTTTCAATCTTGAAAGTTAAATATTGTTTCTGCTATTTTATAGAAGAGGGAATTGAGACTTTAGAAAGATACACAGGGAAGGTGCTCAGTAAATGTTGGCAGACTGAATGAATCCAATATTTACAGAACAGATTTGGGAGGCAGTCAAAGATTATGGGGAGCAAACACAGGTGGGTTCAGACCCTGGATGAGCCTGTTACCCACAGTTCAGTACCCAGCAATTGCATGCATTTATCAAGTCCTAGAGTCCTCATCAGTATAATTTCTACAAATTATACAGGTGGTCACCTGCATCATTAATTTCAAAAGAAAATATTATATTGACACTATTTCTATAATCATCAAGACTCTTATTTATATAAAATTTTTCTAGATTATTTATTATATAAATATTGAGTAATATTTTTGATACCAAGAAAGTCCCCCAAATTTACTCTGAAAGTCATGTAAAAACATCTTGCCTTAAAATTTCTGTATTTATTTTAAAGCAAAATAGGTACATGGGAGCATCACAATAAAGTTATGATGGCTCAATTATGCTGTGGTAACAACTCTAAATTCTCAGTGGATTAACAAAAAGCAAAAGTTTGCTCATGCAAAATCTTCTTTAGTTCTGAGTGACTGTTCAGGGCAGCTGATCCTTATGTGCTATCAATATTTCAGGCTGTTTTGATCTTCTAATAACTCACTAAGTTCCAGAGAGGCTCATACTAGCAATTCAATCCTTTTTTTTTTTTTTTTTTTTTGGTAGGGTAGGGGATCATATATCACTTCAGCTTTTATTTCATTAACCAGACCAAATCATATGATTACATCTACCCTCAAAGCTTAGGGAAATAAAATATTTGAAAAAAGAGATTAAAAATTTGATGAACGTACTCACGTCTCCTATAAAGTAAAAGCAAAATATACTTTTTTTGCAAAGTTCTGTATTGAATAGGTGTTAAGGAAAAGTTGAATAGGCTCCTTGCCTGCATTAAATATCAAGAATGCTACTAAATCTAAGGTTTGGAGAAATTAAAAGAGAAAGATGAACACTTAGGTTAAGTTTATTTCTCTTACATTTCTGAGAGAAGGATAAAAAATTTTCTATATGTATCTTCATCTCATGAAAGAGAGCAATGAGAAGGAGATCAACTAATTTTGTGGTATGGGCCTCTCAGAATTCTGGAAAAGAATGATAGCAAAACCAACACAATTTTAGAAATATTAGTACGTGCTTTATTGTAGAAGCCTTAATGGAATTTGGAGAAAATACTATTCCTTGCCATGATGCAGGGCAGATAAAAATGGGCCAGATTTGTGTGCTGGTTTGCCGTTAGCAAAGCGCTTTTGCAGCCCTTTCGTTCCATTGTTGTGGTAACTTTCTGGGCCGGCTGTAATCATCCTCCCCCTTGTTCCACAGACAAGGAGACTGAAATCCAAAAAGGGCAAAGCTACGTTTTACGGCCAAAAGCATGAAAGAGCTGAGCTGAGAACAAAAGTCAAAATGCTGACCTGCACCTGGTTTTCTTCTCACTATTCAATGCCACCTACAGCAGTTTACCTTTATCCACAGTTTCTCTTTCCATGGTTTCGGTTTCTGAGGTTTCCATCACCTGAGGTTAACCATAGTCCAAAATATCGAATGGAAATTTCCCCAAATACACAACTCATAAGTTTAAATTGACTGGTGTGGTGAAGTCTCACCCTCTCTAGCTCTGTCCTGCCTGGGATTCGAATCATTCCTTTGCCCAGCACATCCATTCTGCACACACTATGCACCATGCAGCCACGTGGTAAAATCTTTCTTGGTTATCAGATTGACTGTTGAGTATCACAGTGCTTGTGTTCACGTAACCCTCATTTCACTAAACAAGAGTCCCGGAGCACAAGAGTACTGATCCTGGCAACTGACACATGCCCAACAGAAGCTGTCAAGTGCTTCCTTTAAGTGAAAAGGTGAAGGTTCTTGACTTAATCTGTGGCAAAGTGTTGCGCCAGAAAGCATTCAGTCTTACGATGACTTCAGCAAGGGATTCCCTGAAACAGGTGACACCAACCCATTTACTGCAGATAAGGGATGGTTACACAGATGGAATAGGTTTGAATAGAAAAATATGAAATTACTGTGGAGAGAGAGAGGACTACTTTCACATAACTTTTGTTACAATACATTAATTTATTTGTCCTATGATTAGTAGTTATTTTTCTTAATCTCTTACTGTACTTAATTTCTACATTAAACTTTGTCATGGGTATGTATGTATAGAACGTAGTATATAAGGTTTGATACTATCTGTGGTTTCAGTCATCCACTGTGGGCTTGGACCACATCCCCTGTGGACAAGGGGGGACTATTGTCACCACACAACTGAAGGAACCTAAGCCCATTTGCTGAGAGAAGTATCACAGAAGTAAATCCTACTTAAATCACTCTAAACATGCATTTTTGTTGAGATAACTCAATTTATTTGTGCTTGCACAATGTTAGAAGCCTACTGTGCAAGACAATTTGAAATCAATTCACATAATGTTTTACAAATATAAGTCAATCTGTTAGCAGATCAGAGATAAATAAAATGTAACAAGCTTACTGACTCAGCATTCATGCTGACTCTCGGTTCACCTGAAGTGGGTAGGGGTTTCGAATCTGACATTGGCTTTTACTTCTGAACCAGAAAGCAGTCACCTGCTTGGATTAGCTCCCGGGCCAATTCACACAGCCATGCTCTGGGAACGTGTCACTCGCGTGTGAGAAAACTTCGGAAGACTCCACATGAAACTGATGATTTTAAGATGGGTAGACACTGAAATTATCTGACATAAATCAGGGGAAATGCCTTTGGATGAACTGGTCTGAGAAGCAATGCTGACAACAGTAAATAAGCCTCTTAGCCAGTTTTTGTCAATTTGGTTGTCATTCATTTTGAAAGCCAGAGGACTCATTTCTTTATACTGTTTAAACGTCATGACAATTTCTATTTACCAAATGGGGAAAAACATAACTAATTCCTAAGTGCCGCTTCACATCTTCATGGCATTTTAACCCAGCTTCTAGCAGAATTTCCTATGCAAAGAGGTACATGTTTGGCAATGGCTCTGTTTTTGACCTTGCACTTCCATCCTCTGGGAGATGGCAATGATGATTACACGTAGTTGGAAGACACACCAGGCATAGGCAGCACAAGCAAATGGTGGGGCTGGGGGGAGCATCAACAACAACAACAACAAAAACCCTCTTGTAGATAAACCAGGATTGGAGACGTTGCTTTGATAATGGGTAGGCCGAATTGTTGGTTTGGGCTCAAATTTAATCATTTAATTTAATCTGATTTAAAAGGTAGTTGACATGAGAGCTTGTTACTCATTATTAGAATAGAAAAGGAGAAACAGCTCATTCAGACACCGGTGAAGTTTAAATTTTGTCAGACAAATGTCATTGTTTTAAAGGGAAAAGTCTATAGTAAGTCAGACATGGGCACATCTGGTTCAAGTCAGAAAGTTCTCTCTTTAAGGAAAAAAATTTGGAGAACACATACCACATTTTGCTGGGCATAATGTGCACTTTTGCCCAAATTTTTGAGGGAAAAATAAGGATGTGCATTACTTTTCTACCCAAGAACTACATCGCAGCACTAATTTCATATCTATATAAGTGCTTTTAATTCTTTTATTTATGCTTATGTGTTAAAAGTGTAAATCTAGAAAGCAATAACAATATCCATATGCAAAGTAATACCTTGGAATATGATAATTGGTTTTGTTTCTAAACATAAATAAATAAATTGAATTAAAAATTAAAATGAAAGACTTTTCCCCTGAAAGTTTGAGCCAAAAATGTGGGTACCCATTATACACAGCAAAAATATAGTGATTTTCACCATGACCCTGAAAGGCAGGCACCAGTATCTCCACTTTATACTTGAAGAAATCAAGTTCTCATGAGGACCAAATACTTGCCAAAGGTCACGCATACAATCAGCAATGAGTTTATTGAATTCATAGTCTGGTTGGCTCCAAACCTCCTCTTCCCTTTACACTATGCAACCATGACAGTTTTATAGTGTTTTAGGAGACTTGGGGCTATTGGAATGAAGGTGCTTACATTTCTCACTACAAACTATATATGATTAAGTCAGAAACTCATTAATTAATTAATGGAAGAAAATATTTTACACACCACTCTCTAAATATGGGTATTCTGAAATTACATCTCTTTAATTTCCTGCTCTCCGAGTGATCATAAAGGAGACTTTATTTTCCAATATAGCATTTCTCAGTTTAGGGATCGTTTTCATCCCATGTTCTGGCAGATCAGTATTAGTAAAGGGCTAAGACAAATTCATTTTAGGTATTTAAAATTTTAAAGCCCTAATAGAAACACTTTTTAGGACCCCAGTCCTCCATTATTATCTGCAAACTGAAGACAACAACTCCCCAGAGATCTTCAAAGCCACCCTAACACAGGCGTGTTTGCTCCAAGGTGTCTCTGCAAACACTGGGAGATGCAGTTCTTGAGTTTACCTGAAGATGGCATCCACCCCAAGGCTGTCTGTGATTTGTATGAGGACTCTCTTTAAATCCACAAGTACTGTCATGAACTCTTTTCTACTGACTGGAAAATTTGTGCCGTGTCTGGTAAATAAATCTTCTTTGAGTGACAATTCGGTAGTATGGTCTTCAGATGGTTTCAGATACACCTCATCTTGGGCTGTACTGATTCTCAAGTCATTTCCCTAAAAGAGGAAAAGAAACTGTCAAAGGCTAAACCTGTGAAAAGAGGGTAAAAAAAGATAAAAAGTGTCTGTAGTTGAATTCTCCACTTCGTGAGAATTTGTTTTTAGCTTCAGGTTGGCTTTCCCTGTCATTCAGCATATTTGTGATACATAAATGAAAGACAGAGAAGGCAATTTAAATCACAGCCTTAATCAGATACATTACAAAGGATAAGCTTCTTGGTTATATACATGACCTTGCTTCTGCCATCAATTAAAATAACAGATACCTAGAAACTCATACACAGATATGATTACAAATACTTTGATTTTATACCAGTGCACAACAATTGTACATTTCAAATATATTATTTTATGATGAATAGGGTTGTATAGGAAAATCGGGAAGAAAACTTTGAATAGAGTATTAAGTTATTGTTTTGAAGGACTTTTCTACATTGAAAAAAAGAGAGAAAACTCTGCATGGGATAATGGTATCATAATAGGAAATATCTTGATTGATCTATGACATTTAGATTATCCTTCTTATCTTAGTTCATCCATATTAATAACATGTAATTTCTCACCATTTTACATTTAGAGAACCCTTTTATCTTAAAGGCATTCCAAGGTATACTTCTACTTTCACAGACACATACACATCCACTTCATCTAATATTGGAAATGTTCATTTTGGAGGAAAATTTTTGTCATTGATTCACATGCATGAAAGTTCCCATTAAGAACAACAGAGCCTGGGGCTCAATCAACATTGACCCATTTGGAATCATGAACGTGTGTGCAAGTGTGTGCCTTTGGCTGTGTGTGAGTGTTGGAGGGTCGGGTGTGAGAAAGGGTGGGAGAGGACCTCTAAGGTAACTTTAAGCTTCCAGCATCTCAGAATTGCCTATGGCCCTCCAAATCCTGACAGCAGCTTCTCCCATGTCTTTCTTCCCTAAATTATGAATCTTGAAGTCAAAACTTAACTACATCTAAATAAACAAGTCTTCTTTTTCATTTACTTCCAACTAATATAAACGAAGTAGACAAATTCTACTTGGAAGCAAGGGGAGATGGTAAATACCACAACTATGTAAATCAGCATTTGCCTAAACACTTTCATCATATTTATGTTCTTGGGAACACAGTCATTACGTTTTTAATTCAAATTCCAAGTCTGGTTTGAAGGTCTTCTTTATCATTGAAACCCAATGAATATACTCAGTTTTCTAGATATGTCGAAGAGTGAAACATAAGACTGGCATAGGAACAAATTTCCAAGATATAATATTTTTCTATCATATTATGTAAATTGACGTCAAATCAACCAAGTAAGGAATAACCTCAAATAACATAATAATGTAAAACAGTTGAGCATAAATGACCCTCTTCGTACTTTACCTCTAAGATAACCATAAGTTGGAGTATGTGTTCTGTTTCTTCTTCTTCTTCTTTTTCTTTTTCTTCAAGGTCATATGATACAGTAAATTTTAATTGTCCTCCAACTACGGTGAGCTACCAGAGAGGAGATATGTAATCATTACAAGACAGGAGATGGGCTATCAAATCACATTTTACTTATTTTTAAATCATTTTATTGTTCTAGAGGGCAGAATTTGGAAAATGCAGAAATCCCAAGAGTGCAGGGTAAGAATGACAGACATTTCTTTAAGAGTAACCTTTATATATAAACCTTAGCAATCAACAGCAAGCCTGACACAAATATCAAGTCAGGTATTATTTTCCCCAGTATTGCAGACTTGCAGAAATAGGTTAAATTCCATGAAACCAAACATAGCCCTTTCTGTCATTTTCCTAGTCTATAGCTTCAGCTTTACAATTTCCAGACAGAAAAGGATCTTTGTCAAAATTGAGAGATGTCTAGCCATCCCTGAGGGTCACTCACTTTCTGTGGGTCTAAATGCTTTCACCAAAGACATCATTCCATTTGACAGGAACTTTACATAGACTATAAGCTAATCTGAGAAATTCTGTTGGTCAAAGAAATAAAAGAATAGCATCAAATTTTACATTATGATAAATGTAATCAAAACTCCCAAAGGAAATACAGTTTCCTGTGTGCAATCAATTATGCTTAGCTTGAATGAATGCTATTACCCCTTTTCATTAAACAAATGTCTTCCCTTCCAACATGCATGCTAAGCCTCATACAAAGTATACTTGAGGTTTACATTGCCTGACATTGACAGTCACCTTGTAGAAAAGAAAAAAAAATAGGAAAGCAAGATCATTTATAGGACAGGAATCAGCATCGGAGTTTGAGTGACAGATTCAATGCAAATCCTATACTCCTTTTCAAAAAAATTCCACTCCAGCATTGTAAACAAAGATATTCATAAAACAAAGCTGATGATTTGTATTCTGCTGTTCCCTCCATGCTGACAAGCAGAGACCCAGCCTTTCAGCCGAGGGCTCCATGTGGCCTCACAGGGCACAGCCTGACCACAAAGCACTTCCCTGGGAGGCACTGGATGGAGGAGGAGGAACCCAATTCCTTCCCAAGTTGTTCCACAGGGAATCCCCCATAGCTCACTCTGACTGATTAAACAGGGTTTTTAAATTGATGCTCTGAAATGTCTTCCAAGTGCTCATTATGTGGACGGAGCTCTATAAGAAACTAAAATTCAGAAAACATTTATTCCCCTGACTCCCCTAAGAAATAGCCTTACTCTAATGTCTTCTCATGTATAAAATAATAAATATCTGCCTACACCATAGCACTTGGTATTATTGTGAGTAATGAGGGGAAAATCTGTGTAAAAGGTTTTTGGTTCTATTAAGATAAGCATCCAAAGTATCACATAGCACGCTTGTTAAAGTTAGCCAGATATTTTCTCAATGAGAGGTGTCTAGAAAGGCAGCATAAAAAAAGCATACTTCATATATTTCAAAGAGGACTGAACCATTTAGAATTTTCTAATTTCATAAAAATATTTAGCAGAAGGTAGGCATTGAGCTTGGGAAGGATATTGGACATAAATCTATAATGCTGCAAAACATTTCAGTTTCCAAATACATTTCAATTAATTAAAATTTGGATCAAAATTTTTATTTTTCTGGAATATGGCCTTCACTATCTCCCAAAAAAGAAAAAAAATCAACTTTAATTCTCATATTTAATTTAAGAAATTACCACACATATCCAAAATTAAAAAAAAAAACTTAGAATTAAGGATAACCAAAGGTAACTCCCATTTTGCCAATAAAAGAGCCACACTGTAATTTCAGTCTCCAAGCCTTTAAAACTTTAGATGAAATAGAAAAGTGTTTGATTTGTTACAATCTTTACTTCATTAACGTTGTTTCCATATGCACTTATAATGCTTATAAAAATCATATAGTATATAAAATAGTATAATGTGGGAGAGGAATGAGGTTGACATTTAGAAAAAGGAACAAATAAATCAAAACAGAGAGGGGCTTTATGCAGATTGTTGATAATATAAAACATAAACTAAGGAATAAGATTAATTCAACCTATTATCCTGAGGATTTATAATAATGATAGTAACAAAAATTAAAAATCATTTTTCATCTATATTTCATAAATTACTTCTCCACCGACTCTCTCATGCATCTCTGACACCTGTGCTTTGGCATCATTAGAGCAGTTTTTGCACCATCTAGCAACGTTCATAAGGGAATTCATTTTACGTCTACTTAAGGCATGTGAAAAACAGTTTTTGAAAGATGCATACAATTCTCAGATTTTTATCCTCAAGCCACAGGTACACATTTCTATATTATTAGAATCACTGTCTTTTTCATTCATCCTAGAAGTATATATTTATGATCACCTCTATATAACTACTTAGTCAAAGACTTAAGTAATATTTTAATATAATTGTTTAAGATATCACCCTGTAACTCAGAAGCTGTATCCCTAGGAATAATTACTTAGTCTCTGTTAAATTCCTTTGTCTCTATATTCTCTTTAATTCCAAAAATCTTTTAAGCCAAGTATTTCCTGGTGTTGTTTCTAGCTAACATCTTCCCCAAAGAGGACATAACCATTGCATGAAAGTCTTTGTAACAAGTCAGTTATAAGACAGCACTTCTTTTCTGAGGGATGGTGTTTTGGGAAGAAAAACTTTGAGAATATTCAGAGTATAAAATTTCCTTTTGTATAGATGAATTCTTCATCTGAAGAATTTTCTGCCTCTTCTTTGTCTAGCTACTGCTCCATCTCTGAAATGCTACTTTTGCTGGACTCCTCCATGTCCTTGCCTCCTCACTCTCTTATAATCCCTTCAAATATCCCAATCTTCAATCACTCCATCAAATCAAATGTGCACAGTGCTACCAATAATTGATAGACTTTATTGTCTCCTCTAGGTATTATCTACGGTTACATATGTTTTACTGTCAAACACTGTGATGGGGGTATTAACACTCACTGTCTTCATTCCTACCCATTCTCCCTTTCTTATTTTATCTACTGAACTCTGTCTTTCACACCTAGTGCTCCATTAAAGTGCTCATTGAAAAGTAATTTATCAACTTTATCCAGCAACCGATAATGGACCTTTTGTCCAGCTTTATTCTTCATCTTTATGTGACACATAATAGTTCTAAGATTCTTGACTTCTTTGTCTTCTATTGCACTAAACTATCCTGAGACTCCTTCTTCAGCCTGGTCATACCTCTATCTCATTTACAAATACATTTTTTTCTTATTGTTTATTCATTGTACAGATGTCTCCAAGACTCTTACTCCATTTTACCTATTCTTTCTCATTGACTTTTCCATTCCTCTCATTGATTGAACTATGTTTATCTACATTTATAGCTGTTCTTCAACCCCTATCTTCCATCCTGTGCTGTGTCCCTATATTGCTTATTCTTCCATAGCAAGTACCAAGGACTGAGTAGCTTCCACTACAGAAATCTGAAATCAACATATTAGCAGGGTAGGTTTCTTCTGAAGCCTCTTACATTAGCATATAGATGGCCATCTTTGCCTTGTGTCTTCATGTGGACTTCCTCTGTATTTGTGCCTTAATTTCCTCTTCTTAAAAAGACACTAGTAATGTTGACTTACAGACCATCCCAACTACCTCATCTTAACTGAATTACCACTTTAAAGAGCCTTTCTCCAAATACAGTCACATTCTGAGGTTCTAGGGGTTAGCAATTTAACATAGAAATTTATGGATAGGTACAATTCAGCCTTTAATATTGAGTGATTGTTCAATAATGTCTCAAACACCCAAGGTACCCACAGTTAATCTCATTATCTGGATCTTCCTGGGAAACAAACTTGATTATTTTCCCAACTCCCATGATTTGCTCAAGCCAATTGCTTTATTTCTCTATTTTAGATGGGAAACTGTAGGTGCAATACAATATTATTTTCACTTTGTTATTTATATCGGATTACTGCCTCAATCCTATTCTCTTGAAATTCTTCTTGGCTTTCTATTCCCTTTGCCACATCACACTTACTAGGCCCCCATCAAGCATTTGAACTCAATTCTGTGATTTCAGTCTCCTTGTTGGGGAAAGTTTTAGCTATTACTTCTATTCCTGTACTTCCCTAATGAAGACCCTCCAGTAGTCCGGGATGTATAACATCATTCAACTTTCTGTGCACTTAAACACTCTCTAGGATCTGTCTAGGCCTTGTTCAGAAACTCTGTGCAGAGGTGCCCCGGGGCACTACTTCAGAATCTCACAAAGGCACTGTGGGATCCATAAATGTTTGAAGAAAATATACCAGACAAACAACCAGCTCAATCTAGCTCTCAGTTCTAACCTTAGGTAGTGCTATATTCCTTTAAGAATGTTAGCATTTTGAGCTGTTTTAGTTTACTTTAACTTCCAGCAATGCTATACCTTTGTTAAGCAAAGTTTTCAGTGAATGCCGTGATAAAAAGCCAGCTGGCAAACAGATCCCATTAGTAAGCAATTGAGGTTATTTTGAAGAAAAGAAATTATTATACTGTCTGAATTTATGTGCATTATCTTTTCTGAAAGATTTTATTTACTTAATTTTACAGAGAGGGGAAGGGAGAGAGAAAGGAAGGGAGAAAAACATTAATCAGTTGCCTCTTGTATGTGCCTCAACCAGGGACTGAAACCACAGCACAGGCATGTGCCCTGACTGGGGATCAAAGCGGTGGCCATTTGCTTCGCAGGACCATAACCAACCGAGCCACACTAGTCAGGGCTGCATTACCTTTTAAAAGATAAGTAAGTTACTAAACAGAAACATTTATCACATTGTTTGACTCTAAGTACTGTGGCATATTTCAGTTGCTTTAGAAGGCACTGTGAAAAAAACATGGAGACACAACGTGTGCCATGAATTGAGAAAGTATGGAAACTTCTAATCTAGCCTCTTTGCATATCTGTCTATTCTGTTAGTTAGGTTTGCTTAAACTAATCTTCCTGCTGAAATTCTCATTCCTATAACACTGACTATTCAAATGCTCTTCTCTTCTCTTCTCTTCTCTTCTCTTCTCTTCTCTTCTCTTCTCTTCTCTTCTCTTCTCTTCTCTTCTCTTCTCTTCCCTTCCCTTCCCTTCCCTTCCCTTCCCTTCCCTTCCCTTCCCTTCCCTTCTCTTCCCTTCCCTTCTCTCCTTCCTTCCTTCCTTCCTTCCTTCCTTCCTTCCTTTTTCCTGGCTGATATCTCACTGATCAGAAAACTGAGGGAAAAAAAGGTTTTTCAGTAATATTCCCAAAATCTACTGAGGAGTCAGTGGTAACCACAACAAATCAGAGAGCTAACAGATTCTAGAACAGGTAGAGGGCTGTATAAACCAGCTTATCCATTAACACTGAAGAAGTCTAACAATGTATCACATGACATCAGAAGGTTATGGGTAGTGTGTGCAACTAATTTCCCACAATTTTAGATTTTGTAGATTCAATTTATTAATATTATCTTTGGGACTTTCAAATTAGTCCACTTTGTGGACAACATTACTGTAATTTTACAGAGCACTGCATGTACAGCCAATAGAACATTTCATTTTCTTCTGCTATTTAGAAACTAAACTGTCATCATTCTACGGGCTGGAGAAATATGGTTTTCCCCAAGTCAAAGTAAGTGCCATTCCAGTTCACTCTGAGGCAATCCTTACATTTACTGGATAGATGAGACTATATTTACCAGAGATGAGAGTTATATTACTTTTCAATACAAAGAGAAAGTGAATTTAATGAGAACAGTTCATTCTAGAAGGGTCCCCAAGGACCTAGCCTTTTGCCCTTCTCCTTATATTAAATGAAATTCTTCACAGCAAGATTCTGATATCAAACTGAGAAGACACTGCAGGGAAAGTAGCAGCACCCATTCATTCCTGGAGATGGTTCAGTGCTAAGCCATTCACTCCCCTGATCCTCAAATTTGCTCCATTAAGAAAAAGAGCAACACAAGTAGTTGTTTCCTATGTGTACCTGTTTAGTTCTACCTGCAGGGCAAAGAAACAGCTTGTTTGCAAGTAACATTACAGTTACTCTGCAATATACAACCTAATGTCACACATAATAATGTAGTGTGCATGCAGCACACTGCATTAAAGATTTAATGAGGCAGAAAAGTTTTCCCTCATGAGTGGAAAAAGGCTAAAGGTAATTCATGAAACTAAGGTATTTAGAAAAGTATTTAGAAATGAGCTACTTGTGCTATAGTCTCTCTTTTTCTTGCAACCTTAAGAAACATGAATTGAGGGGGAGGGATGGGTGATTTACAGAGGACAATATACCTGGGGAAAAATATTTTCATAAAAATAAGCCTGGAGTATTTGGTTCTCTGATGTCAGGACATCATTACTCTTACTCCACTAAATGGGGTGTAAAACCTAATATTTGCTTTTGCTTACTGGAGTAAATATTTCAGGGGGAATATACTAAAATCAAATGAGGAAAGGCTTCATGATATTGAACAGAGTAAATGAAACATATCTGTCAATTTCAATTCAGCAGCACAAACAGAGCAAGTGATTCACTGTCTAGATTCCAAAGCCCCAGAGGCTTAAACTCTGAAAAGGTGTCCCTCCCACATAAGTGTTTATTAATGCATCTATTCATGGAGCTGTCTTTTAACATAGAAATAGTACTCCATTTCAGGTGTTGTTATGCTTTTCTGTACTTTTAAAACACCGAGATTAGAACGTGTGTCTCTTCTTGCAAAGCTTGATAATTAGTTGAATAGAACCGATGCAAGGAGATGTTGAATTAGAGAACAGGGAGAATTATACAGGAGAAGTCTTAAAGTCTTATCACTTTTCATGCATAGAAAATGAACTGGACATTGTAGGTGTCAAACAGAGAGTATGTTTTCTAGAAAGGTTGGTTTGCAAGTCAAGAGGGCCTGTTATATAGTACAGGAATATAAAGAAGAAAATCTTAAAGAACTCCACCGGCTTGCCACTTTCATTCCACTCTTCCTTCTTTTCTTCCTCTCTGCCTGCTTTTTCTTCCTTCCTTTTACTTTTCTTTCTTCTCCTCCATCCCTTCTGCCTCACCCTTCTTTTTGTTTTTGGCATTCAAAGTGGAGATTTAACAGTACTTATTTTGCAACAACAACAATGTCCATTTTACACATGTGATAAATAGAACTAATTTGAGGAAAGGCCTGACTTTGGGACTTTTTTCCTTGTAGACTTGACCACTTCTAACCTAGTGAGATTACACTGCATTCCTTTGTATGCTGCATCATTTGAATTTCATGAGTATCCCAAATAATGATGAAAATGATCAATGTGACAGGTCCAAGGATAGCGTTCTGTGGCAGCCCACCAGAGATAGCCCCTCAGTACAACACTCACTGACCAACCAGTGTCCTTGCAGCCCAGACCTCCCACTGCTTATGAAATTTCTCAATCTCATTTATTCTTCTCAGCTTTCACCATGACTTTTCAAATCCTTACAACCTTCCTTTAGGACAATATTTATAAACAATGTTTCTTACTGAAAATGCCAAGAGATATCCATTACAGTGTTTTGAATGGCAGAGTGAAAACAAAGATAATTGTGAGAGACATATCTAAGGGAATTGAGAAGTCAACATGAGTTTCCTGTACAATTTTTTAAAAAATTCATAGTTTATTCACTCAAATGATACCAACCTAAAGCTTCAGTATAAGTTTTCTGTCTCCTCTGTAACAAGGTACGGTCCAGTGATATGGCTCCCTATGCTCACCTAATCCTTTTGCTTTTATGATCCAAAGCAAATGGAATTACAAAGGTTTGAATGGGTAAGACAGTTTTTGGTTGTTTGAAAACCAGATAATGAGGGCTTCTCATAAATAAGTGGTCCAGAGGTAGACAGATGGAATTTTAAAATCCAACAAATTATTTTTCCCTGTTTCATGTATTTTCTACAAATAATTAGATCCATTTGTGGACACTTGCATATATAAACACCCCATGAATAGATTTGCTAAACAAAAGATGATAAAAAGCCTAGAAGTACAACATACCATACAATAAATTAGTATTTGGTGTTGATGTAAGTTTTCTAACTGAGAGAACTATGTGCTACACTGTGTCATGTGCTGATCAAGTATTGAGTTGAAATAGTACAATCCGAACAGATGTCAGTAAATGGTAGCAGCCAAAATTCTCCAAACTGCTATCTGTTATGAAGCCCAGACTCAAAAACAGGGTCTTTGCAACAGCTGTTTCTCTTCTGTTTACTTACTTATGTTTAGATGGAACGTTCCATTAGTATTTTTTGCTGTGGGTCGCATTAATTTATGTGTAAGTATTCAGCACAAAAAATACATGTAATAATTAAACATTGGTCTAATCAAATAATAAATTACGATTTTATATATACATATGTTTCTTATTGACCCATTCTTATTTTTTTTAGGTTCTCTGCCAGGAAAACAGAAAACTACATGTACATGATGTATCATATTGATGCTGATTAAAATAACAGGACATGTTTTAATCTAAGTTCCATTAAGTTAAAGAGAAACACTATTTTCACACAAATTAAAAATGAATAGAAACAAAATACATTATACTTGTGTGAAATTTATGAAAGCACTGTGAAAAAGGATACCATCACTGTTATTTTCTATTTGAAAAAGAATTTTAGTTAGCCTCACTGCCTAACTTTTAGGTTCTCTTACTGCCTAACTTTTTTGTCTTTGAAAGATATTTATTATTTGGGGTAGAATGCAGCTAGTGTGTAGCTTTTTCTACTCTTCCTGCAAGAGGAGGGTAAAGAGTGTTAAAAAACAGAGCTCTCATCTTGCCCATAGGGAATCTGCAAGGACAAAACACTTAAGGACACTGAACATGGCCAGAAGACCTGTATGTTTAAATGAGGTTACATTATTTAGATAAAGGTTATTTTGAAATAGCAGTCAACTATTTCCCACAAAAGCAGCAGCCAGAACACCAGTCTTGCAATACTATTTTGACTGGATGCTAAATTGACTTACCACTCTTCCCATTTCTCTCTTCCCTCATTTGGGAACTCTGGAGGTGAGTCGTGACTCCAGCAGGAGAAGCTGGTTGTGAATTTCAGAGGAAAAAGTTCCCAGACATGCAATGAAAACTAAGTTATACCCCAGAAGAGCATCAACAGGCCAATAAATTCTTCCATAATGAGCAGATAGAGTTGTGTTAGTTTTCTGACATGTCTATTAATATAAGAAATACAATCCAACAAAAGATCAAGCTCATACCTGGGGATTTTCTAGACCTGAATTTGGATTGTGTTTCTGCCTTTAAATGCTCTATGGCCCTTAGGAAAGTTATTTATGTTTTTAGAGCCCAAGTCAATGTTCGCTAAAGTGAACTAAATTATACCTATCTCAGAAGTTTGTTTTGAGGATGAAATGAGACAATACTCATAAAATTCCTCACCTAGTACCTAGCACGTAGTCTATAGTCAACAAATTTTGTAAGTTATACTGTTTCAGTAAAGATTGTTTACAAACTTAAAGCACCATATGCACTTTACATAAAACTAATCATAATAAGATTTATTTCAAAATTCTAAATGCATTTTAAAGTCCTAGTATTTCTGGAAGAGATCCCAGTGATAGCAGAATTCAGATCTTGTTCATGTTTGAATGTTTCCCTACAGTACTTTGCACAGGCAACATACAAATAGTACATGCTACATAAATACCTGCTGAATTTTAATCAAATTCAATACTATATAGTATTTTAGTGAATTACAGACGGAGAAGGCATAAAAAACTGGGGCAAACTTGCACCACCCTGTAAGATGTTTTGTAGTTGTTATTGAATTAGGTCTTTATTGGTTTCTTTATTTTTTTTCTTCATCAGTTCTAAAAAGAGAACAAAGAAAATATATCTAGTTGAGCTTTTTGGTGATTTGAATTTATTATAGGAACTTACTGTACTACAGACTGGCAAATAATAAAGGTTTAGACATTTACCACATAAAAGAACTACCATATTTTGCTGTGTATAATGTGCACTTTTTTACTCAAGTTTTTTAGGGGAAAATAAGGGTGCACATTATACATGCCTAGTACTAATTCCATATCTATATAAATGTTTTTAATTCTTTTATTTATGCTTATATGTTAAAAGCATAACTCTGGAAAGCAATGACAATATTCATATGCAAAATAATACCCTGGAATATGGGAATTGGTTTTCTTTCTAAATATAAATAAAGAAGAAATTGAATTAAAAATTAAAATGAACAAATTTTTCCTGAAAGTTTGGGCCAAAAATGTAGGTACATATTATACACAAGAAAATTTGGATATATGTTATTACTTTTTGCCACCTTCTATACATTGGAATAATAGTGTAAATTCCAACACGCACTAACACATATTTTTAAGTTGTAACTACATTTTCAGTGTGTTCTGACATGGTGGCAAACAACACACTCCCTGCATTAAGAAGACACCTAGCATACTTATAGAAGAAAGCAGTGATCCCAGTACACTCAGAACTTGACACCACCACTTAAGAGAGGAGTTGACACATTAGAGTTCATACAAAGAGGTGTGACCAGAATGTTGATGGTTGTAAAAGCTGAGCTAGAGGCTTGCAAAGATCATGGAAATATTTAACTTTAAAAGGAGAAGACTTAGGGAAAACATAATTGTTTTCTTCAAATATTTGAAAGCCTATCATATATAATAGGAAGAAAATTTGCTGCTTGTAGCACAAAAATAGAACCTATCTGGAGTGGAAGGGAGGAAATGAATGCCTTTTGATCCTGTGTAAGAATTAACTTCTGATATCTGGAACTATTAATAATGGAGTGTGCTAATTCAGAGGGTCTCTAATTCCCAGAATATATATGAATAGAAGTCCATCTGTCTGAGATGATGGGGAAGGAATGCCTGTATCTGCTGAGAGGATGGACAAGGTCTGATATCGCTGGACAACTCCAATGCCCAAATGCCAAGTTTGGGAGTGAATTTATTAATAGTTGGTTAATTAAATATAAGGGTAACTCTTTGCAATGTCTATTGTTGAGTACCAGAATAGTAATTAGCTTTCTACACACCTGCTGCCTAATCTGTGATGTTAGAAATGAAGTATTTATAGGACAGAACAACACATTCATTAAGAGAAAACAATTTCCATAGGCACATTTAGAGAAACTGAATGGCATAGTGGGAAAGACTACAGCTTCCACTTCTAGATTTCTAGGAAGAAAATAGTCAGCTCTGCCTCTTATTGGCTGTGTGTAAGTAGAGTAAATTACTTACTTTCTCTTCATCTCAAAATTTCATCTGGAAAATAGAGATAATACAGCAATAAACACCTATTGAGTTCTTGTGAGAATTCAATGGAATAATCTAGAATAGGGCTTGACACTTTATAAATGTAAAATGAAGGTTAGCTGCTACCATTACACTTTGTAATGTATAAAGTGTTGCCATTGTATAAATCAGTCTCCAAAAATTTGTAACCACAGAGAGCAAGATTCTCTCACTACCATGTCATTCTTTGCAACAAATCCCTATAATCTGGACTTTTAAAGTTTGAAAACAAAAAATACCACTTTTAAGGCAGTGAGATATAGATAATATAAAAATGTAGTGGGTTTCAAAAATTGAGGGGATATAATTACTGACCCATATATAATCAAGCTAACATTTGTATGAAACTTGAGAATTTCAATAGTACTTTTCTACATCATTTTTTAATCTACAAAAACTATATAATGTAGATTTACTATTATTATTTATTATTATATTGTATAGATGAAGAAATAGAGGTTTTTTTCTCTCTTCTAGGCTGTGATTTCATCTGCCTTTTATGAAGGTGCAGTTCAAACCCATGGAGATTAACCCCAAAATTCGGAACTAAGTGCTAAGTGCTGGCCTGGCTGGGGTTTGCCCGCCAGAGGCTTTGTGGACAGGCTGGAGCTGCCACTGGAAGCTCTGAGCTCGGTTGGGCACTTTGCCTGCACATTGCTGCTGCTTCCATCCTTCAAGAAAAAGTAGATGAAGAACTGAAGGGGTAACGAGTCAGTCCTAAAGTGTACTTATGAAGCAGACCATTGGGAACTCCTGTGGTCTCATTGGACTTACACATGCAGTGGTCAATAATCAAGACGAAATGGAATTTGAGGATGAGTCAGTCCTGAAACAGTTTCTTTGTGAAGTGGAGAAGTTGTCTCCTGAAGACAGAGCAAAATGCTTTGAAAAGAACGAGGTCACTCCATGATGCTGCAGCGCAGGAAGGTCACTATGGGGTAGATGACAAAGTGCACTTTCATTTTATTCTGGCCACCTGACAATGTGGATGGCCACCTCTATGGACGTGTTGGAAGAATGACTTTCCCCGTGAACCACGGCATCAGTGCAAAGGACTGGCTGCTGCAGGAGTTTGAACCAAGAAAAGTCTGCTTTTCTGCCGTGGCTCTCTGCACGGCCACCCAATGCCCCGTCTCAAGGTCCTAAGTTTTTCCACCCTTCTTCTTAAAGTGCTTCAGTTCTTGTCAGAAACGGCTGTTCTCATTTGGTTTTGTAGCTGTACTCACCCTCAACCACACCCAAACACCAGCCAAGCTCAGCTGTGATGGAGCAGTTCGGTGTAAGCTTCAGATGGCAAGCATTTCCCCCATTGTATGGCTCAGAGCTCAATATCTAGCGCTTTAACTAGCTGCTTTGGTTTGTGTCTGTGAGCTAAGGCCTTGGATGTGGTTTAAATTGACTGTCTTAATAAGGAATAAAACTTTTTTTTCTGATAAGAAAAAAAAGAGATTGAGGCTCTAAGAGGTTGAATTCTTCAGAGTCACATTGTTCCTCCTTTAGTGATATTGAGATACATTTTTTTACTCCCCATGGAGTCTCTCTCTCCCCCACCCCCTACCACACCCCCAAGCACTATCAGCAGCCATCAAAGATGTTAAACATTGACTCAGGTGCTAGACAGTGAGATTAAAACCTGATCTCACTACCTACCAACGTTTTTTAAAATTTAAATTATTTTATTGTTGTTCAACCTACCAACTTTTTAACCTTGAGCAAGTTATGTAATCTTTTAATGATTTTCATTTTCTCATCTTTAAAATAAATGTAATAACAATAATAAACCTCATAAGGCTGTATGAGTATTGCTTTGAGGATTACATTTATATATGTATATAGTCACATTGAAGAGTGTATGGTTTCTCCATTATAATTATTAATATGTCTATGAACAATCACTATTGATGGATGTCTATTTTTAGTATTTTTCCACTACAAACATTGTTGCAATGAATAACGATGTGCTTAGCTATATCCTGTATTTGTAGAATTAACTGGTGAATAAATTTCCAGAGATAGAACTACTGTGTCAAAACGTATACACATCTGTGATTTAAATAAATATTGCCAAATTAACCTTTAAGATTTTGTACATACCACCACCAGTAAAGGAAAATACTTGTTTCCCTTAAATCCTTACCAATAATGTCATCAAACTTTTGGAACTGTGCCAATCCAATGGGAAAAATGGCATTTTAGCAAAGTTTTACTTTGTTTGCTTTGTTGTATTAATGATGGTAGTATATTTCCATGTTTAAGAAACAATAGTATTTTCTACACAAGCACTTAGACTCAAATTAACAAGCTTATTTGAATTTGCTGAATTCCTAGGTTAATTAGGAAAGGAAACAAGATAATGTTTAAATTCTATAAGCCTGCTAGAGAATGTAAATAATATGTTTTACCTAGTTCCTCTCATGAATTTCTTATAAAAACCCTTCAATGTAGATATTTTCATTCTCTTTTAGATATAACCCAATTTATACTTCAGAATGAATTTAATTTGCCCAGAGTCACACAGTAAATATATGGACTAAGATTAGAGAGGGGATTAGTGTTATTCTGCAGCAGATGAGCTTTAAAATCATCATCTTTACTATAAACATTTTAATGATTTTCCTGTTTATTTTATTGCATTATTCTGAGATATGAAGTAATATTAACATATTTTGAAAACTAAACATATGTACACTTCTATTATTTAATATCTTTAGTTCTCAAATTCTCTAAGTGAAATTGCAAGAGAAATTTGATGCCTACCAGATAATAAAACTTCAATTAAGTATTTAAGACCTCTTGCTTCACTAGGGAAACCCCATAAAATGCAGAAATTATTGCATTCCATTAAATACATTACAGAATATTATAGATGTGTCTTCATTTCTTTTATTTTTAATAGGTAAGTCATTAGAAGACAATAATCTCACCAGAATCTGCAAATGTCACCAGATACGTATTAGCAGTAGGTCAGACTACAGTCTCCTTTGGACAACAAAGAAACACAAAACCAGAAGTAAAAAAATAACTGTGGTGAAAGTTTCAAAATACAGCTGAGCATTTCATAGAAGCTATATGGTTTTCCTACTAAGTTCTCCAATTTCCCCACACCAGATGCACCCTTTTACAGAAAGAGAGTACAAACAGTATTCTTTACTATTTTCTAAGAAAACCGAGTTCCTGCCATACAAAGGCAGAGTGATTCTCAGGACACTCCAAAGTTCCTGCTAAGAGTTCAAAGTGGTGCATAAAAGCAGTCCTATCAATCACAACATGAAACACACACGTTCTCACACTCTCACTGGGGAGCAAATATTTATGCAGCTTTGGACACTTATTTTCTTCATGCACTTTCACGTCAGCATGGCAACTGTATACTTCTTGGCAGGGAGCAGCCTTTAGACATTCTGTGAACTTAACATATTGCATCGAATTTTGTAGTATGTACTTTATTCTACACACTATTTCTTTAGAGTTTTAAATTTTCTGTTTTTCTCCTCAATCATAACTGAACATCCCTCCCACACAGACCAGCTGTTTCTCTACTTAAAAGAAGGCAAGTAATTTAACATCATAAATACCAAATTGCATCTCAAGGTCAGAGTCAAAAGCTTTTATGTCTCATTAATTTTCAGGCTCCTCATCAGCTTTTCTCATTGAGTTACCATTTAGATGTTGGTATGTGGAAAAGCATGGGATTTGTGTTATCAGTTAAAACACAAAGCTATCTCCAGATACTAATGACTAACATAAAATATTTCCAATTATACAGTGCTGCATATATTTTATAAATGGCAACAGAAAACCTTTGTAAGATTTCTGTTCTATATAGCAGTGACTTCTTTTCACCATGGAGAAGTCAACAAGCTGGGTGGGAGGAATGTTTACCCACAAGAGCCAAGGAGAAGATGAATGCAGCTTTCCTTACCTGGGGACCTGCCTATCACAGGTGGTCTGTTGGCCGTATGTACTAACAAGAGTCAACAGAAGAAAGAACAGCAAATTTTTTCCCAGAAAGTGCCAAAACCATACTTTTGATTAGTTTATTTAATCCACTGTGGTAGAAAAGATACAACTCCAATAAATGCATCATTTAAATTAAAAAATACATATACAACCTATTTGAGTTCATCTATACCTGAATACTGAGTCATCAACATACTGATCTTTATTTCTCTTCTGAATCAAACCATTTAGATCATGCATATAATTCTTGGAAGTGATAGATTTAATTTGAAAATATGGTATATTTCTTAGAAATTCAACTGGATAATGAAAAAAATCTACATGTACCACCATTTGATCTTTAATACTCTTCCCTCACTGTAGAGTCTACATCAGTACTTCTCAAAGTAATCATGTATAAAGAGGTTGACTGAAAATCTTACTCGTTTCATTTATTTCCTCTCCTATCAAAGAACTGTAGCCTTTTTTTTTTTTTACCCAAAAGCGCTTATTTTATCATTAAGAAAACATGGGGCCAGAGAAGATACACTAGCTGCCCAAGGCCAGATCTCAAACACTGACAGAGACTCTGGGTCCTGGTTTTCAGTCCTGAGTCTCTGCATGTGTTCATGGATCCCATTTGCTTAGGACAACATGTTTCCTGTTTTATTTTGTTATGTTCTTTATTACATTCTTAATAGTTTTCAACTGTGATGTTATGGTTTAAAATCCCAGTGAGTGTCAATGGGGTCTTTGTCCCTTCTCTAGAATCCTGCTGAGTTTACGACTGCTTTGACCACTGCAATATTGCATGTGACTTCTAAGGTAAGGTCATAAAAAAGAATTGGGCTTTTTGCCTTGTTTTCTGGATACATATTCCATTGAAACTCTGAGCTTCCATGAAGCGAGTCCCCCTACCCTGCAGCCACCCGCTTTGAGGAAACCAAGCTACTTATACTGGTCCATGCATGGGCTGCCTGGATGTCTGTCTCATGTGAGTCCAATATCTGAGTTACAGCATTTCAGGCACTAGATATGTATATGAGAAGCCTCCAGCCTTTCAATTCACCCACAAACATTCCAATCTTCCTGGCTGAAACCCAAGACAGCACGGAGCAAAAACTAGCCATCCCTGGAATGCCCTGTTCAAATTCCTTATTTGAAAAATTTGTTAGAGTAAAATAGTTGTTTTACACTGCTAATTTTCAAGTGGTTTGTCATTTATCAATAGATAACTGAAAAATTCTCAGATCTTAATTTTATCCCATACAGGTTCAAACCACTGGCCAGTTTGATAAATTCAGCAACTGCCAATCAAAAAGCTATCTTAAATGATCTTTATTTGAACCTATTATTGCTCCAGATTTTCATATATTACTTTTAGGAGAACAGAATAGAATGGCTTTGTGCTATTGCTTTTACTGGACAATTATTTTTAAAAATGTTATTCCTTCATTCATTCACTAAATATTTATTGAATATATAATCCATGTTTTAAAAATGGGTAGATTTGAGAGGTCCAGAGATGAACAGACTTAAACATATTGCTCTCCAGAGGAACGGGAGAAGGGCGAGGGGTTGTTCGCTCACCACAAAGAGTATGGTAAGTATTATATGTCGTATTTTCTCTGGATTCTTGAGTTAACTATTTGATTAATTTCTCCTCCTTTTTATCTTCTTCCTCTTCTCATTTATAATGACAGCATTTAGGACTTCAGATTTACTCCTGAATACTGCTTTTGCCTTACCTCAGAGGTTTTGCTTTATGATACATTGTTTTATAAATTATATGCAGGGTGGGGGCAAAGTAGGTTTACAGTTATTCATATGGAAAATAATATAATTAATAAATAATAATGCAAGAATAAACTGTATTTCACATACTCATAACTTGAAACGTACTCTTGGCACACCCTGCATAGTTATAACTTCTTTTTGCCAAAATAAATGTTATATAAAATACTCTTAAGGTGTTAAGTGGAATTTTTTATTTATTATGTTAAATTTATACTTGACCACAGCATGGTCAGAGAATGAAAACTAAACATTTCCTGGTTTTAGAATTTGTGTATGATGCATGTGCGCACATGCATGTATTTGTGTTGTTTGTTATGAGGCTCATGTTTAAAATATTGCCTTGGTGGAGGTCCTGTTTTTGAATATAAAATGAAGAGAGTGGTAAAAGACAAATACCATACGATGTCACCTACAAGTGGATACTCATCAACAAAACAAGCAAGCAAAAGAGAACCAGAGATATGGAAATAAAGAACAAATTGACAGTGACCAGAGGGGAAGGGGAGGAGGGGTAACAGGGCAATGAAGGGGAAGGGTGATTCAAGGGATGTGTAGAGAGGAGCCGTGGACAAGGACAAGGGGTGTTGGGGAAAGGACTGAACGTGGAGGGTATGGCAGGGAGAATAATGGGGGGAAATGGGGACAACTGTAAGTGAGCAACAATAAAAAACATTAAAAAATAAATGTGCCTCTAATGTACATTTTATTGAAATAATAATCATATTTAAATATATACTTAATAAAAATAAATATTTTAAAATAATAAAATATTTTTCATTGTTTTCATCTTAAATAAGATTTATTTGGTGAATGTTTACATTGTTTCCTTACCTTTCAAAGGCTGTTTCATGTATTAAAGTCTACCATTACTGTAACTGTTTATTTGCTCATAGATATAAAAGTATCAAGGAATATGCAATGAGTATTCCTCAAACATAAGAAGAAATTCATGATACATTGTCAAAGTTTTTAATGATAACAAGGAAGTGCTGGGGAGAACTAATGGTATAAATAATTTCATAGCAATAAGACAAAATTAGAAGCATTTCTAATTAGCAACTAATTTTAAGAAAATATGCTAATAAGAAAAGTTTGTCTCCCAGTTTAATCATGTAATTTATTTATTTAAAATAATAAGTTAAGAATCAAATAGCTAAACAACACAAAACAAGTAAGGAATTTTACTCTTTCAAAAAAAGTTGTCAAATAATATACTTAAATACAGTAAAAGGTTCAAAAACAAGAGTAAAGAGAAAATCCTGGAAAAGTGTTCTTTATGCAAGGTGATTTGCATAATACATTTTTAACAAATTAAAGTCATAATAGATATTTTTAGACTTACACTGTATGTAGCTAATGAGAACTAAAGAAATGTTAATGTGTATTATAATTATCAGGCGAGCACATTCATCATTTTATTAACTTTTTCTATTACCTTATTTTATACACCTGACATTCAAGAAAATTTGATCATTTTCTGGACTGCATAAAATTCTGTTATAATTTTAGTTGCCATTAGGTAATTCAATAAGCATATTTACACATATAACTTGGTATTAAGCTTAGCCTTATGCAAAGCTAATACAAATCTAAAGATACAGCAAAGAGAATAATGTATTTTTATTTTTAGTGTAATTTACAAAAATATAAATATCTGTTTGGTATCAAGGTAGAAGGAAAAGCTTGGTAGCTTTGTTAATGGACGGGAAAAGTGGGGTAAAGCGAAGTTTGTCCTCCTGTAGAGGTGCTGACCGTGCTCAGGAAGGGCACCAAAGGGTCTTTGAATCATCTTGTCAAAGCTCATGGCTCCTCTCCCATGGCCCCATAAAAGCAAAACAAAACAATACAAACTACTGGATACCCTAGTAGCATAACAACCGGAACAAACCCATTCTTTTTGTCCACAAGCTCTATATGTGGAAACACCTGACGTTTGTTTTGTTCTAGCTCAGGTGGTTCTAAGCTTCCCAGCCCCTGGAATTTTCTTGCTCGTCATTCATGTTAACATGAGCATTCAAGTATAAAACACTTCCAGACAAGTCAAAAAGTTCTTTTAAAGGTTAGAATTATAAAATTATGTTTTTAACATTTCAGAGTTTTGTTTAAGATTTTACTTCCAGCTCTTTCAAATCATACATTTATGTCCAAAATAAACTACAATAAGATAAGATTAACTTAATCTATTGCATCTCATTCGCTCAAACACACAAGCCACAATTTGCAGTAGGGCTACTGATATGAACTCCGTTAAGTCAATAACATATTTTTCTTTCCCATATGTAGCTTTATAAAGACATAGAGTCGATGATCAATTTTATGCCTCCTAGTACAGGACCAAGGTGACTTAACATTGAATATTTAAACCACATTCCATGTAACTGAGTTTTATAAATAGCATAAAAGAGCATGTGCAATTGACAGTGAGCCTATTAACTGTGACTTATTTGTATCAAAATGGCTTAATTTAAAAAATACAGTTTGATTTTGTAACTGTTCATGAATTTAATCCAGAAATATTTTGTTGTTTTAATAGAATGTACTTAATTGAAAGTATATCAATCTTAATGGATTTCTTGTCATAAAAATAGCTTCAGTGAAACATGTGTATGGAGAAGAAATGTCATTATTACATTCTCTTTTCAACTCACCTCTCATTTTTATTATACTTTGAACATCCTGCTTCTGTGTTCTGGTGAAAAACTCAAAAAAGTCAGCAAAACCAAGGGCTTCTACATAACAAATAGTTAGATTGGTAGAATTATTAAGATGAAAAATTCACATTTTGGGTTTTGAGGTTTATATGTGTGGCATTATATATACCTCATTTAATATGGCTGAATATTTGGACATTAATTACATCAGGCTTTTCTAATAATAAATATAGTCTTTTTATGCAATGCACATAATCCCAGTTCTCACAAACCTGTGGAGAGAAATGAAGTTCCCACTGACATTGTTATCCAATAAGGATATTCTTAGGCCCCTTTACATCTGCAAAGCAAATCCGTCCTAGACCCTCACCAAGACATCTCTTCAGTAGCAGCTGCCAGTGCTCATAGTGGGAACCCAGCTTCATGCAAAGTTGCCCTTAACCCTCAGGATATCCAACCTGCTCTTGGTCAGATGTGGGTAGTATGGTCTTTCCTCCACCCTGTCTCACAATTTATCTCATGTTTTTCACAAAAAAATGTCTGCTTGCTTCCTGTCCTATTTTTTTCCTCTATTGAAATTTCAAACCATTTCATACACCATGCCTTCACCCCCCAACACCAGAAGGGGAGAGTAGAAAAAGGAAAAAATGTGATGACATCTTATTCATTGAAGTTTTTCATCCATTCCTCCTGGTCTTGTGCACAAAATAACTCCCACCCCCTTCTGTTCAAAGATACAAGCCCCCATATACACTGCATTAGTGACCCACTGCTACCATAACACACCCAGCAGCTGAAGGCAACACCAAATTAGCTCACCTTGCTGCAAGTGAGAATTCCCACAGGAGTTTCACTAGCCTAAAATGCCTCAAATCTCGGTGTCAGCAGAGCTACAATTGTTTCTGGAGGCTCTAGGGGAGAATCCATCTCCTTGCTAGTTGAGATTATGGGTAGAATTCAGCTACTGTGGTTGTAGAACCAAGGTTCTCATTACTTTACTGGCTGTCAGCAAACACCCGTGCCGAGCATCCAGAGGTCATTCACATTCTTTGGCGTACAAGCTCCTCCATCTTCAAAGCCAGCGATGATGGGCTGAGTCTCTTCCAGGCTTTGACTTTCTCCTTTCTCTTCCTCTATTGTCCCATCACTTTGACTCCTTTTACTGCCTTCCTCTTCCACCTTTTTTGGCATTTAAACTCTATTTTTATTGCTTACACTATTACAGATGTCCCCATTGTTTCTCCTTTTGTCCACCTCCATCCAGCCCTTGCCCCCCACCTACCTCAGGCTATCATCACACTCTTTCCATAGGTTATGCATACATGTTCTTTGGCTTATCTCTTCACCTTGTTTCATCCAGCCCCCCTCCCCCTCCCCTCTTAGCTGTGATGGGCCCTTCTGGATAATCCAAGATGATTTCCCAATCTCAAGGTCCTTAAACTTAATCATATTTGCAAAGTCTTTTTTGCCACATAAACTAACATATCCGCAGGTTCTGGGGTAGAACAAGGACATATTTAAAGGGATCATTATTAAGCCTACCATATATGGTATATCAATCAATATAAATAAATTCCCCAGGGGTCACCAGCTACCATATTTGAAGACAGACCCAAAATTTCAATTGAGAATCAGTTACTGCGATAACAATTTTGAAATAGTAAAAATAAAACGTTTTGGGGAGGGAAGGTATGGAGGAGAAGAAAGGAACTTGCATATAGATTTTGTTCTAAACTACAGGATGCCTGCACAGTTTCCAGAGAGCAGTATGAATTAGCAGATTAAATCATAACATCCAGAAAAGGAAGGCTTACACTGAAAATTCTGACAGGTTTCTAACAGAACTGTAGCCCTAGCAGACACAGCTATAATAAGAGTGTATACTTTATATAACCAATGTCATTTTGCTGAGTTTCAGGCAAGAAGAAGCTGAGATTTCCTTAGAATATAAATTATGTCAAAAGTAATAGTTAAACTCCAAAATAAATTAAGTAAAACTTAAAGTGACTTTTCTATGCCTAGCACATATAGACACAAATTAGGACCATATTGTACATATGCTGTATGATGATAATATTCTACCAAACAAGAATATGTTTCCTTTAAATAGACAGCTATATTTTTCAAGTATTGAGCTGAAAGCAAAGAACATTGCATAATGCAGTTTCAATAAAAGGGGCCTTAGTGACAATTATTATTTCAATACCACTTTGTATAATAAAATTTGGAACTCCATCTCTATGGCATTGATATAGCAATGGTAACTACATAGATACAGAGGACATCTATACATTTATTAGTAAATGTCACCAAATCTGATGACATCCCACTTCCAAAGCTGAAAATTTATTTAAATAGTTGAATCATTCTATGTTTAAAATGCACTAAACAATATTTTCGAGAACGTATGTTTTACTGGCTTTTTTTTTTGTTAAAAAAACTAACCTCTCTATTTTAGTCATCAATGTACAAGTAAAGTAGAAGAAAGTTCATGAGAGTTTGAGGAGCTAGAAAACAAAAGAAGAAAGTGTCTTTATGTCTGGGGAAAAAAGGAAGGTAGACACACTTCCTTAGCAGCTTGGAACTATGCAATGTCAACATTTACAGATGGAAAGTGAACAACCATATTACGATATTGTAAACATTCCTTCATTCTACAGGTAGTAAGCACATTCTTACTGTTCGCTATAAAATAGAGATAGTGATAATACATACTTCAGAGCACTGTGTGAAGATCAAATTGGATAATGCAGGTAGAACAATCAGCACTGTGCCAGGCATACGTGAGAAGACTTAATACATTCCAGGTATGCATATGGATAGTAAATACATTTCAGTTAATGCTATGATTAATGTATTTAAGAAATAAGGTGATTATTTTTCTCTCTTATATTGAGTTAATTGGGGTGATGTTGGTAAAGGGGAGATGAGTAGTGATGGAAGATTTGACATGGGGTGGTGAACACACAATACAATATACAGATAATTTATTATAGAATTGTACCACTGAGACCTATATAATTTTCTTAACCAAGAAATAAGACAACTTTTGAATGATTCGTAAAAATTCTTTGATGCCCAGTAAAGTATAATTTTTAAAACATTAAACTTTTTTTCCTTGTTGGCATACTTTGTACTCAACATAACAAATAGATGATTGGCTTGGGTTTTGTGCTTGCATAAGTGTTTCAATGTTATATAAACCAGCTTTACTTTTGGGGGCATGCAATAAAAAAGTTCATTTCAAGGAAGAAGCAAATGCAATGACGGAAAATAAAAACTGTCAAAGAGCACATGCTGTCTCTCTAATTTTGGTGAAGCGCTACTGATATTTATTGTCTAGGGGCCAAGGCTGCTAAATGTTTTCTACTGCCCTGTATAGTTCTATGAAACAAAGACCTGTCTTACCGAAAATAACAACAGTCTTAGAAGGAGGGAAAAATGGAAAACTGTTACGGCCTGAGGCTTTTCTATCACCATCAGGAACTCCTTGACCAATGACTTTAATCTCTCCTTAGTGTACAGTTTCAACTGCTTTGCCTCTCTCAGTTGCATGGCACTTCCTTAGCTAAACCACACCCTAGTCAAATCCAATTCTCTACTTTCGCTGTACCTGCAACTCTTGAGCTGGACATACCTGAAAAAGCACATACCACCTGCTGACAGCCCTTGCTTCAAATTCATGATCACTCACGCGGTTCCTCAATACTGCCTGCTCCCTTTTCTCTCCCATGTTCCTGCGGGCTTGCTTTCTCTTTTCTTCTCAAAACTTCAAAATTCTCCTTATGCTCAACTATGTTCTATTTTTCTAAGGATATAAGGGCCAACAGAACTTCAAGACTCTCAGCACCACTTCAGTTCATGTACATGCATTATGTGTCCTCATTTCTTTCCTAGGAAAAGGGGTCTGTGCTTCCTGATTCCAAATCCTTTCTGCTCATTCTCTCACGAATCCACTCCAGTCAACTTTTGTGCCCATTGCTTTGCTAAAAGTGCTCTTTCCAAGGCCATCAGTAGTATTCACTGCTAAATCCAACGGTCAATTCTCATTCCTCACCTTATTGTACCATCAATAGTATTTGACAAAGCTGAACAGTTTTTAAAAATATTTTATTTATTAATATATAGAGAGAGGAGAAGGGAAGGAGAAAGAGAGGGAGAGAAACATCAACGTGCAGTTGCCTCTTGTGCACCCCCTAATGAGGACCTGGTCCGCAACCCAGGTATGTGCCCTGACTGGGAATCAAACCGGCAACCCTTGGGTTCTCAGGCCGGCATTCAATCCACTGGGCCACACCAGCCAGGGCTGAACACTCTTGATGAACACAATTGGCTTTCAATACACCACTTTCCTGGTTTTCCTTGTATTTTTGGCCACTGTTTCTTAGTCTGCTTACTGGTTCCTCCTCACTTCCCTATCCTCTGAGTGTTGGAGTGCCACAGGGCTCCATCCTCAGATCTTATCTCTGCTCATTCTCTTGGTTATCCCATCTAGTCTCCATGCTTAAATGACATCTCTATTGATTAAATTATTAAACAATTAAAACATTTAAAAAATCTTCATTGTAGATTTCCCTACTACCAGCATTGAACTTCAGACTTGTATGACAATGATCACCTTAATATCTCTTCTTGGACACCTCAAGGCATTTCTAACTTAATAGAACAAGGTAGACTGAGCTCCTGATCTTCTTTCCAAAGAGCATCCAATAGTATGCTCTTCCCAATCTTCCCCACCTAAGTAAAGAATAACTTGATTCTTTCAGTTGTCCAGGCCCATGACTTTGATGTCATCCTGGACTCCTTTCACGTTCCACAGCCAAATTGTCATCACACATTTTGTAGCTTTACCTTCAAAGTATATCCAAAATCAAATCACTCTTCATTACTCCCTCTGCTACCACTCTAGTTCAAGTGATCATAGCTTTTGATATGATAACTGCAAAGCTTCCGGTCTCCACATTTTAGTCCTTTTTTCCCCTTTCAGTCCATTAGTATAACAATCATATTGATCCTATTAAAGTCTGTCAGATATTACACTTTTGTGCTCACATCACACCAATGGCTTTCCATTTCACAGTGAGAAAAATGTAAAGATAGTACAATGGCCTAAAGGCCTATAATATTTCCAGCTGCCCTATCTTCTTCTACTCTCTCCTCATTCACCCCTGCTGCATGTTTTTAGCATACCAGACTTTTTCACATCTTAGGACCTTTGGAGTTGTTTTCCTCTAAACCTTTTTGCTCAACATATCCATACAGTTTGCTCCCATATCATCTTCAATTCTTTGAATAAACATTCTATCTAAAATTTGACACCATTTACTGACCATCGCTTTTCCTATCCCTTCCGTACTCTATTTTCCTCCTTAGCATTTATAGCCATCTAACATACTACATTTTATGTACTTGCATAATTAATTTTCTCTCTTCTAACTAGAATGTATGCTCTAGGAGGGCAGGGTTTTTGTCTGTTGTGCTCACTGCTCAGAGACTAGAAAGTTTCTGAAAAATAGTAGTTGTTAATGAATACATAAATCAGTCATCAAATGGTAATTTGTAATGGTAATACTCTTAAATGTCTATCTTCAGCACTTAAGACTATATAATGGTATAATTAAGCACAATAAAAGAATGTTATGTAACTCTCAGGACAGTAAGAGCCTCAGTTGAAAAGATGTTAATTGTGCATGAAAGGTAAACTTCATCTATATTACAGATTTTTCTTAAGGCTCAGTTACCTGCAGCAGTGGGCTCTAGACTTTTGGTTTTGCAATTTATCAGTAAAAATGCTTTTTAAGGATATTTATACACAGATATATGAGAGTACATATGTATATACATACATGTATCTACACACTACATATGTGTATTTATATAATATATAATGGGATATGACATGTACATTTATTAAAAACAAAGTTTCAAAAGTATTAAAAAGTATACTATTTGAAAATATTAAAGTTAATTATTGAAATAAAATTCCTTTTTACTCAACAATATAATGTTCTTTTTTAAGAAAGTATGACATAATATGCTTTTCTAGATTTAAAAACCTTGGTTTACTACTGAGTGAAATTATGAGGTATTAAAGTTCTAAATTCTGTTTCTAGCTTCATCTTAATACTTAGTATTAATGGTTTTCATAGCTTAAAAGAGATACCCCCCACACAAAAATACACAGGTCCCCTATAACAATTATGTCACTGGCTGAGCATACTAAATTGAGATACTCATATCTAATCCTGTAGACCAATTGTCTTAGGTTTTAGTTGAAATTTTGCTAGTAAATTCTCTTTTGATAATAGTTTTACTTGAAAATTATTTTGAAAATGTAGCACTTTAATATATTTAACAAAAACCTTCAAAGCTCTCTGAAACTATGTTCAGAAAACTCTGAAAATAGGTTAGATAATTCTGTTTTCTAGTTCCAAAGTAGAAAAGAGTATTTGTGGTTGATAAACTAAGATTAATTCGAGACACAAAATGGTAGGAAACTTTCTGAACAATTGCTTTCAAAATTGTTTTTGTACAATAAAAACTACTTTTGCAAGATGATTAATTTCTCATTCATTAACCAATTTTGTGTCAGGTTTGATGTTGTCATGTTTTGTGGCTGGAGAGAAACTCTGACATAGAGAAATGGTAAGCTATAGTGTTTACTTGTTCTTTCCTTATATGTATATTGTCAATTCTGCCTTCACTGCGGGGATATGTTAAATCCATGTGTTCATTTGGTAAGTCTTCATCAGTTGGAAAAAAAGGTGCTATAACTGATAAATCAACTTAGTGGAGCAAAATTAATGTACAATATTTCATAATGCATCAGTTAATGAACAAATGATGTTACCACTAACATCATTTAAAATCCACCCGACTTCTAAATGCTGATTTCTCACTCAGAACATCTTGAGCATGGTATGTAACTTTATTCTTTCTTATTTTTTAGATTAAATAAAATATATATATTGAAGTCCTAATGTTTCTCCTACAGACACTTCTATAGAACACGTACTTCCTGGGTTCTTTAAGACTGCTGACTTCGAGTGCCATTTTTACTAACATACTTTGACATATATGATTTAGAGCATTATTAGTTATAACCCAAACTCATGAAAACTAGCAAATTACCAGAAGTTCTTAGAGGAATAATTGGCCAATCTCTACTATACATGGGTACTTTTATCACCAACACTATTAAGTTATATATGTTTGAGGCTGTATGTATAAATATTTAACTGATTTTTAATAAAAATGATTAGTTTTAAACAAATATTTAAGCATCTTAAATGAAAATATTATCTTTTTATATGACATTATTCAACATAAAATACAGAAAAAACACTAAAGGATTTTAGAAAAATAAATTCATCTTTCCTCCAAATTAAATGCTTTTTACATTTGGAACACCATAATTCTCTCATTTATTTTACCTATGACTGGATGACAATTTTATAATGGCCAGGAACTTTTCATTATAATCAACTTTCAGAATGTACCAAATTATAATAGGCATTTAATGAATGTTACTAAAAATGAGAAAATCATTAACATGGAGCCTGTTGCTATTTTATGTTGTGGAAGTGTTTCAAAACTAACCACATTTTCTTCCCTAGAATTTTAACAACTAAGTATGTTTTAGGCAGTTTGTAAGAAAAGCTTTATAATTTGCACTAGTATGCTGAATGTGTATCAAACATTTTACACCCAGATTTTTATAATTTAATTGGATACCCTAAATATGATTTAATATCTATCTATCTATCTATCTACCTACCTACCTATCTATTTATTTTAGAGGAGGGTGGTATGGTGGTGGAGGAGAGAGAGAGAGAGGGAGAAAAAGAGATTTCTTCTTGTATGTGTTCTGACCAGGGACCAAACCCACAACTTTGGCCTATGGAAATGATGCTCTAATCAAATGAGCTACCCAGCCAAAACTGAATAGCTATGTTTAGGGCATCATGGAGATGGAGGGTCACCACAAGATGAATAAACTACTCTTCCTCCCTTAACAAAGTTTAAAGTAGTGAGGAGGAAAAACACTGTGAACAAATGAATCACTTTCACCATAAAATAAGACATTTCAACTGGAATGCCATTATATTTCCGACATTATAAGAGCATACTTGTGGTTTTGGTACACTGAGTCGATTGTCATGCCTTGTGTAGTACTAGCAAGGCTGCCCTTAACGTCATCTGCAGTAATGAATTTGGGGATATTATCTGTCTTAATCTAGTTCACAATTCACATTTCAGTGCTTTATTGCCTTGATTCATTACCCACAGTTTCTGTACTTTAATTAAAATATGTCATGACCCTATGGCAATGACAATTTAGTGGTTCTGATACAGGGGAAAAAAGCTCTCAAATCTGGTGAATCCTGGAAATGTGAACCAAGGCCTTTCAGCTTTGGAATGAGGCTGGTTGGCCTACACATAACAGTAACATCCTCTTTTGTATACTTCTAAGAACCAAAAAGAAAAAGATACTTCTTGATTCTACTAGGTTAACATGGAGTCTTTGGGAGCAAAAAGAACCGGCTACTCATCCAAGTTTATTTTTTTAAGGGACTTTTAAATACATTTTGTGAAACTTCACAAGATCCACTTGTATCTAAGCTTCAGAACTACTTCAAGTTATAGAGACTGCATTACCCCAAGCCCTTAAATAGAGAGCTGTCTCTGTCCAGGAATGACAGACAGTCTAGAAGAGATCACATTTGTAGCTTCTAAGAAACTCTGACATTTGTTTAAATCTGTCTTTATTTTTCTCTATGAAAAATATTCAAAAGCATCTCAACAAGATCTTTTAACCATCTTGTTTCACTGAAGAAAATGGAGTATTTTGAAAAGAAAAGGTTTGTATTTACTCACAATGTGGTGACAGATAATCTCCATGGAAAGCACTATTGGAACATTTACAGGAAAAAGATCTTGTGGTAAACCACCGTGTAGCTCTCCTTATTACTATGGTGGTCTTATTGAAGGTACTTTGTTGACCCTCTTCTCTAATTTAAGTAAAAGTCTGAATTCTACTCCCAGAAGAGTAATTACCAAAAGATGTTTAAGGTTGACCAAATGATTTGGTATTCATGTGCATTCACAAATTAACATAATTACAATACAATCCTTGTAGATCTAAATTGATTATAGAAACCAAATATTGGAACTTATATACAAAAAGAAGGAATTTAAGGTTTAAAATTTTAAATATACATATACATTTTTATTAAAGTATGGTTGATATACTATATTGTATGAGTTTCAAGTATACATCATAGTTACTCAACATTTACATACCTTTAAAGTAATAATTCTGATAAATCTAGTAAGCATATGTTATCATACAGTGATTATGTTATTGACTATAGTCCTTATGCAAAAATACATATTTTGTATTCAAATCACACTCTATTTACCTGCACTTTCCTGCTTCAAAATCTCATTTTAAAACAAGGCCTTATTATATGTTTAGATGTAATATTTGTTTCTGATAATTAAAACTTCTTCAAAGCATTCTCAAAAACATTATACTATTTTCTAATTGTGCAACATAAATCATGGATGATAAATAGAATATTAAGAACCGTATTTTATATTAGTGTTCTTTTGTTATATATTAATTTAATATTTGCTGTATTAATAAAATAACCCTTGTTAAGAATGAAAATGAATCTTATATATCCCTCCATAGTTCAACACTACCATTTATCAAGATAAACACCTCTAGCTGTAATGTAGATTATTACATAATCCTAAGAAAAAATCCTTTGTATTTCAACCATTAATTAATACCTACTTGTAACATAGCATGATTCATTACATATTCTAGGAAAGTAAAAATCTACTTATTGTAAAACTAGCTCAAAGCTATTCAGGTAATCATGTGTCTTCATCCCCATTCCGAGGAACATCATTTTCATTAAAGGGATTACTTAATATTTATACAATGTGCCAGAATATGCTCTAGGAGGCCCTGATGTATAAAAGGCATGTTATGCCCTCAAGATATCCTTTCTCTTCAATTGACAGGAAAATAAAAGAGAAGAGTTTTCATCAGATAAACAATACAGTTTCCACCTCTGCAAATGGCGTTTTGTCTGTGACAGGTAGCTGCCAGGGACTGTAGTTGAATAACTAGGGACTCTGTTTCCTAGTTGTTTTCCATTATACATAATTTTAAAACCAAATTTGATTTCCGATTTCCGTCATACAGTGAGATCGCTTTTGCTCTGCACAGTGCAGCACAGTCACCCATTTCTGTCCCGGTTCATGCTGGATCAGTAGGCAGAAATCTGTTTGTACTCATTGATTCTATTTCTTTCCTAGATAGTTTTTTTTAAGATTTTATTTATTTATTTTTAGACAGAGGGGGAGGGAGGGAGAAAGGGAGGGAAAGAAACTTCAATGTGTGGTCGCCTCTCGTGCACCCTGAACTGGGGAACCTGGCCCTCAACCCAGGCACATGCCCTAGACTGGGAATCAAACCAGAGACCCTTTAGTTTTCACGCTGGCACTCAATCCCCTGAGCCACACCAGCCAGGGCCTTAGGTAGTATTTTTAAAAACAAAATGAAAAAAAGTAATAAAACTTCTCCTGCATTCAGTTAACAACTGGACTCTATCACATAATTTTGGATATTGAATCAAGTTAATTTTTTCAGGAATATAAAAATGGTTTAAATACAGCAATTATCCAGTTCTTATTACAAACCAGATGTTTAATGTGTTATTAAGTAAAATCATCATGACAATTTTATGAAGTAGCATTTATAGTCTCTTTTTTTAGAGCAGAAGTGACTAAAATTATGAAGTAAAAAAATTATCTAAGATCTCACAGCTAGTAAATGTAATAGGTTTAAAAATATAATCAGATCTATTTGACTCCATTATTTTTGATACTATAACACAGCGCCATGAGAAATTGGTACAGATTGGGTTTCCTAGCATTCTCCAGAAATGCATGATTATGACATGGAATGGCAAAACAGTATCTCTAGTTACATCTTATGAAGGAAGGAAGGAAGGAAGGAAGGAAGGAAGGAAGGAAGGAAGGAAGGAAGGAAGGAAGGAAGGGCAAGCCAGCCTTCTAGATAGGAAGGAGTAGTCTAAATCAGAAGTTATTACGTTGGGTTATTTTTGCAGCTAACATACTGTACATAATGTTTTAGGAAGCCATTTGGAATAAAAAATCTCTGATTTGAATAATCTCTTGGGGCCCTACTCATCCTTTCGATAATAACCTTTACAAGAATTTTGTAGACAGCATTTTACTCATAACCTCAAAATGCATAGGTTATGGTTCTAGAAGTAAGCTGAGAATTTTCAAGATATTCATTGTACCTAGAGCAACATAGTCCCTTTCTAAGCTGTTTGATTTTATTTAAAGAAGAAAAGCATAAGAAAGTTGATTATTTCACTGTATATCAGAAATAAAAAAATGAACTTGAAAAAAAAACACAGTATCATTTATATTAGCACCCCAAAATTGATGTGTTTAGGAACTGATCTAACAAAATATGTCAATATCTATATGAAGAAAACTACAAATTTTTAATGAAAAAATCAATGAAGAACTAAAGGAAAGATACTACATTATCATATATAGGACTATTCAGTATTACTAAGATGTCAGTTATTTTCAACTTGATGTATAGGTTTAATGCAATCCCAATCAAAATCCCAGAAAGTTATTTTGTGGATTTGAAGATATTGATTCTAAAGTTTACATAGAGAGTTAAAGACTGAGAACAGCCAGCACAATGTTGAAGGAGAATGAAGTCAAAGTGATGACATTACCCAAGTTTTTATAAAACTACAATAATAAGGACAGTGTGCAGTGTTACTGAAGCAAGAATAGACAGACAATGAAACACAATATGAAAGCTTAGAGATAGACCCACATAAATATAGTCATCTAAGTTTTGACAAAGGAGCAAAGGCAATTTGCTCCAATTCTTTCTCCATTGGGATGGGAGAAAGAATTATCTTTCGGTACTAAACATCTACATGCAAAAGAATAATTGAATCTAAACATTGACCTTATATCTTTCATAAAAACTAATGCAGAATGGAGATAGACCTCAAAACATATCTCGTAAAACACAAAACTATACAATTCCTTAAGGATAACATAGGGGAAAATCTAGAGACATAAAGTTTGGCAATGATTTTTTAGATACAACACCAAAGCATTGCTATGAATGAAAAAACTGACAAGTTGAACTTTATTAAAATTAAAATAATCTCTCTGCAAAAGATACTGTCAGGGAGTGAGAAGCTAAGCCACAATTTGAGTGAAAATATTTGTAAAACAAGTATCTGATAGAGAGCTTGTATACAAAATGCAAAAAGAACTCTTAGTTCTCAGCAATACAAAAATAAACAATGTAGATTAAAGAATAGGCAAAAATCTAAATAGGCTGTTCACCAAAGACTGCATGCAGATTAACAAGCAAGCATACGAAAAATGCACAGCATCATACATTGTTAGGGCATCACAAATTAAAATAAACAGATGCCATTACACACCCATTCGAATGCCTAACTAAAGTCCAAAACCCTGACAGCACCACACACTGGCAAAGATGCGGAGCAAGGGGACTCTCACTCACTGTTCATGGGAATGCAAAATGGCACAGCTATGTCGGAAGGACACTTTGACAGTTTCTCACAAAATTAAATATTCTCTCCCACATGACCTAAAGAAGTTGAAAACTTAAGTCCACATACACACACAAAATGTATGTCCATAGATGTTTATAGCAGTTTTATAAATCATTGAGAAAATCTTGGAAGCAACCATATGTCATTTGGTAAGTGAATGGAGAAATAAACTGTGGTAATCCAGAAAATGTTGTATTACTCAGTGCAAAATAGAAGTGAGGTATCAAGCCATGAAAAGACACAGAGAAACCTTAAACACATGTAAGTAAAAAGAAAAGGCTACAAAGAAACAACGTGAAAAGGCTGCATACTGTATGATTCCAGGGACATGACATTCTGGAAAAGGCACAACTACAGAGATGGTAAAGAAGAAAATGGCTCAGCCCATCTTTGTCACTTTTTTTAATTGTCCTGTCTGCTCGGGGGATGCAGAGAGATAGAGAAAGGGCCAGAGCTAGGACATCATAATAAACATTAGAAATGCTTTAAAATGCGCACACTTCTTTCACAGACAATTTTGTGCAACCCAGCAGAATAAATGGCATTAAGTCAAACATTTAAATTCAAAGCCACAGCTGACTAAATATTATTGTATCTGTTTATTTTATTATGTTGAAAGGCAGCTGCTTCCTAAGTGAAAGCAAATTAAACTTAGTTAACAAACTTCTTTAATTTGATGGCATGAACCCTAAAGTGATGTTTGCAAACGTGTCACAATTTACATACCTTGACCATAAAGTAAACAGCCTACCCTTTTTTGCATCTTGAATAGAAAAACGGAAAGAGATCTGCAGCGGAAGTCACAGTGCTACAAATCGAAAGTTAGCCTGGTCTTTGGAGAAGCTGTGTATCTTTGTTCAAGTGACAGTCTTTCGTGGTCTGTTTCTACATTCCATCCCATGCGCTCTCAACATGCAAAACAAATAAAAACACTCTGGTTTAAGAGGAAAAGGGACCCACTGTCTGCTCCATCCTACTTCCTGTCCTAGCACAGGAGGACCACACAGAAAGTGTGAAAACCGTTTACTAGAATACTGCTCAAGTTCTTTCCAGTTCCGAAATTATTCATTTCTATGTAATTATCCAAAACATCTTAACTTCCAATTCACAAAGAACAAGACTTATACCCAAACAATGCTGTTCGGGCTCATAAAATTTGAGGGCTGGAAAAGAATTTGGCAGACAATTTAGGTCATCTGTCTCGGTTTGAGTAGTTGTGGCCTTAAATGATCCTAGAATTATTTTAAAAACTATTTAGAAAAATACAAACAGGTTCTTCTTAAGAAATTCCAAGCAAATACTTTCTCTAAGGATTTATTTTTTTTAAAGGAGAATTCTATCTATATTGCCTCTTGTTCATCTTTTATGGAAAGAGAAATAATTACTATTCACACAGACCATCCATTTATTCACTCAGAAGGAAATTATTAAGCTCCTGTGCTATCCAGAACAATCTGCTAGCTGCTAGAAATACAAAGGTTAACAGAATCCAGTTGCATTCGGAAAAGCACAGATGGGGGAGGAATATTTCTGTGCTGGGTGGTGGGAGGTCTCAGGGGAAGCGCACAGGGGAGGCCTCACTCAGCCTATCCTGGGAGATGGGATAGTCAGAAAAGTTTCAGGTCAACCCTTAAACAGCATTTTGAAGGATGAAGAGGTTAGTCCCTCAGGAAAAGGGTAGAAGCGTTCTCAATAGGAAATCATGGGATGGGAAAGTATGAGAGAGCACGGGATCCTTGTGGGCATTTTAATGGCTGGCCCTCAGGGTTCCTTCCTAAGCTACAAGTCCAGAACGGAGCTATAAGTCCAAGAATGGTCTCAGAGATTGCACCATATCCTTAAGACAGTGGATTTTAAACTGGGGATGGAAAAAATCAAATTTGAGCTTTGTAAAGATCTTCCTCCATCATGTAGGTGAATCAAGTAGTATCAGATTGGGGAGGTGAGAGGTAGAAACAAGGTTAGATAGCTTTTCTGAAATCTAGGTAAGAAATACTGTTGGCTGAACACCAGCTGCTCAGTGTCTTGAGTCACTTTTTTTACTTTGCTCAAACATATCCTTCATTCTCCTATGGCCGGGTTTATGTATTATCAGCACCTTGGATATGGACAGTAGCAGAGAAACATTTCTTTCTCAAGTGTCGAGTAGTCACTTTATCGTATTTTCTATAGTTATTATTTCATTGTTAGTAGTCAGCTGATTGTGTGATTCTGTGTGGTCTTAGAATCATAAAACTGCAATTTGCAGGAGACCTTCTAATTCATCTGGTCTGTGTTCATACCAGATTTCTCCACACCTAGGCTTCTTTTGGGGAAACCACAGATGAGGCCATTGGGGGTGATATGACGTAGACAGAGCTCCCAGCCTTGCCAGCTAGTACCACAAGTACCGGCCCCACCAATCACTGGATCAGTGCCATCCGTGCCATCCCTGCCGCCCACCATAACTGCACCAGCACGGTCACCCACTGGAACCATTTTTCTTGTTTTTGCATGTTCTAATCAAGATTTTGTTTGTAAAACAGATATTGTTGCTGAAATTATTACTCCCTTTCCACTTCCCCAATGAAGAATTGAGGCCCAGTGCAGTTTAAGGTCTTCACTGTACTTACACTTGAATAATGGGTAGCAGGGCTCAAGTTACAAAACTGTTGACACATATTCAGGAAGAGCTGGAATGTCTTCCGGAACCTGACACTGGCCCTACCCCCACATAATGTTCTCATCCTGCCAAGGGTCCTCATTCTAGATATTAATGACACTGCACTTCATACTTCCTATTTTAGAAAAAAGTCACTTTCTGAGATTAATTTTCTTCCTATGTAAATGTGTATGGTTTGTGTTGTATGTTTCGGTGTGTAATGATATTGATAAATAGATTTGGATTTATGTATGTTGTGGTGGCTAAAAAGGGTAATTTTAAGGTCCCCTTGTACAGGGTAAACTAGTAGATAAGAAAGTCAACTTCTGAACTCAGACTAACTCATGGTACAGAATTTTTTTCTTGCCTTGGAAAGTTTAAGTTTTGGGAATCATGTACAGATATTTAATTAATTATCAGTAATTTTAATAAGCAATAGTAAAAAAGTGGCCCTCAAAATTTGGTGGCTAAAATATCACTTGGGAAAGTTGTTAAAAATGTAGATTTCCACACATTTCCTCCAGATGTTTTCATTAAGTGATTCCAGGACAGGGGTCATTAATCTCCATTTTCAATAAAGACTCCCTATGACCCTAAATGAGACTGCTACAGCTAACAACTGGATTTAAAAGAAGGGGTTAGGCCCCAGCTGGGGAACTATGTTGGTTAGAGAATCCTCCCCATATGCCAAGGTTGTGGGTTGAATCCCTGTTCAGGGCACAAGCAAGAATCAACCAATGAATGTCTAAATGTATGGACCAACAAACCTCTCTCTCTCCCTGGCCTCTATCTCTTACCCTGTCTGTCTCGCAAAATACATTGAAAAGGAGGGTTTAGTTCAATGGTTCTGCTGAACCCCTCAACGTGTTTCCTTTAAGTAAAAATATATGAGTCAGGAACATGGACTCAAACCTCAGCCCTATTAAATCTTACAGGATCAAGCTGTCACGGGGTTCATTCCCAGCAGAGTTTACATTTTCCTTAGCCTAAGTATCTTTCACCAGGCACAAAGTTCATGTGTTTGGCACAACAAAAAATTATTTCTTTTTTCAAACATTTATTCCAGTCACTGCTATCTAAATAACTGCTAGATAATGAGATAGGTTAAATTGGTCTATCGTCTCCTATTTGTAAAGTTTCAAAAGAGTTTCTAAGCAAGAGCAAAATTAAGAATAAACACTAATAATCAAATTTTATTGCTATACTTGTTTTGAAAGAAAAAGTAAAATAAAGCATTTTGACCTTTATACAAAGTCATCTCATCTTAATTTAAAACTACTTGATATAAGAAAAATATGCTCTACTCACTTTTTTCCCCCCTGTGATGATGAATAAAACAAAGCTTAAGGCAGTACATGGCCTGGAGGACCTTTAATGGCCTGCAGAGCTTTTTATTTGTGGGTTATTTTCAGTTCCATTTCATTAAAAAGACTTATTTCCAGAACACAGAGGCTAATTACTTCAAGCCCAAGCCCAGAAGGAAATTGGAGAAAAAACATTTACTTGACGGCCAGACTACATCTTGATAGTTTTGGGCTAAAGGAGAGAGGGGGCCCTATTGATCTGTTTCTTTTTAAATTGTTGTTCAAGTACAGTTTTCTGCCTTTCCCCCCAATCCCAGCCCACCCCCCAGCCCTCCCCACCTCCCTCCGGTCTCCACCCCCACCTTGTTACTGTCCATGTGTCCTTTGTACAAGCTCCTTCAAACCCCTCCCCTCTTCCCCTGAAATTCCCTCCCCTCTCCTGTCGATCTATTGATAGTTACTTTCTAAATCAAAATACTGTAAAAAAAGATAATAATATTTGGGGAATTTTTCTTATCCTTTTCTCTTTGCTGCTCTATTTATTTATTCATTTCCTTTCTTTCATCCATTCCTCCCTCCCTCCCTCCCTTCCTTCCTTCCCTTCTTTTTTTCTTTGTTTGTGGGGAATGTTTCTGAAATTTCCATGGGATAATGTCTGATCTCAAATTAGGCTCAGCTGGAGTTAGTAATAACGACTAATACTGAATGCTTATTATTTATCAGGTACTGTCTTGAGTGCTGTTTATATGTTAATTCTTTTAATCCTCATGATAACTCTTTAAAGTGAGTTATTATCTCACTTCACACAGGAGGAAAGAGTGGCACAGAAAAACTAAGTTACTATGGTATAATCGCACAACTATGGTCTATAAGAACTAAAGTCAACACAATTCCCTATTTCTGTGTTAAACAGTGCTGGCAGCAAGCATAGTTTTCAACCCCATTTTTAACAATTCTGCAAAAGTAGTCCACAAAACCCTGGTTCCTGAACTGTGATCCATGTAAACTAGCTAACGTATAGTTACATATAGACTAATTGCTTGACCTTCAATACTTGATCCAAGACTTTTGCCTTATTCTTGGGACATATCCAAGGCTAAGTTATTCATAAATTCAGCCCAACTGCCTGCAGTGCAAGATCCCCTTAAACTCACGACTGGCTTTCCGTGATCTTTGTCTTTCAAGACACTGCTGAGACCCTGCTAAGATGGCTGGTTTTCCACTTACTGAAGCACTTCATAAACTTAGTTTCACTTGGTCAATAGCTTATTTCAAGAATATATTTAGCAGCTGACTTCTGTCTAATTCTTATGAGGAATTAGAAGATTGTATTTTGTTATAAATATGATAAGTAACTCCTAATTCTCTTCAAATGAAAAATATCACTATAGCAGAGTAGGGAAATTGATGTCAAATTTCAGTAACTACTTAAAAAAATGTTGGCATTTTCTTAAAATAAGAAATCAAAACCTAAAATATTTACACTGTATGATTCTCAAATCAAAAATCTTTACAAAAGTTCTCTACAAATAAAAATGAGTCCCTGAGTGGATCCCCCAATCTGGTAGAATTAAACCAGCTTAAATTAATGATTAAAAAGACACGTGTGTATATTACAAATTCCATGTAAGAAAATATTTTTATTCTGCTCTGGCTGGTGTGGCTCAGTGGACTGAGTGCCAGCCTCTGAACCAAAGGGTCATTGGTTCGATTCCCAGTCAGGGCACATGCCTGGGTTGCAGGCCAGGTCCCCAGTAGGGGGAGCAAGAGAAGCACCCACACACTGATGTTTCTCTCCCTCTCTTTGTCCCTCCCTTCCCTCTGTCTAAAAATAAATGAATAAAATCTTTAAAAAATATATTTTTATTCTTAAAATTTACTTGATCAGGAGACCAAAAAGAATGAAAAATTCAGCCACTGAAAATATCAAATAAAAACTGAAAAAAAGAAAAGAAAAACCTAGTTATATCACAATGATGTAGCTGGGAAGGAGTTCGTTATAAAGGACGCATCATGTGGTGAACATTTTGGGTGTGAGCACACAATGCAGAGGTCTTGTTTTTCAGAAGTAGCTGTAAATATATTCATCTGAGTAAAACAATCATCTGAGTAAAACAATCATCTGAGTCTAGTCATGCATGCATGCTCTCTGCTCTCTCGGCTGTCACTGCTGCCGATCTGGAGTTGAGAGGTAATGGCTTCATGATTCAAGGAAACTGCTGAAGTGTGTACTCAGGCTTCAGTTGGAGATATGGGTTCATTTATCATCATAATAAGCTATTACCATCGAGAGGTCACAACTCATTGAAGAGACAATCAGTCTAATTGGCTCAATTCCGTTAGCTTTTGACGTGCCTCAAGGAGATAAGCACTCGTCTGCAGGTAATTTTCAATCACCCAACAAAGTACCTGTTTAATAATTTATCACATTTTCAATTGGACTCTTATCGCAGAGCTCCTTTCTCCATGTGGCAAGTGTCAGATTGTAGACCCAGGTAACAGAGGGAGAACATCAGAAAAAATAAAGTGAGAGAGCATTTGCTTCAACTCAAGTACCACTGTTAGAAGTGATGAGAAGATCTCAGGAATAAAAATTTCAGCTTTATCCTTCCCCAAAAGACCCTGGTGATAATAAGAATTTCCTGAAACTATCGGGGAAAAAAGTCCTATTTGAATCCTTGTGACAAATTAAACATGCCAGCCAATTTTTAACTTATAAGATTGGGGTACTTACCACTTATTAATCAATCAGATCAAAGCAGTAATTTTTACAACAAAGTGTAGAATAGAAAAATAATAGTTTGTAATAAATTAATACAAAAATAAAAGCTGTTCTAGTTAAAATATCTTATTTTGCAACTTTGACAACATTCTGTTCTTGAGTGGAGCAGTAGGCAGTCTGAGGCAAACTCGCCTCAATTCCAATGGCAGCTGTTACTCTAGCAAGCTCACTAACCTGGTATCTACAAACTCATACTATTTTTCTCCACTACTTTCTACACAACACATGGTCACATATACACTATTCTGCTTCTAGGTTTAGGTACTTAACCATATACCTTGGATCACTCCATACCAACACAGAATGTTCCTTATTTATTTACAGTTTTATAGTGTTAGATTGCATGTATGTACCCCAAACTCTTTCAGTCTCTCAGCGATAGACATTTTTGCAGCTATCACAAACATTTATGAATGGATAACTGCATCTTACATATTTATATACACCTGTAGGATAAATTCCCAGAAGAGAAATACATAAGTGTAAGCACATTTGTAACTTTAGTGAAGATTTCCAGATTGGTTTGCTTGGATCGCATCAACGTACACCCCCACTGCCAATATACAAGGGTCTTCATCTCTTTAAAGTCTCAGTAATAGCATGCTATTCTTTTTGTTGACTTTCCTAAAATAGATTATGAATGATTTCTTGGTGTTATTGTCATATTAAAAGTCAGTTTGAGTATCATTTCACATATTGAAGAGCCACTTGTACTTTCTATGGCTGGTTCATTCATATCTGTTGCCTGCCCATTTTTCTGTTGTACAGTTGGCCTTTATCTCATCAGTTTCAACAACCTCTTTAGGTACTAGAGAAATTAGCCTTTTGTTTGCTATAAATTATAACAACAAAGAAATGTATGGGCTTTTAAAAATAATTGATATTTTATTATTTATGTTACTTTTCTAGGACTGCCAAAACAAAGTACCACAAACTGAGTGTCTTAAGCCTTACAGTTCTAGAGGCTACAGGTCTGAAACCAAAGTGTTGGCAGTGTGGATTCCTTCAGAGGGCTGAGAGAAAAGGATTTGCTTTGTCCCTGCTTGGCTTGTGGATGGCTGTCTTCATATTCACAGGGCAATCTTCCTAACTGTATCTGTCTCCAAATTTTTATTTTTTATAAGGTCACCTGTTGCATTAGGTTAGGCTCCTCCTTCACGACTTTGTGTTTAACTTGCTACATTATAGCTACAGAGTATTGATTGTGTTCATTATATTTATAATATTGACTTCTCTAGTTGGTTACTGAAGGGCAGAAATCTCAAATCCCTTTAAACACTAGGTTTTCAGTGAAGCAGGAAAAGTGAGATACTTATCACATCATTTGCATGGAAAGACATGAAGCGATGCTTATTAGCTTTATTTTGGTAGCTTCAAGATTAAGTGCAAAACACTCTGCCGGTCTCCCACAAAGCTAGCTCACTGATTTAATTTTTCACATTGCTGCAATGCTTCTATTTAAGTCACATAATCTGCATACGTGCTAAAATGAACTCTCTGTGATTGTCCAGATGCTCTGTCAGATAGCAACAAAGAGGCAGGAGACAAAGTGTTCTTTGGCAAATGTACTTATTGATATACTCGTAAGACTACCTACAATATAAATGACTGCAGCACACAACTACAGAAATTCACAAAGCAAATGACATTTATTGAACAGCTTCTGTGTGCAAAGGACGTTTTTGAGAATTTTGAACATTCTGAGGGAATGTTGGAATTCTCATTTTGTAGATAATGAAAGTAAGACAACTAAATTATGGACTATGTCCAAGATCACAGAACTAATAAGGTAGCTGTCCAGCATTTGAATCAAAGCTATAAAAGGCATAAGGATCAAAACACAAAAAAATAACTGACCAGGGCCTCCCTTTGCACAAATAACTTTTTTCAATCAAGTCTAATGAGGAATAGAAAGAAAGAAAATAATGTGTTACTTTGCTAGTCACTGATCACAAGGTGTCAAAGGACTGGTCTGTTCTCAGGGCTATGAAGGAAGGTCTGCTCTAGGCTTCTCTCCCTGGCTTATAGACAGATGGCTGTCTTGTCCCAGTGTATTCAGGCCATATTCCCTTTACACCTGTATCCCATTCTTCCCTACAACCTTGTTCTTTTCCCACTATTAACAATTAATACAATAAGCAAACAAATAAAAAGTAGCAGTAAAAATGGTCTGACCATGACAAGTTCAGAAATGGCATAACACTGCCCTACTGAACTATAACAGTTGGTGATTTTGCTCTATTAAGAGCCAGAAGACAGATGCTTGGCGTTTCTCCCCCAAGGACTTGGGCTAGTGCATGAGGAGTAGAAATACATTGGTTCCCTGTGGTTCTCTGCACACAGAACACAGCTGTACAGTATTACCAAAAGATATAGCAAAAAAAAAAAAAAAAAAGAGTAAAGTTTTACATTAAGATTTGTTTGAACTCTTTTATAGTGGTGCTGGTTTTGTTCTCTTTAGTTTTGAGGTAAAAATAGTGGTTGCAGAAGGAAGGCTTTTTTGTGCTCTTGTTAAAGCATAGTCTTTTTTTTTTTTTTACAATTTCAAAGAAAACTTGATACAAAAGTACCTGACATTCTAATTTAAGTGCATATGTTTTGTTATTCACTCAGTAACTATTGTGCTAAGTCATACCCCTAAAGAGATAACTATTCTGGACCCTGTGTTGGGTGGCAATCAGCCGAGAAGCATTATTGTTTAGCTTTTTGATGCTCCTAATTTCTTTCTGTAGGAAAAAATTTTCTATCTGGTATCATAGTCCTTTTACCAGAAGAATTTCCTACATTTCTTTTAGTGTAGATGTGTTGATGACAAAGTATCTCAGCTTTTATTTCTAAAACAAACAAACAAAAACCCTCTTTTAGGATTTTTCTCTTCATCTCCTTCCTTCCTTCCTCCTTTCCTTCTTCCCTTCCTCCCTTCCTCCCTTCCTTTTTAATAATTTGATTTGGATAGACCTTGGTATGATTTTCTTGTCTGTTTTAATGGATCAATTTTTCTCCTGGTCACGGTTCTTATGCTCCTGCTTCTTTATAGGCCTGGTAATCTTTGATTCGAGGCCCAACATGATGAATTTACATATTTGGGTGCTGGATTTTGTTGTTATTAATTACATG